>OY482670.1:57365721-57965721 GCA_960531455.1 Urophora cardui
CTAAGATCTTATTATATGCTGATGATGTAAAACTATTTAAATCATTTTCTTCTATAGAAGATAGATCTTTCTTACAAGCAGATCTTAACAACCTTGTTCATTGGTGTAAAGCAAACTACATGCCGCTAAACTTAAAAAAATGTAAAGTTATGTGCTTTTCTCGTAGAACAGTACAACCAGCTTCTTATAAAATATCACAGCATAATCTAGATCAGGTAACTAATTTTATCGATCTTGGCGTCACAATGGACTCCAAACTCACCTTTAACCTCCATATAAACTCCACTGTCAACAAAGCTAAAGCTGTCTTTGCATTTATAAAGCGATGGTCTAAGGAGTTCAATGATCCTTACGTCACAAAAGCTCTATTTACAAGCTTAGTTAGACCTATCTTGGAATACGCATCTATTATTTGGAATCCCCACTACCAGTGTTTTTCAGATAAAATAGAATCTGTCCAAAAGCAGTTCCTGCTTTTTGCTTTGCGGAACTTTCGTTGGGACTCAGATTACATTCTTCCACCTTACACTTCTCGTTTAAAACTCATTAATTTGCCTTCACTTTCTAGTCGTAGAGAGATGCTTGGTATAGTTTTTATGGTTAAATTAATCACTGGACTTATAAATAGCCCATGCCTTCTAAGTGAGTTATATTTTAACGTTCCATGTAGAGTATCGAGTGGCCGCTGTGGTGCAGTGGGTAGAGTGCTCGCCTGCTATGCCAGAGGTCTCGGGTTCAAACCACGGTCCGAGCCAAACAAAATTTTCTAATTAGTAAAAATCCAATTATTGGGTTTTTTAAGAGCAGCGGTCACCTCTCGGCAGTGGGCGGCATACCCTCCGAGAGTATTTCTGCCATGAAAAAAGCTTCTCACAAATAATGCATTCGCCGTTCGGAGCCGGCATAAAACTGTAGGTCCACCCAATTAGTAGGAAAAACAAAAAGGAGCACACCTCGAATTGGGAGAGAAGCTCGGCCATAAAACTCGTCAGAGTTATAATAGCGCCATTGTATTATTATTATATTATGTAGAGTATCGAGGCATTTCAAGCCACTATTTGTGAAACCTTGCAAAACAAATTTCGAATTAAATGAACCATTCCGCCGCTTATACCATGACTTTAATAATCACTCCAGCACGTTTGACACTTCAGCCTCGCTTTTTATTATAAAAAAAATAGTTCTAGCCTCACTTAATAAATGATATACAATCAGCTGATGAATTTTGTTCTGTAGCTGAATAGTTTTAGATCTCGACACCTAACAAACCCCTTCCTGTACGACTCGGCACAAAAAAAAAAAAAAAACAAAAAAAAAACATATCCGTGCGTCATGCGGATTGGCGCCCCTCGCGTCGGTCGGGCGGGATATGGAGGGTAAACCGTTGGGTATTATTATTATTATTATTATTATTATTATTATTATTATTATTATTATTATTATTATTATTATTATTATTATTATTATTATTATTATTATTATTATTATTATTATTATTATTATTATTATTATTATTATTATTATTATTATTATTATTATTATTATTATTATTATTATTATTATTATTATTATTATTATTATTATTATTATTATTATTATTATTATTATTATTATTATTATTATTATTATTATTATTATTATTATTATTATTATTATTATTATTATTATTATTATTATTATTATTATTATTATTATTATTATTATTATTATTATTATTATTATTATTATTATTATTATTATTATTATTATTATTATTATTATTATTATTATTATTATTATTATTATTATTATTATTATTATTATTATTATTATTATTATTATTATTATTATTATTATTATTATTATTATTATTATTATTATTATTATTATTATTATTATTATTATTATTATTATTATTATTATTATTATTATTATTATTATTATTATTATTATTATTATTATTATTATTATTATTATTATTATTATTATTATTATTATTATTATTATTATTATTATTATTATTATTATTATTATTATTATTATTATTATTATTATTATTATTATTATTATTATTATTATTATTATTATTATTATTATTATTATTATTATTATTATTATTATTATTATTATTATTATTATTATTATTATTATTATTATTATTATTATTATTATTATTATTATTATTATTATTATTATTATTATTATTATTATTATTATTATTATTATTATTATTATTATTATTATTATTATTATTATTATTATTATTATTATTATTATTATTATTATTATTATTATTATTATTATTATTATTATTATTATTATTATTATTATTATTATTATTATTATTATTATTATTATTATTATTATTATTATTATTATTATTATTATTATTATTATTATTATTATTATTATTATTATTATTATTATTATTATTATTATTATTATTATTATTATTATTATTATTATTATTATTATTATTATTATTATTATTATTATTATTATTATTATTATTATTATTATTATTATTATTATTATTATTATTATTATTATTATTATTATTATTATTATTATTATTATTATTATTATTATTATTATTATTATTATTATTATTATTATTATTATTATTATTATTATTATTATTATTATTATTATTATTATTATTATTATTATTATTATTATTATTATTATTATTATTATTATTATTATTATTATTATTATTATTATTATTATTATTATTATTATTATTATTATTATTATTATTATTATTATTATTATTATTATTATTATTATTATTATTATTATTATTATTATTATTATTATTATTATTATTATTATTATTATTATTATTATTATTATTATTATTATTATTATTATTATTATTATTATTATTATTATTATTATTATTATTATTATTATTATTATTATTATTATTATTATTATTATTATTATTATTATTATTATTATTATTATTATTATTATTATTATTATTATTATTATTATTATTATTATTATTATTATTATTATTATTATTATTATTATTATTATTATTATTATTATTATTATTATTATTATTATTATTATTATTATTATTATTATTATTATTATTATTATTATTATTATTATTATTATTATTATTATTATTATTATTATTATTATTATTATTATTATTATTATTATTATTATTATTATTATTATTATTATTATTATTATTATTATTATTATTATTATTATTATTATTATTATTATTATTATTATTATTATTATTATTATTATTATTATTATTATTATTATTATTATTATTATTATTATTATTATTATTATTATTATTATTATTATTATTATTATTATTATTATTATTATTATTATTATTATTATTATTATTATTATTATTATTATTATTATTATTATTATTATTATTATTATTATTATTATTATTATTATTATTATTATTATTATTATTATTATTATTATTATTATTATTATTATTATTATTATTATTATTATTATTATTATTATTATTATTATTATTATTATTATTATTATTATTATTATTATTATTATTATTATTATTATTATTATTATTATTATTATTATTATTATTATTATTATTATTATTATTATTATTATTATTATTATTATTATTATTATTATTATTATTATTATTATTATTATTATTATTATTATTATTATTATTATTATTATTATTATTATTATTATTATTATTATTATTATTATTATTATTATTATTATTATTATTATTATTATTATTATTATTATTATTATTATTATTATTATTATTATTATTATTATTATTATTATTATTATTATTATTATTATTATTATTATTATTATTATTATTATTATTATTATTATTATTATTATTATTATTATTATTATTATTATTATTATTATTATTATTATTATTATTATTATTATTATTATTATTATTATTATTATTATTATTATTATTATTATTATTATTATTATTATTATTATTATTATTATTATTATTATTATTATTATTATTATTATTATTATTATTATTATTATTATTATTATTATTATTATTATTATTATTATTATTATTATTATTATTATTATTATTATTATTATTATTATTATTATTATTATTATTATTATTATTATTATTATTATTATTATTATTATTATTATTATTATTATTATTATTATTATTATTATTATTATTATTATTATTATTATTATTATTATTATTATTATTATTATTATTATTATTATTATTATTATTATTATTATTATTATTATTATTATTATTATTATTATTATTATTATTATTATTATTATTATTATTATTATTATTATTATTATTATTATTATTATTATTATTATTATTATTATTATTATTATTATTATTATTATTATTATTATTATTATTATTATTATTATTATTATTATTATTATTATTATTATTATTATTATTATTATTATTATTATTATTATTATTATTATTATTATTATTATTATTATTATTATTATTATTATTATTATTATTATTATTATTATTATTATTATTATTATTATTATTATTATTATTATTATTATTATTATTATTATTATTATTATTATTATTATTATTATTATTATTATTATTATTATTATTATTATTATTATTATTATTATTATTATTATTATTATTATTATTATTATTATTATTATTATTATTATTATTATTATTATTATTATTATTATTATTATTATTATTATTATTATTATTATTATTATTATTATTATTATTATTATTATTATTATTATTATTATTATTATTATTATTATTATTATTATTATTATTATTATTATTATTATTATTATTATTATTATTATTATTATTATTATTATTATTATTATTATTATTATTATTATTATTATTATTATTATTATTATTATTATTATTATTATTATTATTATTATTATTATTATTATTATTATTATTATTATTATTATTATTATTATTATTATTATTATTATTATTATTATTATTATTATTATTATTATTATTATTATTATTATTATTATTATTATTATTATTATTATTATTATTATTATTATTATTATTATTATTATTATTATTATTATTATTATTATTATTATTATTATTATTATTATTATTATTATTATTATTATTATTATTATTATTATTATTATTATTATTATTATTATTATTATTATTATTATTATTATTATTATTATTATTATTATTATTATTATTATTATTATTATTATTATTATTATTATTATTATTATTATTATTATTATTATTATTATTATTATTATTATTATTATTATTATTATTATTATTATTATTATTATTATTATTATTATTATTATTATTATTATTATTATTATTATTATTATTATTATTATTATTATTATTATTATTATTATTATTATTATTATTATTATTATTATTATTATTATTATTATTATTATTATTATTATTATTATTATTATTATTATTATTATTATTATTATTATTATTATTATTATTATTATTATTATTATTATTATTATTATTATTATTATTATTATTATTATTATTATTATTATTATTATTATTATTATTATTATTATTATTATTATTATTATTATTATTATTATTATTATTATTATTATTATTATTATTATTATTATTATTATTATTATTATTATTATTATTATTATTATTATTATTATTATTATTATTATTATTATTATTATTATTATTATTATTATTATTATTATTATTATTATTATTATTATTATTATTATTATTATTATTATTATTATTATTATTATTATTATTATTATTATTATTATTATTATTATTATTATTATTATTATTATTATTATTATTATTATTATTATTATTATTATTATTATTATTATTATTATTATTATTATTATTATTATTATTATTATTATTATTATTATTATTATTATTATTATTATTATTATTATTATTATTATTATTATTATTATTATTATTATTATTATTATTATTATTATTATTATTATTATTATTATTATTATTATTATTATTATTATTATTATTATTATTATTATTATTATTATTATTATTATTATTATTATTATTATTATTATTATTATTATTATTATTATTATTATTATTATTATTATTATTATTATTATTATTATTATTATTATTATTATTATTATTATTATTATTATTATTATTATTATTATTATTATTATTATTATTATTATTATTATTATTATTATTATTATTATTATTATTATTATTATTATTATTATTATTATTATTATTATTATTATTATTATTATTATTATTATTATTATTATTATTATTATTATTATTATTATTATTATTATTATTATTATTATTATTATTATTATTATTATTATTATTATTATTATTATTATTATTATTATTATTATTATTATTATTATTATTATTATTATTATTATTATTATTATTATTATTATTATTATTATTATTATTATTATTATTATTATTATTATTATTATTATTATTATTATTATTATTATTATTATTATTATTATTATTATTATTATTATTATTATTATTATTATTATTATTATTATTATTATTATTATTATTATTATTATTATTATTATTATTATTATTATTATTATTATTATTATTATTATTATTATTATTATTATTATTATTATTATTATTATTATTATTATTATTATTATTATTATTATTATTATTATTATTATTATTATTATTATTATTATTATTATTATTATTATTATTATTATTATTATTATTATTATTATTATTATTATTATTATTATTATTATTATTATTATTATTATTATTATTATTATTATTATTATTATTATTATTATTATTATTATTATTATTATTATTATTATTATTATTATTATTATTATTATTATTATTATTATTATTATTATTATTATTATTATTATTATTATTATTATTATTATTATTATTATTATTATTATTATTATTATTATTATTATTATTATTATTATTATTATTATTATTATTATTATTATTATTATTATTATTATTATTATTATTATTATTATTATTATTATTATTATTATTATTATTATTATTATTATTATTATTATTATTATTATTATTATTATTATTATTATTATTATTATTATTATTATTATTATTATTATTATTATTATTATTATTATTATTATTATTATTATTATTATTATTATTATTATTATTATTATTATTATTATTATTATTATTATTATTATTATTATTATTATTATTATTATTATTATTATTATTATTATTATTATTATTATTATTATTATTATTATTATTATTATTATTATTATTATTATTATTATTATTATTATTATTATTATTATTATTATTATTATTATTATTATTATTATTATTATTATTATTATTATTATTATTATTATTATTATTATTATTATTATTATTATTATTATTATTATTATTATTATTATTATTATTATTATTATTATTATTATTATTATTATTATTATTATTATTATTATTATTATTATTATTATTATTATTATTATTATTATTATTATTATTATTATTATTATTATTATTATTATTATTATTATTATTATTATTATTATTATTATTATTATTATTATTATTATTATTATTATTATTATTATTATTATTATTATTATTTATTAGACAATAAAGCTCCGAATACGTTTGTAGCGTAATGGTGAGGTATGCTGCCTACGGACCAAACAGCTAAGGTTCGAGTCCCAAGTGGCGCATTTTTTTTTTTTTTTTTTTTTTTATTTTTAGAGAAATTTTTTTCACCTCACGTTTACAAAACATTGTATAAAAATGTAATTAGGGTTCCTTTTCGTTGATTCAGCACTTACTATTAAATGAATTACAAACAAAACCAGTTCTTGCTTTGCATACATATGTATGTATGTACATGCGATTGTTTTTATTGCAAACACAACAATGACAAAACAGAATGTTGTTACACAAAACACAAAACCAGTTCTTGCTCTGCATACGTATGTATGTATGTACATTGTACATGCGGCTGATTTCATTGCAAATACAACAAACCCAAAACAGAAGCTACAAGCTTCATTTTTTTTTGAGTGAATTTAGGCATTGAGTAGCCATGGGTAATGGCGCAATTTTTTTGGCGCTGATACAATAACGCCAGCGCCAACTGTGGCGCCAACTCACGGTACTGGCGCAATAACACCTTTAGCGCAATTGTCATCGAATAATCGATAAATAACATTTTTTCGCTTGTTACTGTTTACCATCCCCGTTTAATTTCTTTTGGCGCAATTCTGCTTACATATACGAGGGCACAATTAATTTTAATTTTCATAATCATTTGGAAAAATATTCCGTATATATGTGAAAATATGCTGGAAATTAGAGTCACTATCAAGCACACATAATTGTGACGTTGTCATACGTATACATATACTATGATGCTGTTATTGGCGTTGTGGTTGCGCCATTTTACACTAGCGCTATATTGGAGCTGGTGTTAGCGCACGAAATTGAGTCAGTGTTATATTGCAGTAGCGCATCATTGAGTTGGCGCTACATTGAGTTGGCGCTATACTGAGTTGGCGCTACATTGAGTTGGCGCTATATTGAGTTGGCGCATTTCCCAAATCGGAGTTAGCGCAATAACACCAGGGTTGGTGTCAGCGCAATTGCGCCGCGCAGCGCAGTGTTACCCATGCCTAGCATTGAGTTTATCGCCATCGCTATGAGCGGTCGCTGGCTGTTGTGCGTTAGAGCCCGTGCACAATTGGCTTTGTCTGCTCCAACTTTGATAGAAAAAACCTTAAAGCAAAGCGAAATTTCAGATGCTTGCTACAATTAACACTTTGACAATTTCCACTTCACTTCTTTGCTTTAATTTATAAATCTGATTTTTGGTAAAATATTTGGGAAATTTGCTTTTTTCTGCTTATTCGAATGTTATTTTTTACCTTTCTCTGTTCACTTTTCACGAAATTGCGCGAAATCGCTAAAATAAGTGTAGTTATACAAACATACACACACACACACACTAGAGGAGATGTTTGTCAAAGTGTAAAAAAGTTGAGAGATGGCTAACTTTATACTTTGCTTTACTCGCTTCATCTCAATTGTGAACATGTCCCTTTGAAAAGCACATGCTGAACGAAACTGTCAAAGCAAAACTCTGAAGCAAAGCGAGGTAGAAGTCAATTGTGCACGGGCTCTTAGTTCGCTAGCTATTTGAGTGGTTATACGTTTTTCTTTGAACATTTGTTTGTGATTTGAGTAGAATGTATTTTTGAGCGTTCGTGAGTGAGTTTTTCCGTACCCTGCAAGCTTGTTACTTATTGGCCTGTATACGGGAGTGAATTGAAATTCATTGAGGCTATTTTGAAGAAAGGTAACATAAAAGCCGCAATGAAGCATAAAATATAATGTTGAATGTCCTACTATATGATGCCGTTGGGCTGCTGATGTCATGTTTCGAATCCGGAGGAGAATAGAAATAATAGAGAGAACACAAAAAAGTGAATGTTTGAAAGATATAATATTTAGTTTTTAGGATGGGATGAAGTTACATACATACATACATACATACATACATACATACATACATACATACATACATACATACATACAGGTGAAGCTAATAAAAGCGTGTTAAAAAGGGTCTGTTTTCCATTAATGCCCCTATGACACCACGTTTTTTCCTGTATTCTACAAGGTTTTTTGTGTGAAAGAGGTGGTCAAATACAGTTTTGTGTTGGTGCAAGGGAGTAAGCTATGTTGGAAAAAACTAACGAAATACCATCTAGGCGGTTAAAAACCAATGAGCCAGCTTGTATTTCTATAGGTTTTTTGACATTCGGCACTTTTTTCTGACAACTGCTTCAATTTGACAACTATAAAATAAATTATTTTTAAAATATAAAATATATGGAAATCCAAATTTTAAATTTGCCTCTTGTAAGCTTCTGCTTTGGCCGTAAGGGGAAGTCCGGAAGAAAAATCATACTGCGCAATGGCTTCTCTTTATAACATGGAATGCACAGCTATTCTGCCACTTGAGTTTAATCATTTTTTTGTTTCGATAATTTAAATTCAAATTTTCAAAAAAATTCAATGATGGATACATATAATCTCAATGAAAATGAATTGTTTATGTTATTTAAGATGTTTATTTTTCAAAATACTAAATATTTTGCAAATATCTTTTTACAACTGTGATTGCATTCAATACACCTGTTGTTTTGTAAAAGCTGTTGGTTTGTAAAAAATGTTTTCAAGAACTTAATAAACTTGTGTAATTTTTTTAATCAGCTTGAACTATTCTTATGAGTTGGAAAAGGATTTACGTCAAAATCAAGACTTTGGAACCAGCCATGGCATACTATGCCATAGAATCAGAACTAATACAGCGGTATGCGTATGCCTCAGGATGCAGTTTTATTGAGTTTTTGGTAACTTTCTAGAAGACGGTGCAACTTTAAACCGTTTTAATAAATATCTTTTAAATGTGGAAAAATCTTTTATTTCCGCTTTCGAATTCATAATATAGAGGTCAGAACGCGTCAATTGGTCCCTCTTTTAAATATTTTAGAGGAAATTTTAAGGTTGCACCTTCTAGAAAATTACCGCTTTTGATACCGATACTTTGAGTATCGAGTAGTTTAATTCCGATATTATCGGGTTCGCGATTCTTTTTAACCGATGTTTTAAATGAGTACCAGATCGATGCTTTTGATTCGATATCGTGTCCCTAGTAACATTGAGTGATTATAACTCCCTGTTCAAGTTCTAAGTGAACAGTTAACGCCTTGCATTCATGTCTGATTTATGGTGTTATTGCGAGTCGTGTTTATGTATGCGACGAATAACAATAACACACAACATCGTCTTTCTGTTTGCAGTCTATTTATCATAGTTTATATCTATAAGTTGCGACACTCTCAGCTGATCGTTTGGCATGTTGTGCCTGTCACCAGGCAGTGCTGTGCAAAATTTACAGAAAAAAAATTCTAATGAATTTTGAAATCTTTAAATCTTTGAAATTATTGTGTGAATTGAATTTCTAATGCTATATTTGTAGCGATAATAACAAAAAATTAACATATTTTTGAGTTTTAATTGGTTTTATTAGCAATTTTGGATATTTTCTTGTGAAGATTTTACTACGTTTGAATACAACACTGTGGTCGATTCTTCTTCACATTTGGTTTATTTAGTTTCCCATTCTCCCATTGACACATAATGTTCCTGTCACTTTTTGCAACAACAATTCCCATGGTTGAAGTTTGTTTTGATGGGAATACAGTGAGTCACAGTGAAAGTGAGCCATCATTTATTCACAAATTTTTATTATTAAATATCTTTGTTAACGGAAAACTTTCAACAACATGCCAGAAAGGATGAAAAACAAAAACAACCAAAGTAATTCTTCTAGCAGCTCTAATTTAAATACTTAAAGTTTCTCTCAATAATTATTATTTTTCTCTTATATATTTTTACAGTTCACATCTTACTTAATGTGTTAATTATAGGTATACACAATCTATATAAAAGGGGATTCAGGCAATTTTTTTCCGATTTTAAAAGGTGTACTTATCAGACAATATACGCTAGATCGCGTAAAAATCGGGTTTTGTTAGATGAATAAAACACATTGCATGCTAATAAAATTTGTATTATATTTAATTCATTAGGGATAGAGTAATTGAACTGTTGAAACAATGCAACAAAGTATTGAAACCGTTTTAGGGCATATTCCTCTTAGTGGCTAACTTTCACTGTGAGCCCGTTTCATGAACTTTTCAATCAAATATTTTTTGAAATACTAAATTGCGGTTTATTATAAAATACACCTAAATATATAATCTTGGTTTTCAATCGGTTTGTGTATAATTTTTTATTTTCATAAAACTTCGGACAACAAAACGTGGCTCATTTTCACTGCGACTTACTGTATGTATCAAAAATATAGATACACATTTATTTTTTCAAAACAAAAATGAAATATCCATGATGCCAATCGTTGCTACCCAATAAGCATTTTTGAATGCATTTGAATTTCATTGATTTGACTTGAATTCTATCGTTATTCTCCAACCAAAATCAAACGTCAGGATAAAGCCTTTGAACAACAAATGCTCATCCGATTGAAATAAAGGAACAAAAATGTAACAATTATGATTGTCTGTTTAACTTATTTCCTCACTTTTTTGTTATGCATTTAAAAATAGTAACAACATTTTATACACAAAAATTAGTTGAATTATACATTCCTTCTTAAATTATATTCTTCACTCGTTTTTAGTTTATTTATTGCTAATATGATTGAATTTAATTCATGCTAATTATACTCTCAGTACAGTTCGGAAAAGTGTTGTAACTCAAGTGTAAAAACATGTTGGATATAAACTTGAGAATTGAGACTTTTCTCCAACATTGGATTCGTGCTAATTGGGATCTATCCAAATGTAGGAGAATGTAGAGTTTCCAAAGCAACCAAAGCGTTCAAAGGCATCCAGGCATTAATCAAAAAGTATGTATTGGCACAGCGTTTTATCAGCAAACACTATATCTACTGGTAGAGAGTTTAATTCTCAAACTTATCTCTAATCCAAAGCGAAGGGAGAAAACTACACTAGAAATAAATTGGAGACTGATTAGAAAAATAATAATAATAATAATAATACAGGATTCTCGACTGCTTCTCGAGTCGTCCTCTAACGTTAGAGATTTTAGAAAAGTGCTAGTTCTTGAGTCATTCTCAAACCGATATCTAACCTAAATGTTTGTTGGGTTTCGCCATGCAAAATGGCCGTTTGAATTCAAATTTTTTTCTATCCTTTTGAACATTTTCGTATAAGCAGGGTTGCACTTTCTCGTACTGCTCTATTACTACATTTTTCCTAGAAATATAGAAAAGGGAATATACGGATACCAATGCCTTTACTACTTCGTTCGCGTGTATGCAAATTTTAATTCATGTAAGATTAACACGATCGATCTTTACACATATAACAGCAACAATTTTTTTCAAATTACACGATTTTTGGAACGTGATTTTAGCTTTTAAAACGTCATTTGAGATTTTGGTAAATTCAACCAAATTTTTGGTGTTGATGCAACATTAGGCAATTTTAAAATAATGAATGAATCATATCAAATAAAATTTTATTACTAAATGTCATTTGGAATTTGGTTTATTTAACATGATAGTGTCAATATAAACTAAAAAATTTAAAAAAAGAACGTCAAAACTATTTTGAAACATACACAATTTTTTTTTTGAACATTTGGAGTTCTGCTTTTCGTGCAAAACGGAATTATTATTTTTTAAATAAAAAGAAAATCTGGTGCCGTGGGAAGAGTTTAGTGTCATTGGAAGTGTGTGATAATGGCATTTCCATTTATATTTTCAGTTTGTAGGCGAGTTAAAGGTGAAACGTATTTTTATTTCTAAAAGTTTCTAATGTAAAATATTTTCTTCTTTCTCCTCATAGTTTGCAATTTTACCAGGAGGATACCCTCCCATATCTCCCAATACCGAAGCACCTTCTTTTATTGAATGTACATACATATATTGTATTTTTGTAAATTGTAAAATCAATCCAGTTAATTTAACAATAAATTTAAGGTAAAATCAAAAAGATATTATTGCTAATTTAACGCGACCATTCCGTGTAAATTTAACTAGCTTAAACTGCAAAATTATCTAGTTAAAAATGTGAAGTCAACAGCAAAACTCAATATTATTTTAATGTTAGTTCTGCACATTTATCTGTTATTTTGTGCGCACTTGGACCGATATGACCAAAAAAATTAATATATGTATGTCGCACCCTAAATCATAAAGTGGCACAACTCAAAATCCAAAAATTTGCAGGAGGCCAAAAACTTTTTTCCTTTACAAGCAATGACATGGCAAAAGGCGACGTTTAATGGCTATTTTTCAGTCAAAAGAGACCCGAATGAAAAGTTTTTTTGTTGGCAATCGCTAGAAAAGTCGATTTAAAAAAATTTTTAATTGTTTCACTTTATGATTAAGGGTGCGATATATTTTTATTAAAATCGTTTCGTTGTCAAGAAAAATATTCAGTAGAAACGGAGTAAATCCTAACTAATTTGCTCCCATTTTGGTAGTAACAGCAATTCTACGAAATTGCACAGCATTGATTCCTTCATTCTCTCGATTTTCGCACAAATACAAAAGCATTTTTAAAAATGAACAAGAAGAAGACCATTTGAGTGACCAAACTATATAGTATAAACAATGCTATTTATTCGCACACATCGTCGCCGCTGAACACGAGTTAAGAGAACGATGAATGAATTCTGCTGTGCATTCAAAGCGTATGTTAACTCTTGCAACCCTTTAGTACATACATATGTATATACATACGTATTTATTTGAATTCTTATCTCTTTAAAAAATTTGTTGTTTATAACGTGTTTTTAGTAAAAATAAGAAATAAACAAGAAATTGACGATTTTTTCGCTTAAATGACGATATTTATTTTGACGCTGAAATGACGATTATTTTTTTCTTCAAAAAAATTCGCAACGCTGGTGACAAGGTTAATACAAATAGCTTACGGCCAGAACACATTCATGGCTACAAATTCATACTTTATATCCAGAACACATTGTTGGCGTTGCATATGTACAAAGGCGTTCACAAGTTCTATTTCTACAAATTAGTAAAATTAATATTTAGTAAAAAAAGGCTAGAAAAAAGCCACGAAGCTAAAAAGAAAATTATGAGGCACAAATAGGGATGGCAAAAAAAATTAAATAACCGATTAAACGTTTTTTAGGTTAAAATCGTCTATTCGGGAACTGGAGGGAGCATTTGTTGCGATTTTTTGGATATACTCACAAAACCGTAGGTAACCGAATTCGGACTCGGATTAAAAGGCGGAAATTCTCAACTTCGATTATTTCCTTTCGTTTATTTTCGACTTGAGAGGAAAAAGGTTAATCGAAACAAGTAAGGAAGCCTAAGTTCGAGTGGAATCGAACATTAGATACTCAGCTGTATGCTTTCATTGTTTGTTTGCGTTTGTTCGATATAGGGTGTATTTTATATGAAACGAGTGCTGCATATACAGGGCGCAGCCACGCCCATTTTCAAAATTTGTATCAATCATCCAAATAAGCATATAAATATTATTGTTAGTGCAAAATTGCATCCCTCTATGACTTTTAGTTACAAAGACTTCACGTTACAAATTCCAAAAGGGTGTTCCAGAAATATCTTTGTTAAAAAGTAGGCGTGGTCATAAACCGATTTCAATACATTTTTGCGTGTCTATTAACACAAGTTATAAAAGTGAATAAACCAAGTTTCGTCATAATATCTCAGTTATTTGTCGAGTAATAGGCTCGTAGATTTCTTTGCATAAAAAGAGGCGGTGCCACGCCCATTTTATAAACTTTTTTTATTTTTTGTTTCCGGTCTATTGTAGAACTCATATCACAAAATTTCAATGAATTATCTTTATATTTCACAGAGATATCGCTAAAAATGATTTCATTAGGTCACTTTATAATACCCATATATAAAAGTGGGCGTGGTCGTCAACAGATTTTGGTAATTTTTCGTCCACACATTTGGCTAAGTAAATATATTACGCGTACCAAATTTCATCGATATATCTTTAACGGTTTCTGAGTTATGACATATAAAACTTTCAATGTTTGACCCTTAATAAGTGGGCGTGGCACCGCCCATTTTCAAAAATTTTTGTATTTTTTGTTTTATGTCCGTAGTTGGACTCCTGCCACAAAATTTCAGTGATAGATCTTTATATTTGACAGAGATATCGCTTAAAATGTTTTTATTAGGCCCCTTTATAGTTCCCATATATAAAAGTGGGCGTGGCCGTCAACCGATTTTGATAATTTTTCGTCAAAACATTTGCCTAAGTAAGCATATTACGCATACCAAATTTCATCGATATATCTTCAACGGTTTCTGAGTTATGACATATAAAACTTTCAATGTTTGACCCTTAATAAGTGGGCGTGGCACCGCCCATTTTCCAGAACTTCATCAAATTTCTTCATAAGGGCCTGAGCTCAATACGTGGGTAAAATTTTATCACTCTAGCTATATTAGTGGCTGAGATACCAAATATCCGATTTTTTCTATATAGGAAAAGTGGGCGTGGTCATGGTCCGATTTCGCCCATTTTCAATACCAACCGTCCCAGTCTCGATACCAACTTGCATTTCAAATTTCATCAAAATATCTCAATTTTTACGCGAGTTATCGTGCGTACGGACGGACGGACGGACGGACGGACGGACGGACGGACGGACATGGCTCAATCGATTTCTCTTTTCACCCTGATCATTTTGATATATATAAGTCCATATCTATCTCGATTATTTCATTATGTTACAATCCACCGTTATGAAATCAAAATTATAATACTCTGTGTACTAGTACAGCTGAGTATAAAAATAATCAAAAGGAAAAAACCGATACATTTTAACCGTTAACCGAAAGAAATTAACCGATTATAATCGTTTTTCCGGTTATTGTTGCCATCCCTAGGCACAAAAGGACAAAAATAAAGGCCAATTCTAGCCTCGAAAAGGCTAACCTGGCCACACTGTGCCGGAGGGAGGATCATAAAAAAATGCTTCTAATATATATGTATATATACATATGCACCTATTAGGGATTCCAATTTTTCCGATTTTTACGGTCCCGGGATTTTCGAGCTTTCTTTTTATAATCCCGGGATCCCGGGATTTGGACTTTAATTATTTTCCCACATTTTGGGGTTGAAAAAAGTAAATATATATTTCGAGGAACGCTACAACTTTAAAGTGCAAATAAAAAATTGATTTTTATTGCCATTTTTATTATTTCATTAGTAACAAAATAAAAAAATGTGGCCGCTGTGGTGCAGTGGGTAGAGTGCTCGCCTGCTATCCCAGAGGTCTCGGGTTCAAACCACGTCCGAGCAAAACACCAAAACAATTTTTCTAATTAGTAAAAATCCAATTATTGGGTTTTTTAAAAAAGCAGCGGTCACCTCTCGGCAGTGGGTGGCATACCCTCCGAGAGTATTTCTGCTATGAAAATGCTTTTCACAAAAAATGCATTCGCCGTTCGGAGCCGGCATAAAACTGTAGGTCCACCCAATTAGTAGGAAAAACAAAAAGGAGCACACCTCGAATTGGGAGAGAAGCTCGGCCATAAAACTCGTCAGAGTTATAATAGCGCCATTGTATTATTATTATAACAAAATAAAATAGGAACGTAAACTCATAAGAGTTACTTTAAATAAAAATAGGTAAAAAACTTTTTAAGTTAAACGGTTTTATGTTATACATACATTGCAATGTTTAAGATAAATGTACTAAAAACCAAAAAATAATAAAATAGATACAGTCGTGGGAATTATAAACATTTGCATAGACTAGACTAAAATAAAACCGTGGGGCACGTCAATTGTCTACAATCGTTGATTAAAATGTTTGTTTTGTAATGTTACACTATAACTAGGCAGTTGTTCAACCGACAACGATGGACGTGTGATAAGTAGGGCTAGAATGTGGAAAAAAGCTAGCAAGCTCGATTATAAGCGAGTTTTAGGGTTTCATAGTGGTGAGCGAGTAGTACTTTTATCATATGTTTTGTCGATTAAAGACAAACTACGAGCAGTGAAACGATTCCTCGTGTGAATGTCCAACGATAAACTAGTTGAAACATCTCTTTTATTAACATGGAGTGTATAACTATTGGAATTTCCATGAGCAAGAAAATAGTAAGTATTTTCCTCACCGTCTGCGGGCCAACTGCCTAACGACGAATTAAACGATTCTTCTATCGCACATTAAGTCGATAATTTGTAGACAATTGACGTGCCCCCCGGTTTTATTTTAGTCTAGTCTATGCAAATGTTTATAATTCCCACGACTGTATCTATTTTATTATTTTTTGGTTTTTAGTACATTTATCTTAAACATTGCAATGTATGTATAACATAAAACCGTTTAACTTAAAAAGTTTTTTACCTATTTTTATTTTCTAGTTTTTAGTTTTTATTTCGCATTCTGTTTAATTCATTTAGTGCTTCATTATTGCAAGGTTTCTTGCCCGTTAGTTTATTGCAGTCCAACGCCTCTATAGCGACCCACGCGCCACCTATCGGAAGTTTTTTTTAGGAAAATATTTCCTTTCAAGGTAGTAATACATGTTCCGAATTTCAGCCAAATCGGACCATAAATGCGATTTTTGTAAATATAGCGACCCACGCGCCACCTAGCGGAATTTTTTTTTTAAGAAAATATTTCTTTTCAAGGTAGTAATACATGTTCCGAATTTCAGCCAAATCGGACCATAAATGCGATTTTTGTAAATATAGCGACCCACGCGCCACCTAGCGGAATTTTTTTTTTAAGAAAATATTTCTTTTCAAGGTAGTAATACATGTTCCGAATTTCAGCCAAATCCGACCATAAATGCGATTTTTGTAAATATAGCGACCCACGCGCCACCTAGCGGAATTTTTTTTTTAAGAAAATATTTCTTTTCAAGATAGTAATACATGTTCCGAATTTCAGCCAAATAGGACCATAAATGCGATTTTTGTAAATATAGCGACCCACGCGCCACCTATCGGAATTTTTTTTTCATAATATTGCATTGTCATCGGGGTTATACATGCGTTCAAAATTTCAGATTAATCGGTTGACAGGAAGAGGGTGAAATTTGAATTACTAAATTTGACCCAAGAATAAAGAATAAATAATAAAATAAAAATAGGTAAAAAAAACTTTTTAAGTTAAACGGTTTTATGTTATACATACATTGCAATGTTTAAGATAAATGTACTAAAAACCAAAAAATAATAAAATAGATACAGTCGTGGGAATTATAAACATTTGCATAGACTAGACTAAAATAAAACCGTGGGGCACGTCAATTGTCTACAATCGTTGATTAAAATGTTTGTTTTGTAATGTTACACTATAATTAGGCAGTTGTTCAACCGACAACGATGGACGTGTGATAAGTAGGGCTAGAATGTGGAAAAAAAGCTAGCAAGCTCGATTATAAGCGAGTTTTAGGGTTTCATAGTGGTGAGCGAGTAGTACTTTTATCATATGTTTTGTCGATTAAAGACAAACTACGAGCAGTGAAACGATTCCTCGTGTAAATGTCCAACGATAAACTAGTTGAAACATCTCTTTTATTAACATGGAGTGTATAACTATTGGAATTTCCATGAGCAAGAAAATAGTAAGTATTTTCCTCACCGTCTGCGGGCCAACTGCCTAACGACGAATTAAACGATTCTTCTATCGCACATTAAGTCGATAATTTGTAGACAATTGACGTGCCCCCCGGTTTTATTTTAGTCTAGTCTATGCAAATGTTTATAATTCCCACGACTGTATCTATTTTATTATTTTTTGGTTTTTAGTACATTTATCTTAAACATTGCAATGTATGTATAACATAAAACCGTTTAACTTAAAAAGTTTTTTTTACCTATTTTTATTTTCTAGTTTTTAGTTTTTATTTCGCATTCTGTTTAATTCATTTAGTGCTTCATTATTGCAAGGTTTCTTGCCCGTTAGTTTATTGCAGTCCAACGCCTCTATAGCGACCCACGCGCCACCTATCGGAAGTTTTTTTTAGGAAAATATTTCCTTTCAAGGTAGTAATACATGTTCCGAATTTCAGCCAAATCGGACCATAAATGCGATTTTTGTAAATATAGCGACCCACGCGCCACCTAGCGGAATTTTTTTTTTAAGAAAATATTTCTTTTCAAGGTAGTAATACATGTTCCGAATTTCAGCCAAATCGGACCATAAATGCGATTTTTGTAAATATAGCGACCCACGCGCCACCTAGCGGAATTTTTTTTTTTAAGAAAATATTTCTTTTCAAGGTAGTAATACATGTTCCGAATTTCAGCCAAATCGGACCATAAATGCGATTTTTGTAAATATAGCGACCCACGCGCCACCTAGCGGAATTTTTTTTTAAGAAAATATTTCTTTTCAAGGTAGTAATACATGTTCCGAATTTCAGCCAAATCGGACCATAAATGCGATTTTTGTAAATATAGCGACCCACGCGCCACCTAGCGGAATTTTTTTTTTAAGAAAATATTTCTTTTCAAGGTAGTAATACATGTTCCGAATTTCAGCCAAATCGGACCATAAATGCGATTTTTGTAAATATAGCGACCCACGCGCCACCTAGCGGAATTTTTTTTTCATAATATTGCATTGTCATCGGGGTTATACATGCGTGCAAAATTTCAGATTAATCGGTTGACAGGAAGAGGGTGAAATTTGAATTACTAAATTTGACCCAAGAATAAAGAATAAAACAAACGGGGTGAGCTAAATAAAACCGTTTAACAAACGGGGTGAGCTAAATAAAACCGTTTAAAAACGCAACCAACAAAGAAAATTACATACAAAACATTTCCCTTTACAGTTGGTACTTTTAGGATATTAATAATAAAGCTTCTGATCATTTGATAATTTCCAATAAAAATTTTTAGAATTTAATGACGTACTTCGTTTAAGCGAATATTTCCAAGCTTGCTGACAAATACTGAAAATTAATGCAACATCCGAAAAAAATTAAAAATCGGATGCAGAAATTTTGAGATGTATTCAGAGTATACAGCTGCGTATTTTATTTTAATACATAATGTGAAATTCTAAAATAAAATTAAACTTTTTTCTGGTTTTTGCTTATTTTATTTTTGAAATTTTGTTTGCATTTTCTTCCATTATTTACTTTTCATGGGAGGAAATTGCAAAAACCTTTGAGAAATAAATGGCCAAAAATCAGGAAATAGAAATTATCAAATGAATTTTACCACAAGAATTCTAAAGATTTTAAAAATACCTAACATACGTTTCCTTACAACGCGTATTTCACAACAAAAAAATTTAATTACACTAGTTTACAGCCAAGAAATATCTAAAAATTCAGGTATTGGGGAGGATAGCTATGGGACTGCTGAGCTGGGAACTATTTTTTTAATGTTTTGTATTGTTAGATTTTTGAGATAACGGTAATTTGGTGTTTCTTTGGTTATCACTTCACTCAAAAATTATTCTCGGAAATCACAAATGCGATAACCACAATTAAGCAGGCTAATTTTTAAAAGAATAAACCTTTCCTGAATTTTACAACTTCCTAAAAAAAAGCTTAATTTTAAAATCAAAATTTTTTCAAAAATCGCAAGTAATTAATAAAATCTTGATTTCGACCAGCTGTCACTCAGCGAGGTAATGTCCAATTACTACAAGTTGTACATCGACAATTTTAAATGTCTTTCGAACGAGGTACTGCTTGTGATTATCCCATTTGTGACTCCCGCGAAAATAATTTTTCAATGAAGTGATAACCAAAAAAACCTAACCATACAAAAAATTAAAAAAAAAATTGTTCTGAGCTCAGCAGGCCCATATCTATTCTCCCCCAAACCAGAGATTCTTGGTATTTTTTTAAATTATTTGTAGTGTTATTAATTCAAAAATATTTGGGCAATTCACTGGCTATTGTAAAGTTGTATGTTGTAAAGGGAAATGTGCATAAGAACGCAGTACCTGTGAACAGACTCTCGTATGTGTTTTGTTGTATTTCGTTATTGTTTACAGTTTGTTGTTTACAAAAATTTGAATAAAAAAAATGCCAGGCGAAAGCGAAAAACAGTTATTAGATTTGTTAGCGGCGGATTCAATTCCTAATTGATATATCATACACACGATGCAAGTAATTTGCTTTTTTTTTTTCGTCTCACCGCTTCCATATTTTTGTTTAAATTTTTTTTAACAAACTGTCAGAATAAAAAACTTAAATCAAATAGCACACTCAATAAACATAGGCTGCCCAGTTGTATTGGTTGTATTGAAATTTGTATGAGAAAAATCAACCCTACTGATACACCTATTGTAAACCTTTACCAGTATACAACATTACAATACTTTACAACAGCTTGTGAATTGCCCAATTAATCCTTACTTTGCTTTTTTTATTCTGGCAAAAATGTCAAACTTATTCAGCATTTTCTTCGGACTGCCAAGTTTTTTTTATTCTCTTCCACAAAGCTTCCACACATTTTTTTAGGGCTGTTTGTTCTATAGACAAAATGTAAAACTGACCCGACTAAGGGGCAACATTTTCTGTTCTTAGCACAAAAGGGTTGCATTATTTTTGTTTCATTTATCACATGAAAAATGTACCATTTTCATAGGGCACAGGGCACATGTTGGTAATGCTGCCATGTAATAATGCAACATTTTCGTTCAGAGTAGGAAACGCTATCTGAGACCAATAAAAATTATATAAAATAAAATTTTTTTTTGCTATAATAGGGCAATATTCTCTCTTTATTTTATCCCGAAAATCCCGGGATGAAATTCTAGCAATCCCGGTATTTCCGGGGAGTCAAAAAGGGCGGGATCCCGGGATTGGAATCCCTAGTACCTATGCATAAATATACTGAACTTATCGTACCATTTGATTGCTTTTGCCTTTAGGAAGCGTACCGACGCTGGGTTTGCAGTACGTTGGTTCCTTATTTTGCCGAAGACAGTGATGTCTACAAGTCCCAAACCAATAGCAACACTAATAATTATAACAAATATGGCAACGCAAGTACAAAATATAATGATGAAATTATGAACTTCATTGGTGTCAAGAACGAAGCGAGCCGACCTTTTCCTTTGGAGAAGCAAAATAACAATCCATACTATGCTCCTAATTCTGCCCAGAATGCCAAACAACGAATGAAACGCAATTTCGCCCGTAACAAAAGAATTTCAAATTACCCTCCTGAAATCACTTTGGCTAACAAAAATAATAAAATAGCTGTTGGTAAAAGAATTAAACATAGCCGGTATAATAACTGTAACAACCTGCAACAGCAAAAAAACGGACAAAGTTGGCGGCAGACACAGCAAAAAAGCCCAAAACAAATTGATGACTTCATATTGACTGCTATTGGTGCTGATAATTGTACTGAGGATTCACTGACAGCGGAAGTAATTAAAAGGTATGTAAAAAAGCCAAGATATATATGTATGTATGATAGGGCGGGTCGTTATGTAGGGGCGATTATGATTATTTGGGTAATCAAGTCAAGCATTCTTGCCTAACAAAATATCTGTATTTCTAGAATGAATTTCGAGCCAGCAACCATCTCTCGGCAGTGGGGAGCAGACAGTGTAACGTCGCGGCCAAAACTAAAATCGAAATTAATGTAGTGATAAATACGTATTTTTTAATGCAATTGACAGATAGTTTATAGGACAAAAAACCTATGCAAAATTTTTTGAGTTCTTATTCGTGTATACGTACGGGGTGCCCAAAGTTGAACAAAATTTATGCCATTTGAATTACGAATAATATGACCTGCTACGATACGCCCTATCTAAGTCATTTACGGACACATATCCTTGGCTTTGATACCAAAATATAGGAAATCCCTCCGCTCTAATAAACAGTAATATAATTTCTTATAAATTTCAAACACGATTTTATATGATTTTTTAAATAATGATAACAAAATATCGAAAACATTTTTTCTTCGTCAACTTTAAGGAATTAAATAAAACAAGTAAGGAAGCCTAAGTTCGGGTGGAATCGAACATAAGATACTCAGCTGTATGCTTTCATTGTTTGTTTGCGTTTGATGGAAACACGGTGTACTTTATATAAAGCGAGTTCCGCATAAAGTGGGCGTAGCCACGCCCATTTTCAACATTTTTATCAGTCATCCAACTAAGCATATGAATATTATTCTTTGTGCAAAATTTCATTCATTTATGACTTCTAGTTACAAAGATGTCACGTTACAAATTCCCAAAGGGTGTTCAAGAAGTATCTTTGTTAAAAAGTAGGCGTGGTCATAAACCGATTTCAATAAATTTTAGCGTGTCTATTAACACAAGTTATAAAATTGTATAAACCAAGTTTCGTCATAATATCTCAATTATTTGTCGAGTTATAGGCTAAGAAATCTCGTATATTCCTTTGTCTAAAAAGAGGCAGTGCCACGCCCATTTTCCGAAATTTTTATACTTTTTGTTTCCGGTCTATTGTGGAACTCATGCCACAAAATTTCTATGAATTATCTCTATATTTGACAAAGATATCGCTTAAAATGTTTTTTTAGGTGACTTTATAATACCCATATATAAAAGTGGGCGTGGCCGTCAACCGATTTTGGCAATTTTTCGTCCTAACATTTACCTAAATAAGTATATTACGCGTACCGAATTTCATCGATATATCTTCAACGGTTTCTGAGTTATGACATATAAAACTTTCAATGTTTGCCCCTTAATAAATGGGCGTGGCACCGCCCATTTTCCAAAATTTTTATGTTTTTTTGTTTTATGTCCATAGTTGGACTCATGCGACAAAATTTCAATGATAGATCTTTATATTTGACAGAGATATCGCTTAAAATGTTTTTATTAGGCCACTTTATAATACACATATATAAAAGTGGGCGTGGCCGTTAACCGATTTTAACTATTTTATCAAATTTCTTCCTAGGGGCCTGAGCTAAATACGTGGGTAAAATTTCATCGCTCCAGCTATATTAGTGACTGAGATACCAGATTTACGATTTTTTCTATATAGGAAAAGTGGGCGTGGTCATGGTCCGATTTCGTCCATTTTCAATACCAACCGTTCCAGTCTCGATACCAACTCTCATTTCAAATTTCATCAAAATATCTCAATTTTTGCGCGAGTTAGAGTGTTTACAGACGGACGGACAGACGGACGGACGGACATGGCTCAATCGATTTCTCTTTTCACCCTGATCATTTTGATATATATAAGTCTATATCTATCTCGATTATTTCATTCTGTTACAATCCACCGTTATGTGATTAAAACTATAATACTCTGTGTACTAGTACAGCTGAGTATAAAAAAAAAAACAAACAAGTAAGGAAGCCTAAGTTCGAGTGGAATCGAACATTAGATACTCAGCTGTATGCTTTCATTGTTTGTTTGCGTTTGTTCGATATAGGGTGTATTTTATATGACACGAGTGCTGCATAAACAGGGCGCAGCCACGCCCATTTTCAAAATTTGTATCAATCATCCAAATAAGCATATAAATATTATTGTTAGTGCAAAATTGCATCCCTCTATGACTTTTAGTTACAAAGACTTCGCGTTACAAATTCCAAAAGGGTGTTCCAGAAATATCTTTGTTAAAAAGTAGGCGTGGTCATAAACCGATTTCAATACATTTTTGCGTGTCTATTAACACAAGTTATAAAAGTGTATAAACCAAGTTTCGTCATAATATCTCAGTTATTTGTCGAGTAATAGGCACGTATATTCCTTTGTCTAAAAAGAGGCGGTGCCACGCCCATTTTCCAAACTTTTTTATTTTTTGTTTCCGGTCTATTGTAGAACTCATGTCACAAAATTTCAGTGATAGATCTTTATATTTGACAGAGATATCGCTTAAAATGTTTTTATTAGGTCACTTTATAATACCCATATATAAAAGTGGGCGTGGTCGTCAACCGATTTTGGTAATCTTTCGTCCACACATTTGGCTAAGTAAATATATCACGCGTACCAAATTTCATCGATATATCTTTAACGGTTTCTGAGTTATGGCTTATAAAACTTTCAATGTTTGCCCGTTAATAAGTGGGCGTGGCACCGCCCATTTTCCAAAATTTTTGTACTTTTTGTTTTATGTCCGTAGTTGGACTCCTGCCACAAAAATTCAGTGATAGATCTTTATATTTGACAGAGATATCGCTTAAAATGTTTTTATTAGGCCCCTTTATAGTTCCCATATATAAAAGTGGGCGTGGCCGTCAACCGATTTTGATAATTACGCATACCAAATTTCATCGATATATATTCAACGGTTTCTGAGTTATGACATATAAAACTTTCAATGTTTGACCCTTAATAAGTGGGCGTGGCACCGCCCATTTTCCAAAACTTCATCAAATTTCTTCATAAGGGCCTGAGCTCAATACGTGGGTAAAATTTTATCACTCTAGCTATATTAGTGGCTGAGATACCAAATTTCCGATTTTTTCTATATAGGAAAAGTGGGCGTGGTCATGGTCCGATTTCGCCCATTTTCAATACCAACCGTCTCAGTGTCGATGCCAACTTGCATTTCAAATTTCATCAAAATATCTCAATTTTTACGCGAGTTATCCTGCGTACGGACGGACGGACGGACATGGCTCAATCGATTTCTCTTTTCACCCTGATCATTTTGATATATATAAGTCCATATCTATCTCGATTATTTCATTATGTTACAATCCACCGTTATGAAATCAAAATTATAATACTCTGTGTACTAGTACAGCTGAGTATAAAAAAAAGGAACCTGGGCACGGTGAGATAGAACAAATTTTAATACGAAGGTCAGACCACCCACGAGGTTATTGCAGAATACCAAAGTTCAATGCTTCAGTAACAAGCATCTGTCAAAACCAAAATCGCAAGATGGTAATTTTTTGAAAAAATACGATTTTATATATTTCATGTTTCCGCGGAATCTAATATCCGCCAAAGTCTGATTTTTTTCAACTGGTATACCTTTTCGGATAGCTTGAGAATGATAAATAAGGCATCAAATAAACAAGTAAGGAAGCCTAAGTTCGAGTGGAATCGAACATTAGATACTCAGCTGTATGCTTTCATTGTTTGTTTGTTTGTGTACTTTATATAAAGCGAGTGCTGCATAAAGTGGGCGTAGCCACGCCCATTTTCTAAATTTTTATCAATCATCCAACTAAGCATATCAATATTATTCTTTGTGCAAAAATTCATTCCTTTATGACTTCTAGTTACAAAGATGTCACGTTGCACATTCCCAAAGAGTGTTCCAGAAATATCTGTTAAAAAGTAGGCGTGGTCATAAACCGATTTCAATAAATTTTTGCGTGTCTATTAACACAAGTTTTAAATGTGTATAAACCAAGTTTCGTCATAATATCTCAATTATTTGTCGAGTTATGGGCTCCGAAATTTCGTATATCCCTTTGTCCAAAAGGAGGCGGTGCCACGCCCGTTTTCTAAAATTTGTCTATTTTATGTTTCCGGTCTATTGTGGAACTCATGTCACAAAATTTAAATGAATTATCTTTATATTTGACAAAGATATCGCTTAAAATGTTTTTATTAGGCCACTTTATAATACACATATATAAAAATGGGCGTGGTCGTCAACCGATTTTGGTAATCTTTCGTCCACACATTTGGCTAAGTAAATATATCACGCGTCCTCACAGTACAAAACAGTTTTCTGAATTTCAATTGTAATTTTCTGAATTTCAAATGTAATTTTCTGAATTTCAAATGGAATTTTCTGAATTTCAAATGGAATTTTCTGAATTTCAAATGTAATTTTCTGAATTTCAAATGCAATTTTCTGAATTTCAAATGGAAAATCTGAATTTCAATTGTAACTTTCTGAATTTCAAATGAAAATTCTGAATTTCAATTGTAATTTTCTGAATTTCAAATGGAAATTCTGAATATCAATTGGAACTTTCTGAATTTAAACTGAAAAAGGTGTAGTAAACAGAGTATTATAATTTTGATTTCATAACGGTGGTTTGTAACAGAATGAAATAATCGAGATAGATATGGACTTATATACATATATCAAAATGATCACTATTAAAAAAGAAACCGATTGAGCCATGTCCGTCCGTCCGTACGCACTCTAAATCGCGCAAAAATTGAAATATTTTGATGAAATTTTAAATGTACGGCCACTTTTCCTATATAGAAAAAATCGGAAATTTGGTATCTCAGTTACTAATGTAGCTGGAGTGATAAAATTTTACCCAAGTACTGAGCTCAGGCCCCTATGAAGAAATTTGGTGAAATTTTGGAAAATGGGTGGTGCCACGCCCACTTATTACATGTCATAACTCAGAAACCGTAGCAGATATATCGATGAAATTTGGTAGGCGTGATCTACTTACTTAACCAAATGTTTGGACAAAAAATTGTCAAAATTGGCTTACGGCCACGCCCACCTTTATATATGGGTGTTATAATAAAGTGGCCTAATAAACACCATTTTAAGCGATATCTTTGTCAGATATAAAGATATATGTATCATTGAAAGTTTGTGGAAGGAGTCCAACTACGTACATAAAACAAAAAACACAACACAAAAATTTTGGAAAATGGGAGTGGCATCGCCTCCTTTTAGAAGCAGGAAAATACGAGATTTCTGAGCCTATAACTCGAAATATAATTGAGGTAGACCGAAAACAAAAAAAATAAAAATTTTGGGAAATGGGCGTGGCACCGCCTCTTTTTAGACAAATGGAATCTACGAGATTTCAGAGCCCATAACTCGACAAATAATTGAGATATTATGACTAAACTTTGTGCATGAACTTTTATCACCTGTGGTAACATATGTTCAAAAATTTAGCGAAATAGGTTTATGACCACACCTACTTTTTAACAAAGATATTTCTGGAACACCCTTTGGCCCTTTGGGAATTTGTAACGTGACATCTTTTTAACTAGAAGTCATAAAGGAATGAAGTTTTGCACTAACAATAATATTCATATGCTTAGTTGGATGATTGATAAAAAATTTTAAAATGGGCGTCGCTACGCCCACTTTATGCGGCACTTCCTTTATATAAAATACAACGTGTTTCCATCAAACGCAAACAAACAATGAAAGCATATAGCTGAGTATCTAATGTTCGATTCCACTCGAACTTAGGCTTCCTTACTTGCTCTATACTAAAAATGATTAAATAAGATGTTGGTGTGTTGGTTGCTGTGCTGCCCGGCTTTAGCCAGGCCCAATTAGCGCACCAGGCGCCATTTTGATGCACGTACTCTGAAAAAAAAAAAACGTTGTAAATACAAAGACTTTTGCAGTTAAATTAACAACTTTCCGCAGTTGAAATGTGCCCAACAACGCTCCGTTGTTGTTTCAAAGATGCGAGTGTTCTTGATTCAAATACTTTTCGTATTTAAGTTAACAACGGAAACTGTTGAATGAAATACTTTTACATTTAAGTTAACAGTGTTTGCTTTTGAATTAACAACAAAATTTTTTAGTCCAAAAGCGAGCACCGTTGATTTAAATACTTTTCGTATTCAAGCTAACAATTTTTGCTTTTGAACTAACAGCAAAAGTTTTTGGTCCAAAAACGGGCACCATTGAAGCAAATACTTACGCTTGCTTGCATGCATAGCCGTGCAAATGCAAATATCAACAACAACAGCAACGAAGCGAAGTGAAGTTGTTGTTTTCTGTAACAATGCGACAAATAGGCAAAATAAAAAGGACCAACCTGTTTGAACAGGTATGCAAATGTATGGATATGCACACCTACATCTACCTATCTAATTTTCTATGCAATATTGGTATCAAATGAAAGGTTTTGAGCAGGACTTCGATATGAAGCTCTTTTCATTGTGACTCCTAGGCCGGTTCTTCAGATATGGATCAAAACGAGGACCCGGATGATCCTTGAATATTTCTGAGCAATATTGGTATCAAAAGAAAGGTTTAGAGCAGGACTTCGATATGAAACTCTATTCATTGTGACACCGAGGCCGGGTCTCAAGATATGGGTCAAAAGAAGTACCCGGATGATCCTTGAATGTTTCTGAGCAATATTGGTATCAAATGAAAGGTTTTGAGCAGGACTTCGATATGAAGCTCTTTTCATTGTGACCCCTAGGCCGGGTCTCCAGATATGGGTCAAACGTGGACTCGGATGATCTTGCATGTTTCTGAGGAATACAAAACAAAATAACATAAAAAATCAAAAGTCAAAAACCAAAAACCAAAACAAACAAAAACAACAAAATGGTAGCAGTCACAATGCCAACAAAAAATTACAAAAACGATAGTCGCCTTTTAATCCATAGAAAACCAGGAAAAAAGGAATAAGGAAAAGGGAATAAATATCCGATTTCGAAACAGTTCACACATCAATATTCATGAATACCCGTTATTCACGCTTTAATTTTTTTTATATAATATATATGTTTACATAGTAATATTAATACTAAGGCCCGGTTTCACTAAACAAGTGATGGTCATTTGATACATCATTTGAACAACGCGATTGATGAAAAGAGACACGGACACAAAGGTTTTAATCACATTTTTCACACCGTCCATATAAAAATTATGGAAACTTGTAGGCAGTGTGTGACCGAATTATCCATCAATCGTGCGCCTCAAATGATATATCAAATGACTATCACTGTCTGCAGGGCTTTTTACACAAACACAAACACATAAACTCAACTTATTTTTTTTATTATTTCATAACACATTCTTTGTTGTTTTCCGACCGCCACATTTGTAGGTTTGCGGAATTTTATCCTGTCGGCGATGAGTTCTTTTTTATTTAATATTTCGTCGATGTCGTGGGAGTTTGATACCGCATTCATTGAACTGCATCAATGCACCTGTACATAACTCCCACGACAAGAACAACTTGATTATTTTCTCATCGCCGACAAGTTTTACCTGCAGATTTGGCTCGTTCGATTGCTCGCTATCGGAAAAACGGGATAATCAAACATATTTAATCTGAAAATACAAAATAAATTTTTCAACGTATATATGTATGTACATATAATTTTAATATATTACAATAATATATAAATAATATCATTATTGTGACTTACCTTTATTTGTAATTATATATTGCATATATGTACATTAGGGTGGGGCGATTTGTATGGAGGGAAATTAATCGATACCGCGCTATCGAAATTTGGATTCCTCTCATTTTTCTGAGTAGAAAACTCCTCCACGATATTTGTCTAAAATTAATTTTGATGTTCCGGAATTTGGTTTTTATGAACCAAGACGAATTTTTGAAAATAAAAATTGGGCAAAAATCGACAAAAAATATCAAGGCCAATATGCACATCGAATTGAAGCAGAATTTTGTGCTGAATCCAGATATGAAATCCGAATTAAAATCGGATGATCCGTTTTTGAGATATAGCCTGATTTCCGGTTATGGAGGCTGAATGCCCAAAATCGCATATTTTCGCTATTATCTCTTGTTGCGTCCGATAGGGATGGTTTGTCGGATACTCTCCAGTTCTCCACTAGCGACGCATCTGCGTCTGTGGTGAGGGTCAGATCTCCTCCCATCCTTGGTACCTCTCGGAACTGGGAAATCTGAAGGTCGGTTTGGACCCTACGTTACATATACTTAATCTAGTGTTTAATATAAATTGAAATACGGACTCACCCCTATCGTTGGTTGCAGAACTCCCCCAGATTAAATGTCTGGCGTTCCCGTCACAGCCTATGATGGTGCGGTCGCTGTTGTCGTTTAGGAAGTGCCGCAGTTCCGAGGGTGGAGCTTCCCTATAGTGAGCCATATACACCGACACCACGAAAATGGGTCGTTCGTATACGCCCCGTACCCTGACCACTGTTGTATCTGCTGTGCTGTAATCTGAACAAAGAAATGCATTGGATTTTTCCGCTTATTCCAAAGTATAAAAATTAAAATTAAAAATAATAATTTCGTGCTAGACACTAACATACCTAATAATGTTAAATTATAAATTGTGCTGTTGTACATACAACTACTGTACACAGCGCCCACTGTCCGTCAGCTGCCAACCAGTATTCAACACTTGCATAGCAGATGTACGAAAATCGTACACTAAGTGAGGTTAGATTGAATAGAGCAATGGCATATATAACAAAGAGCGTATATGGATAAGAGGCTGCAGTCTGAAAAACTTCACACTAGATGTCACATTTCGCGCGAGATGGGACCCGATAAATGTGACATCTAGTGTGAAGTTTCTCAAAGAGCGTATATGGATAAGAGGGTGCAGTAGTGAAACTTCACACTAGCTGTCACATTTCGAAAGAAGACACTGAAGATGGCGCATATTAGCCGAAACCGGTTTGTCTCCAAACCAAACTTGACAAGGGATGACGGAAAATCGCTCCACAATACTGTTATTATCATTATTTCACAATTTTTTCTCTGAAGTTTTTCTTTGCATATAACAGCAATTCAATCTCAGTGGAAAATGCAATGGACCCACGCCATGTTTGTGGCTTCTCGCAACCAGTTGGTTAATATATTTACATATATTCACACTTATTAACACTTATTCCAACTTCATACATGCATTTACACAATTTACTTAAACTTTTATTGTAATTTTTGATATTTTGTTAAAATCGCCGCAACCAAATACTTGCGGCAAATTTCGGCACGAAAAACTGTCAAAATGTTCGTTCATTCGGTGTTCATAATGCCGATTTACCAAACTTCGAAAGATTCGGCGCGGCGTCGGTTGTCATAATGCCGATTTGCCGAAAACGTCATTTCGGTATCGCCGACGGTGTTGGTGATAGTGGCATAAATTAAATTAAATTAAATTAAATTAAATTAAATTAAATCAAATTAAATTAAATTAAATTAAATTAAATTAAATTAAATTAAATTAAATTAAATTAAATTAATTTAAATTAAATTAAATTAAATTAAATTAAATTAAATTAAATTAAATTAAATTAAATTAAATTAAATTAAATTAAATTAAATTAAATTAAATTAAATTAAATTAAATTAAATTAAATTAAATTAAATTAAATTAAATTAAATTAAATTAAATTAAATTAAATTAAATTAAATTAATTTAAATTAAATTAAATTAAATTAAATTAAATTAAATTAAATTAAATTAAATTAAATTAAATTAAATTAAATTAAATTAAATTAAATTAAATTAAATTAAATTAAATTAAATTAAATTAAATTAAATTAAATTAAATTAAATTAAATTAAATTAAATTAAATTAAATTAAATTAAATTAAATTAAATTAAATTAAATTAAATTAAATTAAATTAAATTAAATTAAATTAAATTAAATTAAATTAAATTAAATTAAATTAAATTAAATTAAATTAAATTAAATTAAATTAAATTAAATTAAATTAAATTAAATTAAATTAAATTAAATTAAATTAAATTAAATTAAATTAAATTAAACATTGCGAACTGCCTACTGCCTACAACAAAAATTCAGCACGTTTGTGGAGAATATATGCAAAAGCATATACACACTAACGTTAATGTTGAAAATGAAAAAGGCAAAAGTGGGGAAAATCCAACAGCTTGCACAGAGTCTCAATGGCCGAGTGTGTTTATGCGTTGGGTCATTGGGGCTCAAGACGGAATGGACTCGGGTTCAATCCCCGGTGCATCCACTTCCGAAAAGAGTGCTGATGATCGAAAATGGTTTTTCGTGAAATAGCTATACACTCAACCTTCGCTGTAAATAGTTCTTGAATTTTTTTCCACAATTAAAAATTGAATTAAAATAAAAATTTCGTGCTAAGCACTAAAAACTCTTTCAAGTAAAATTGTTAACGTTGTTTGGTATATACATAAAATAAATACCAACAACAATGTTCATTGCGAACTGCCTACAACAAAAATTCAGCACGTTTGTGGAGAATATATGTATGAAAAAGCATATACACACTAACGTTAATGCTGAATATGAAAAAGGCAAAAGTGGGGAAAATCCAACAGCTTGCACAGAGTCTCAATGGCCGAGTGTGTTTATGCGTTGGGTCATTGCGGCTGAAGATGGAATGGACTCGGCTTCAATCCCCGGTGCTTCCACTTCCGAAAAGAGTGCTGATGATCGAAAATGGTTTTTCGTGAAATAGCTATACACTCAACCTTCGCTGTAAATAGTTGTTGAATTTTTTTCCACTTACCCCAACAATTAAAAATTGAATTAAAATAAAAATTTCGTGCTAAGCACTAAAAACTCTTTCAAGTAAATTAAATTAAATTAAATTAAATTAAATTAAATTAAATTAAATTAAATTAAATTAAATTAAATTAAATTAAATTAAATTAAATTAAATTAAATTAAATTAAATTAAATTAAATTAAATTAAATTAAATTAAATTAAATTAAATTAAATTAAATTAAATTAAATTAAATTAAATTAAATTAAATTAAATTAAATTAAATTAAATTAAATTAAATTAAATTAAATTAAATTAAATTAAATTAAATTAAATTAAATTAAATTAAATTAAATTAAATTAAATTAAATTAAATTAAATTAAATTAAATTAAATTAAATTAAATTAAATTAAATTAAATTAATTTAAATTAAATTAAATTAAATTAAATTAAATTAAATTAAATTAAATTAAATTAAATTAAATTAAATTAAATTAAATTAAATTAAATTAAATTAAATTAAATTAAATTAAATTAAATTAAATTAAATTAAATTAAATTAAATTAAATTAAATTAAATTAAATTAAATTAAATTAAATTAAATTAAATTAAATTAAATTAAATTAAATTAAATTAAATTAAATTAAATTAAATTAAATTAAATTAAATTAAATTAAATTAAATTAAATTAAATTAAATTAAATTAAATTAAATTAAATTAAATTAAATTAAATTACATTAAATTAAATTAAATTAAATTAAATTAAATTAAATTATATTAAATTAAATTAAATTAAATTAAATTAAATTAAATTAAATTAAATTAAATTAAATTAAATTAAATTAAATTAAATTAAATTAAATTAAATTAAATTAAATTAAATTAAATTAAATTAAATTAAATTAAATTAAATTAAATTAAATTAAATTAAATTAAATTAAATTAAATTAAATTAAATTAAATTAAATTAAATTAAATTAAATTAAATTAAATTATATTAAATTAATGTAAAATAAGAAACTACCTGTGCATGTACCTACCTACATATATATGTATGTACATACATACATACATACATATGTATGTATAAGTTCGGAGACATGATGGTTGGTCATCAATAAATGGACAAGAAATTATTTTCATGGACAACATATTTTTATATTTTTAATATTTCGTAATTACATTTAATTAAAATTGAAAATTCGATTAGAAACAATAAAAGCACTCACCAGTTTCATCTAATTGGTGCTTCGTTGTGTATACACCAACATCTTATTTAATAATTTTTAGTGTAGAAAATGCTGGGGGTCGTGGGTTCGAGTCCCATCAGTCATTTTGATAGTTCTTTAAATTAATTTTTGTTGTTTTTTTTAATTTCTAAATTAAAATTCGATAGGAAAATTTGGAAAATAGTTAGCGGTTGTAAGGAATTGGTGCATCGATGGAATCGGTGTATTGCATATGCAACTGAATAAATTCACGAATAAACTCCCCACAAATAAAACTATCAGCACAAGGTATCGAGTTATTTTACTCGCTCGGTCTACTCTTGCGCACTCGTTGCGCTAATACTTTAATTCGTGGGGAGTTTGTTCGCGAATATGTTCAGTTTTATATGCAATGCACCGATGCCCCAATTCCGTACAACCGATAAATATTTTCAAACGCATAGTACTATACCTTAGGAAATTTGGATTTTCTCCATTAGTTTCTGAAAGCGTTTGGGAAAAAGCTGAGGTATACGCAGAAATGTGTGAAGGTTCTATCTCTTTCTTTCACATTACATTTCACATATATGCTTGATATAGCGCTCTCGCGCGAAAACTTTATCCCTAAGGTATAAATATATTTACCTATAGGTACAATCTATGGCTTAATATATCAATATTTAATCCATTAAATGAGGTATAAATAGGGGAAAAATAATGGATTATATAAGGCACTAATGGGGGATTATTTTTGGAATTTTCTAAGGTATTATACATTACCGTCCTCGTCGTAAAGAAATTAATATTTTAAACCATTATATTTATTTAAAAATATTAGTTATAACTTTATTGCAGCCTCACATTTTTTAGTCAACATATTTAGAAAATCCAATGTTATGATGGTATATGGTGCCGGGTACACTTCGCAATACGGTTCCACACCAAATGAATCGATTAGCGCTTGAAATGCTGTGGTGAATTGAAAAGATTCAATGTATGTAATATTGTTCTTCTGTACACCCGCCCGATTTCCCTGTTGAAATATGATTGATGTATGAAAAAAAAATTTAAATAAGTATATAAATATTTGGTTTTCCATATAATAAATTCTTACATTTGAGGGATCCTCCGGCGGCGATTCAATCATGGCTTGACGCAGGAAAAAATTGCCTGGCAGGTACGCCACAGCCTACACTCAAATGCACCCAAAAATTCATGCAAGCCACACTAGCAACAAAAGTGTATCGATCCGAATATCCATATAGAAGGGACATAATAAAATATTAATTATAATTTATTATAATCAATAAATTAATATTTTTCTTCGTACACACGTTGCTTAGTTTTTTTTACCGACACAATTTCTATTAGTGCTGAAAACGATATTGATATAATATCGATACATCGATTTTTTGAGCTTATTCGATACATCGATATTTTTTTTTTTTCATATTTGTCAAAAAACGAATCAAAGTCATATTGATTGCCCACATAAGTATTTTGCCTTTTCATAATTCAGTAAATATACTAGAAATCAAGATATTTTTGTGTACAATAAGCGGTTAGCGGTTAGAAAGTCGATATATAGATGCTTTTCTCGGAAGTATCGAAAATATCGATACTCGTAAACATCGATGTTTTTCCAGTACTACGTTTTGCATGTCGAATCCCTTAGCCCGTTCTAGCTGGGTTCACTCTTATCCCAGCTAGAACGGGCTAAGGGATTCACCACTGTGAATGTATACATTTTGTCGGTTGACTGAATGTTAGAGCGGGAACTTTGCTCGTTTTGCTTAACATACTACGAGTAGCGGCCTTTCGTTCTAACATGCAAAATGTAGTGCGGCAACATCATCGATGTTTACGATTATCGATATTTTCGATACTTTTGAGAAAAGCATTGATATATTGACCTTTCTAACAGCTAAATTTTTCGAAATGTCTGAACGCCTGACTGGAACGGGAGTGGCACAATGCATAATTTTGATTATGAGTACAGTCATTTATATTATTCAAAAAGCGAATTAAAAAACTCTTAAAACTAAATATTTATTCATTAATATAAATTTTTTGACAAAAGGGAATTAAATATACAAATTTACCTTTAACAAAAACAAGGTTTATTATGTTCCTGCCAGAAGTGTATCAAGTTACAGTAGTTCACAGAAGTATTTAGAATTTAAAATTATTAAGGAAACGTTATAATTTTACCTATTCAAATTGTTTCGCAAATTTTGCAATCTGGTTTTATAATTGAAACTTTATACTTTATTGCACACAAAATATCTCGATTTCTAAAAAAATTGGTTAATAAATACATACATCTATTTACGGAATTATGAAAAGGCAAAATACTTTTGTGGGCAATCAATATGAATTTGCTTCGTTTTTTTGACAAATATTTCATATTAAATATCGATGTATCGGATAAGCTCAAAAACATCAATGTATCGATATTATATCAATATTGTTTCCAGCACTAATAGAAATTGTGTCGGTAATAAAAAAATATGTAGACAACGTGTGTACGAAGAAAAACATTAATTTATTGATTAATTAATATTTTATTATGTCCTTCCTCGTGCTTTGCACGAATGTTTGGGTGCATTTGAGTGTAGGCTGTGGCGGCCCTGCCGGGCAATATTTTCCTGCGTCAAGCCATGATTGAATCGCCGCTGGAGGATCCCTCAAATGTAAGAATTTATTATATGGAAAACCAAATATTTATGTACTTATTTCAATTTTTTGTTTATACATCAATCATATTTCAAAAGGGGAAATCGGGCGGGTCTACAAGTCTGTATTTCATCGTATTCTCTAAAGGCGACCAGTTGACGAAACGCAAAAGAGATTTATGAAGGCTTCCGTGCCACACTATCCATGCCCAGAAGCACCAGTCGATTGTCGTGAATTGGCGTTATGGGACGCATCGAAGCTTTCAATACTATACTCGGTCAAACACAAGATATTACGATGGCCTGTTGGTGGCCGCTGCTAGGAATTTACATATAAAATTGGTTAAAGTGCGAAATATATCAAAGCAATTTATCATACATTGAACCTTTTCAATTCACCAAAGCATTTCAAGCGCTAATCGATGCATTTGGTGTGGAACCGTATTCCGAAGTGTACCCGGCCCCGGAATGACGGATGTAATCCTGCATTGCAATATTTAATAAAATAGTCCCGGAAATCGTCTAAGACGTCCCGTATGTCCCGCAATCCTCGTTTCCTATCGTCTCGCTCGCAAGTGTTCCACAAAACAAATTCACAAACCGCTTAGAAAATGATTATATTCCTCTGACCGTAAGAAATGAGTTAAAAAAAACTTGTAGAGGATGGTCAACAGAGATTATTTTATGGGGCATGTTCGTAACTTTTATCACAACTGCATCCAGTACCTGCCTGCAAAAATATATACATCAATACAACGAATTTAAAACTTTTACTTGGATTCAATTAAAACAAAATCTGAAATGGGCTGATGTACAGCACACATACCAGCAGTTATTGGTGCAGATGCCTACAGCTGCTACGACTTTAAAAAAGATAGTTTGTTCGACGAAGTAAGTTACGTGGCAAATTATGTGAATAACGAAGTCTTAAAGAAATGTAAGGAGATGAAGAGCAGTGCAAAACAACGATGGATAGAGTTGTTCAAAAATTTCAAAGACAGCGGAATACCATTCCAGAATTGCCTAGCCATCATCCAGTACCTTCTTTGTTTGCCAGGAACAAGCGCTCCTGGAACGAGTATTTTCCTTAATGGATATCCAAAAAGTCGTCACTAATAGTCCAACCACTGATCGACGGTATCATATCTCTCAGTTACCCAACGCAAGAATTAGTTGTTTTCCTTTGTTTACATTCTGCATTGTTTTTGGTTTGTTTCGAATGAGTTGAATAACAGGGTTACCATTGTACAATATGTACACATTACAGTTTTTGATTTCGTAGTAACTTGTGTTTGGTTTCGTAGTAATTTTTCTTGAAAATCGTATTATTCATAGAATTTATTAATAAATAAATTTTTAAATTGAAAATGTTGTATCATGATAATTTAAAACCAAATATTAATTATAGCTTTGTTTACTTCTCACTCCGTGCTTCTACATTTTCTACTACTATTTCTTAAAGGCTTTTAAGAATATGTATGTACATATGTATGTGCACTAAGAAACCTAATTTTTGCAATTAATAAAATGCAGCAATTATATACAGATACTATTCTACTCAGCTGTACTAGTACACAGAGTATTATAGTTTTAATCACATAACGGTGGATTGTAGCAGAATGAAATAATCGAGATAGATATAGACTTATATACATATATCAAAATGATCAGGGTGAAAAGAGAAATCGATTGAGCTATGTCCGTCCGTCCATCTGTAAACACTCTAACTCGCGCAAAAATTGAGATATTTTGATGAAATTTGGAATGCAAGTTGGTATCGGGACTGTGACGGTTGGTATTGAAAATGGGCGAAATCGAACCATGATTAAAATCGGAAATTTGGTATCTCAGTCACTAATATAGCTAGAGCGATGATATTTTACCCACGTGTTGAGCTCAGGCCCCTATGAAGAAATTTGATGAAATTTTGGAAAATGGGCGGTGCCACGCCCACTTATTAAGTGTCAAATATGGAAAGTTTTATGAGTCATAACTCAGAAACCATTAAAGACATATCGATGAAATTTGGTATGCGTGATTTGCTTACTTAGGCAAACATTTGGACTAAAAATTGCCAAAATCGGTTGACGACCACGCCCACTTTTATATATGGGTATTATAAAGTGGCCTAATAAAAACATTTTAAGCGATATTTTTGTCAAATATGAATATAATTCATTGAAATTTTGTGGCATGAGTTCCACAATAGACCGGAAACAAAAAATAGAAACATTCTGGAAAATGGGCGTGGCACCGCCTCTTTTTAGACAAAGGAATATACGAGATTTCTTAAAAATAATTGAGATATTATGACGAAACTTGGTTTATACACTTTTATAACTTGTGTTAATAGACAAGCAAAGAAATTTATTCAAATCGGTTTATGACCACGCCTACTTTTTAACAAAGACATTTCTGGAACACCCTTTGGGAATTTGTAACGTGACATCTTTGTAACTAGAAGTCATAAAGGAATGAAATGTCGCACAAAGAATAAAATTCAAATGCTTAATTGGATGACTGATAAAAATGTTGAAAACGGGCGTGGCTACGCCCTCTTTATGCAGCACTCGCTTTATTTAAAATACACCGTGTTTCCATCAAACGCAAACAAACAATGAACGCATACAGCTGAGTATCTAATGTTCGATTCCAGTCGAACTTAGACTTCCTTACTTGTTTTAAATCGTTTTTTTTTTGTTTCGGTTAAAACTATACAAATACTGCAATTCCTCGAAAACGCCGTCAAATGGAAAACGTGATATTATCTGAAAAGTAGAATCTTCATAAAAGCATAAACACTTTTTTTGAATACAATCTTTTCCTCCAAATTTAAATTTGACAAAATACATTCTCATTTGTTTTTAAATGGCCGTTTTAATTCTAATAATTATTTTATGTGAATTTTATATGAGCTATTGGCCAGTTTATAATTAAGAAAATATGAAAAAATTTTTTTGGTAGAAGTTATGGATCCATTTCGGAGACCACCACATCCCCTCATCAGACTTCTTCCAGCGGCCTCAACCGAGAATCGAACTTAGTTCGTTTCGATTGGTAGTCCAATGTCTATCCCATTGAGCTACCACCGCCGTCAGCTTATGCACATACCAACAACAGTAGCTTAATGACACTCTGTCTTTGCTACCTAGTATATTGGTGCTATTGTGTGTTTGTTTTGTACAAAGTTCTAAAGCTACCCTGCAAAAAAAGTTAAGTTAAAGTGTTTTAACTGGTGCAAAATGTTTCTGAGGACAATTTTTATATCTTAATAACTTTTTAAATATTACTCCAATTTAAATGGGGATAAGACAGATCGATGGGTTTTCCTCCAAAGATTAACACTATAACAATAACTCAATTTCGCTTTATCTCGAGTTAAGCTACTTTAACTTGCGGGCACAGATATGTAGTAAAATTTTGAAAAAAAAACGCCAAAAAACCTTTATTTTTTCTATTTACATTTTTATTTCCGTTTAAAAAAACAATTGCGGCAATAGTAAAATTTAGTAAAAAAACAAAAACGCAAGAAAAAACTTAATTTTTTTGATTACCTTTTTATCTCCATATTTAAAAAAAAAAAAATAGCTTATGTTAACATAATTTTATAATCGACAACATTCGGAATAGTTATTGAGGTACTTTGGGAACATATTGAAAGATTCGTACTAATTTACTACAAAATGATCGCTCCGCAACCCTGTTGCAAAGAGAGCAATCATGAGAGCATCAGCTGACACGTTATTACGAAAAAATCAAATTGAGCTAGGTTTCTACGATACGTGCGTCAAGAGAGCCGTCGTCTAGAGCTGCAAAACCATCGATAGTCGGACCACTCGATAGTTTCGATAGTCGAAAAAAAACTATCGATACTATCGATAGTTTTTTATGAATATTTCACTAAAATAAAAAGAGGGATGGTTTTGTTTACAGTTTTCTTTCCAAAAAGTCTTTAATTTTTTACGCAAAACAATAATTAAATAAAAGATCAAATAAGAATTAGATACTTCACTTACACTGAGAGAAAAATCAACCAAAAGTTTGTTAATAGTACTAATTTCACACTTGTTTAATATTACCATTGCTGATATATTAGACAGTGTTTTTGGTTATATTAACCATGATATTTGTTGATATAACAAAATGTTGGTTCAAATCTTCAACCAATTTCTTGTTACTATTAAACAATTTGTTGGTTATATTTTTATGCCAGTAGCAGCACTGCTATGTATGATCTATAAGAGAGTGTTAATATGTTAACTGAATAACAAAGAAAATTCCAAATACTATCTCGCTCTCTACAATTCGGGTCCAGCCATTCAACTTCGTCGGTGTTGAAGGCGATGGTAACAACAGAGCCGAAGCCATAAAGCTCCGTAAATATTTTTACTTTTTTTTTAAGATATGAATTAACCAATATTTTCGTTAATATAACAAATATACACGTTGGGAAAACCAACTTTCTATTTGATATTGATTGTTACCAAAATATTTGTTAATGGTACAAAGAAAATGTACATATTACATTTTTTCCTTTTGACATGAATAAATCAACCAATAAAACATTAACCAAGAAGTTCGTTGAAAAAACCATCGTACTTTTTTCTCTGTGTATGTATATAGCATTTTCTGGTTAAATTAAACCTTAAAAAGAGGGATGGTTTTGTTTACATTTTCCTTCTCAAAGTCTTTAATTTTTTTTTTAACGCATAACATTAATTAATTAACAAAAGAACAACAAATATGCCTTAAATACTTCACTTATATATATAGCATTTTTTGGTTAAATTAAACCTTTTTCAATTTAAAATTTGCACTTGATTTGAAAAAGGTTTCATTTGACTTGAAAACGCTATAGTAATAAAACTAAAAGTAGTACATTTGTTTTTTAGCATCTTTGGCGCTGACTAGTACATAAGGCACATCGTTTATACATTTCATTAATGTAAAATACCGATAATCAAAAGGCACACTGTTTAAACATTTCATTAATGTAGAATACACTATGCTTTAAATAAATCAAAAAACAAAAAAATAGGAAGAATTTCAGTTATGGGGGAGGATAGGTATGGGCCTGCTGAGCACAGTACAATTTTTTTTTTAATTTTTTATTTTTTTGTATGGTTACGTTTTTGAGATAACGGTAATTTTGTGTTTTTTGTTATCACTTTATTCAAAAATTATGTTCGCTGGAGTTACGCTTCTAACAATATACAACTTGTAGTAATTGAACCACACCTCGCTAAATGACATCTGGTCAATGTCAAAATTTTTAATTTTTTGCGATTTTTGAAAAAGTTTTGATTTTCAAATTAAGTTTTTTATAAAAACTTGTAAAAATCAGAAAAGTTTTATTTTTTAAAAATTTAAATTTAATTGTTAACGTAATATCAAGGATATCTGATAAAAACATTATTTTTAGCGATTTCTTTCATGTGAAACAAAAAGGATATTTTATGGACGAAAAACTCGGTTAGATGACTCATCCGTGTATAGGAGTCAATCAACGATAACAATTCCTTTCGTGATCCGGAAAATTCAAATGAGCCATCACAGGGTGTTCGTCAGGATTGCCAGACATAAAAACCGCCATTTGTTTATAGATACCTTTCTCTATCCTTACCTGTATTATCTATGTATGACTATTATTTCTATCTTAAAAACTGAATTTGTAAAATTAAGCTGCAGTGTATATTGGGAGTTAGGATTAATATGTAACAATGTCCTTAGACAATAATAAGGAGAGTTCCACAGACTGCTTATTTACAATGCTGCGCGTCCTCAGCAAACAAGCAGATGGACTTAAGATAATTCATTTGAATGCGCAAAGCTTATACAAAAAACTTGACGAATTCAAATTCCTCTTTGAAGATTCCGGAATTGATGTCCTGTGCATCTCCGAAACTTGGTTCTCGTCATGCCATACTAATAGCATGATAAAAGTTGATGGCTATCAAATCTTCAGAGCAGATAGATGCGGTCATGGTGGTGGTGTTGCAATATATGTCAAAAACTGTTTGTCATGTAAATTATGTTGCGTATCGAGTAGTAGTGGTGATGTTGAATATGTGTTCGTAGAAATATTTTCTGATAATAGCAGGCTCTTAGTGGGTTGTGTTTACCGACCGAATCGTTATATTAACTTCTCCGACTTTTATAAATTTCTTCATCTATTTCTTGAAAACTATACTAACATTATTATAGCAGGAGATTACAACAGTAATTTGCTTGACGATAATAATATAAAACTAAATATGGAGTCTCTAGGACTTCTCCCAACGAACTCTACCTTACCAACGCATTTCACCAACACGAACAGTACTCTTCTAGATATATTCTTTGTAAATGACCTACAGAAATCCCTCTTATACAACCAACTTTCGGCATCAAGATTCTCGAAGCACGACTTGATATTCTTGATCTACGACTTCAAAATCTCCAGAAATCCGATATCATTCAGCTATCGCGATTTTAAAAACATTGACTACTACTCTCTTAAGTTGGCTGTCCAAAGTGTAGATTGGAATTTCATACGAAACATGACATCTGTTGATGACCAAACAAGGTTTTTGCAAGACAATATAAACCGTCTTTTTGATATATTCGTGCCCGTCAGACACAAAACAGTAAAACGCAAAACAGGCCGTGGTTTAATGCAAATATTAAAAAAGCCATAAACATACGCAATCAAGCATACTCGCGTTGGAAAAGATATAGAACCCCCGACACATTTAGCCAGTTTAAAAAAGCTCGAATTTCTGTAAACAAAGCCATTAAGGCGGCAAAAATTACATTTTATAAGGAGAGGTTTAGTTCCGCGGTGAGTTCAAAGCGAAACTGGAATATAATAAAGGAAATTGGTATAGGTAAAACAAAAGAATTTGCACCTATCCACACCGATGTAAATGATCTAAATAAGCAATTTACAAGACCACCTGCTATATCAGGTAATATATGTTTAGATAACTATAGTGATCGTTTAATTTTCGCTGATAGTCCATTTGAATTTGTTTGTGTAAACGATTGTGATGTTGTCCAAGCCATACTCTCTGTTAAATCTGACGCAGTCGTATTCGACGGAATTCATGCAAATTTTTTTAAATTAATACTACCCCTTATTTTGTCGCATGTAACTTATTTGGTCAACTCCATCATGACGACTTGTTTGTTTCCAAAGTGCTGGAAGGTCGCTAAGATAATCCCGCTTCACAAGAAGAACAACGAATATAGACCTATAGCTATTCTGCCTTTCTTGTCTAAGATTGTTGAGCGCATACTTCACAAACAAATTATGTTGTATGTGCAAGATCACAGGCTCTTAAATGCCAGTCTGGTTTTTTTCCAAAGAGAAGCTGCACAACGGCTCTGCTGGATGTGGTAGAAAGTATCCGGGCTAAAATTGATGAAAGCAATATAGCCTTCCTAACTCTTCTTGATCATTCAAAAGCTTTTGATTCAGTTGACCATCAGTTACTATGCCGCAAGCTAGATAATTTATTTAATTTTTCCCATCATGCCACTGCATTGATCCGATCTTATTTTAATGACAGAACTCAGGCAGTTAGTATCGGTGATAGTAAGTCTCTTTTCCTTCCCGTAGTCAGAGGAGTTCCACAAGGCTCAATTCTTGGTCCTTTGTTGTTCGTGTTGTATGTAAATGACCTGCCTAACGTTCTAAAATATTGCAATGTACATGTTTATGCCGATGATGTCCAACTCTATATTTGTTGTCCTCCTAATCGTAGTAATATTTGTATTAAAAATCTGAATGCCGATTTGTCTAGAGTCAGTCTTTGGGCCTCTAATAACGGCCTGTGTCTGAATCCAGATAAATCAAATTGTATAGCTATTCATAGGAAGCCCCTCGTAGCGACCCAACTTGATCCAGTCATGTTGGACAAGTCGGTTATAAAGTATGTAAAAACGGCGAAAAATCTTGGCATAATTTTCAACAGCACCTTAACATGGAAAGACCAAATATCTAGCGCTGTAGGCAAAGTGTATGGGATGCTCCGTACACTAAGGTTATCGCAGTACTTTACTCCCATAAATATTAGACTACTTTTAGCAAAAGCGTACCTAATACCTACGCTCCTTTATGGTTGTGAGATTTATTCAAATTGTGACGCAGTATGTAAGCATAAGTTAAATGTTGTTTATAACCACATTGCAAGATATGTGTTTTCGTTAAAAAGACTTGACCATGTTACACCGTTCGCTCAAAAGATGCTTAGCATCTCTTTTGGCAACCTTTTGAAAGTTAAAACACTTGTAACTTTGCATAAAATCATTTACTCAAAAGAACCTATGTATTTGCATCAACGACTTCAGTTTCTGACTTCTTCGAGGTCTGTACTTCTAGTGCATACTAAATATTGGTTTCTGTTATCTGAGCGTCAGTTCTTCATAAGCTCTATCCGTCTATGGAACTCGTTACCTATTCGACTAAGATCATTAAACAATACACTGCAGTTCAAAAATGAGCTAACCAGCTTTTATAATAACTCATAATCTATGTTCATATGTATATGCTATTCTATAAACACACTTGTTCGAACGTATTTCTTTACCCTTTACCTTCTTATTCTCTGTTCTTCCGTATACTTTCATATTTCATTTTAACGTAAATTTAATTTAGAGTAAAGTTTCATTTTTTGTTCTTAAATGTAATACAACATGTACAGTGGCTAGCACTATAATATAATCTTTCTGATTGTTGTGATAGGATGAGAATAACAATAAAATACAAATACAAATAACAGGCAATTTTTTTAAATCGTCTTTTTGTGTTTCGGTTAAAACTATACAAATACTTTTCTATTCCGATTCTGTGAGATCAGGATTAAGATTTAATTTTTTAGTTAGAGCAAGAAGTGATACACGATTGTTTTTAGAGAAATCAAAAACAATATCGGGATCTAAAAACTGCAATTCTTCAAAAACACCGTCAAATGGAAAACGTGATATTATCTGAAAAATAGAAGCTCCATAAAAGCGCAAACACTTTTTTTTAATACAATCTTTTCCTCCAAATTTAAATTTGACAAAATATCTTCGCATTCATAACCAACGTAAACGTTATGCACGTCAAGTAAATATCGACGGCTGAGTATAAGATCGCCCTATTTCAAAAATTGTTTCAAAAACGCCCTATTTCAAAATTTTTTTCAATAACGTCCAATTTCAGATTTCGCTTCAAAAACGCCCACACATTTACTCCACAAAATAACCTAGGGACATATGCCCAAGTCCTTAAGCGAACACAACCCCCCGGAACGCAGACTCAAGAAAATACAACGCCAACAACAAACCTCGAAAAAACTTTGAATAGTTTTGTACAAATGATGCAAGAGCATATGAAATCAATGCAAAGCATGATGCAAGAATTGATTAGAAATCAAAATCTCTTACTGCAAACTATTTTATCCAGACCATGAATTGCCTCAATATAGGTTTTTGGAATGCTAACGGCCTAAGCCAACATCGGAATGAACTCCAACTATTCCTAGAAAATCACCAAATCGACATAATGTTAGTGTCTGAAACCCATTTGACATTATTTAATAATTTTTATATAGACGATTATGCATTCTATAACACTAAGCATCCCGAAGGAAAAGCTAGAGGAGGAACCAAAGAGCGTATATAGATGAAGATGCAGTCAGTGAAACTTCACACTAGATGTCACACTTGGCGGGTCCCATCTCGCGCGAAATGTGACAACTAGTGTGAAGTTTTTCAGACTGCAGCCTCTTATCCGTGATGCCAGATAATCTCCGCTAAAATTCCCAGAGAAATTGGAAAAAATCCCTAATTTCCCACATTTTAAATTAAAAAAATCCCACAAAATTCCCACCAAATTTAAAGCATTTATTTCAGTAATATAAGAATATGTTACAGGCAAATACAGTTTTTTAATAGCTAAAAGTATCAGTTGCACAAATTATTTGCATTGTGCAAGTGGATATGATTTTTGTTGATTTTAAAGTTGAAGCAATTGATATTTTTGAATTGAAAGGCAACTCTTACTTTACTTATACTATTTAATTTAATCACTAGATAGTTTGTTTCGCTTTTTATACTCAGCTGTCCTATTACACAGAGTATTATAGTTTTAATCACATAACGGTGGATTGTAACAGAATGAATTAATCGAGATAGATGAAGGCCGTATTTAGGGGGGGTTTTGGGTGTTTGAACCCCCCCACGAAATTCTGGTAGATAAATTTTACTTCTATCATATTCAAAGCTATATGTTGAAAACACTAGTTTACAAATATTAATTGAGAAAAAAAAACCAAGAATTTCAGGTATAGGGGAGGGCTGGCATGAACCTGCTGAGGTCAAAACCATTTTCTTATGGTTGGGGTTTTGAGATAACGTAATTTTGGGTTTTTGGGTTACAACTTCAATCAAAAGCTCTTTTCGCTGAAGTTACAAATACCCGCAAGCCGTATCTACTCCGTTCGCAAGATAATTAAAGTATAACTGCATAAAGTCATTGCATGGCTGAAAATTCATTACTCGGGTTATATTAGTGTGTGAATTATTTTTCGAAATCCCATATATGGGATGTGTGCGTTGTTATAGTCCGATTTCACCTATTTTCAATACTAACTTTTCAAAGTCAACATTTTATTGATTTTTTGCGATTATTGAAAAAATTTGGCTTTTATTTGGGTTTTTATAAGAAGTTGTAAAAATCAGGAAATTCTTATTCTTTTTAAAATTATTGTGTTTTATTGCAAACATTTTAAGTGTAATATTAAAAAGATTCGATGAATACTTAATTTATGGCGATTTTTTCCAAGTGAAACAAAAATGATGTTTTATGGTCGAAAAACGCGATTAGGTGACCCAACTATATGAAAACGACTTCACAGATCAAAGGACATTAGAGGGAAATATAAAGCTTCCCAAGCACTGTATGCCAGCATAACACCAACAGTCTCAAAAGATAAGCTGTTGCTGTTCTGGGGGAAGTTTGTACATTACAATTTCGATTGTTCCCATAAATTAAAAAAACAAAAAACAATAACAACAGTGCTGTAAAAACTCGAAATTATGTTTGCCCTTTGCTGTGCTGTAAAAATTTCCACAATACAGCAACAATCGACTATAATTTTTTGAAACCTAAGGATGCGCAGTTGCAGTACAGTAGAACTTTTTATTTTTTATACTTCTGTGCTGTTTATTTTTTAATTTTCAAATGAAAATTAAATTCAACGGAAATAAAAAAAAAAAATTGAAAACCATTTCGAACCCTGCTGAAAAGACTAAAATAGTGACATATCTATCAATTTTAAAAATCGGATGTCAAATAACAAAGTTGTAAAAAAAACAAGTTAGAGTCTCAACATAAGCCAAAAATCTTGGGGCGGACTTTTACAGCTGAAAACAGCTGGGTAATCTAACCGAGTTTTTCGTCCATAAAATAATATTTTTTTTTTACTTGGATAAAATCACCAAAAATAAAGTATTCATCGTGTTTGCAATAGAACGGTCTAATTTTTAAATGAATACAAGCTTCCTGATTTTTAAAACTTCTTATAAAAACCATAATTTGAAAATCAAAAGTTTTGTAAAAAAATTTTTCATCTAAATAGCACTTTAGAAACCAGAATTTTTTTTTTTATTATTTTCGTCGCTCCGGAAGAAGAAAGACACATGCCAGTAATTTGTCGACGATAAAAAGCGCATTAAAAATATGTCAGGAAAAAAAGACGCTTTACAAAACATGTCGACGAAGATAGACGCATTAAAAAAAATTTCGACGAACAGAGACGCATTATAAAATATTTCGACGAAGAAAGACGCATTAGCATTAATATTGACGAAGAAAAAAAAAATCGAATACGTCTTTCTTTCCTAAAAAATATTTAAATGCGTCTTTCTTCATAGTAAAAAAGTATCAAAAAAAATAAAGAGTCTTTCTTTCGAAAAATATTTTTAATGCGTCTTTCTTTGAAAAAAAAAAGTTTGTGTCTTTCTTCCTCAACAAAACACTGCGTTTTTTTTCTTCTATAGCGACGTTTTTATTTTTAGTGCACGAAATAGGTTATATATTTTTCTCCAAAAAAAAAAAAAAAAAAAACAACGATGAACCCCCCACGAAAAAAATTCCTGGCTACGGCCCTGAGATAGATATAGACTTATATATATCAAAATGATCAGGGTGAAAAGAGAAATCGATTGAGCCATGTCCGTCCGTCCGTCTGTCTGTCCGTCTGTAAACACTCTAACTCGCGCAAAAATTGAGATATTTTGATGACATTTGGAATGCAAGTTGGTATCGAGACTGGGACGGTTGGTATTGAAAATGGGCGAAATTTGACCATGACCACGCCCACTTTCCTATATAGAAAAAATCGGAAATTTGGTAGGTATCTCAGCCTCTAATAAAGCTGGAGCGATGAAATTTCACCCACGTGTTGAGCTCAGGCCCCTAAGAAGAAATTTGAAGAAATTTTGGAAAATGGGCGGTGCCACGCCCACTTATTAAGGGTCAAACATTGAAAGTTTTATGAGTCAGATATATCGATGAAATTTGGTACGCGTGATTTACTTACTTAGACAAACGTTTGGACGAAAAATTGCCAAAATCGGTTGACGATCACGCCCACTTTTATATATATGGGTATTATAAAGTGACCTAATAAAAACATTTTAAGCGATATCTCTGTCAAATATAAAGATATATCATTGAAATTTTATGGCAGGAGTCCATCTGCGGACATAAAACAAAGCCCATAACTCGACAAATAACTGAGATATTATGACGAAACTTGGTTTATACACTTTTATAACTTGTGTTAATAGACACGCAAAAATTTATTGAAATCGGTTTATGACCACGCCTACTTTTTAACAAAGATATTTCTGGAACACTCTTTGGGAATTTGTAACGTGACATCTTTGTAACTAGAAGTCATAAAGGAATGAAATTTTGCACAAAGAATAATATTCATATACTTAGTTGGATAACTGACAAAAATGTTGAAAATAGGCGTGGCTACGCCCACTTTATGCAGCACTCGCTTTATATAAAATACACCGTGTTTCCATCAAACACAAACAAACAATGAAAGCATACAGCTGAGTATCTAATGTTCGATTTCACTCGAACTTAGCCTTTCTTACTTGTTACATTTAACATCCCTTACAATTGAAAATATTCTTTCTGATTCAGCGTTTGAATATGGTAACGTGAGTACAATTTCAACCAATTGCTTAAGATTATAAGTACTTTTTGGCTTTGGAAACATGCGTTAAATTCATTGAAAAAGTTAAGAACGTACTTCAAAAATCTAAAATAAGCCTTGTTTTGGATTCTTTCCAATTCTTCATAAATAGTTTCTGCTTTTTTACGCTTATCTTCAAATGAGGGCAGGCGTAAATAGCTTTTCAGTGGCTCCCAATTCTCCAAAATTCTTTCGATTATTAACAATAAAGTACGAATGTGCACCATGAAAAATAAATTACCTAAGAGCGATTATTAACACGTTTTATTAGTTTCACCTGTATGTATGTATTTATGTAAATAAGTTACGTATACGCAGTGTTGTTCACTGTATGTTTACTTGTACGCATGTATGTAACCGGCTCCTTTTTGCATTGCATAAAGATCCTGCCAGACGATGCAATGAAAGTGCTTTCAGAAAGTGAAAAAGTAAAATCTTTTCGTGTAGCCACCAAAAAAGTACTTTCTGAAAGTGTTTTCCGAAATTTCAGCAATTACTTTCTTACGAAAAACTTTCATCGTCTAGCTGCGAGAAAAATACTTTTCAGAAATACTTTTCACTTTCAATTGTTACATCTGAAAGTGTTTTACTTTCTGAAAGTTGCTAGCTGATACGAGTGTTGTCTAAATGATCTAACCGGCATGTAAATATGTTTTCTTTATAAAAATACATATGTATAATCAAAATACAATTATTAAAATAATTAATTATCACGTTATATTATATACACAAAAAACACAAAAGTCTCCACCATCACCATTCCACGCACAGCTGTTTGCTCTCACACTGTGTGAGTCACACAACAAGCTGTTTGCTCTCCTACATCTGTCTTGCTCTCACGGCTGTTTGAATTTAATTTGACAGCTGCCAGAAAGTACTTTCAAAAACTCATTTCCCTTTCACCGTGTGGACAAACGAAAAGTAATTCCTGAAAGTTTTCGGAAAGTTGGCTAATGGTCTTTTAGGTGTGCCATGGTGAAAATCCTTTGCCATTTGGGCGGCGTTCTGAACTGCTGGATGCATGCCCACAAAGGGGTCGATCTGTGATGCATGTGGACAATCATATAAAAGGAGTTATCAACAAAAAGACGACCCAAAGCACACTTTTTGATTGGGTTTGAATTTTTCCGCAGATATACTACCTAAAAAAATCAATTGAATAAAGAATTTTTAACTGAATTATTTTTAAAATTTTGAAAAAAGTGCTGCAAACCTTTTTCTGTGTTCAAGGAATTTTTGTTTATCTGATATAGCTTTCGTTTAAATAAATTAAATGAAATAATTTTAGCATAATTCGTTTTATTCATATAATTTTAATTGCGAATTCTGTAAGGCTGTGTAAGAAAAATTTTTACACCTATTCTAGTGTCAATATGTGAACATTTGAATTTGATGGATTTTTTTGCATGTTTGAAATAATAACAAATAACATATCGTTAAAAATTTAAAGCATTTTACTTTATATGAAGTTTTAATAGTTTTTATCTGAGATGATACTAAAAAACAAAATACATATATTATTCAGTTTTTACGATCGAAATTTTCTTGACTTCGCGGGAAAACTGAGAAGATCAAAACACATTTAGACGCGCTTTACTTCGATTTACTTCGCATCACTTCGATTTGTCACTTCCCTCGAAAATTGCGGCCTGTAGATGTGCAGGGAGGTTTCATTTTTTTGAAAAGGGTTGCCACCTGTTTTAAAATTTAATTGTCCTGTATAGTTTACTTGATTTATAAATTTCAGGTACCATATGAAAGGGATTGAGCTAGAAATTAGTAATTTATTACAATTTTTACAACAAGGGTTGCCACCTGTTCAAAAATTCAGCTTTACGCTATAGTTTGTGTGATTTTTAGATTTGAGGTGTCATATGAAAGTGCTTTGCCTCAAAATGAGTAATTTATCATAATTTTTACAAAGGGGGTTACCACCTGTTCCAAAATTCATTTTACGCCACAGTTTGATTTTTAAATTTAAAGTGTGACATGAAATGGCTTTGCCGGGCATATGAAAATGCTTTATAAAACGATTTGCCACCTGTTCAAAAATTTCTTTTTACAATTTGTCCGGTTTTCAAAATTTAAGTACATATCATGAAAGATCGTGCCCTGTAGTAAAAAGAAAGGGAAGGGGAAAATGAAAGGAACGGAAGTGGCGAAGGAAATGAAGCTAAAGAGGGAAGAGTACGGAAAACAAAATGGAGAAAGGGAAGAGGAAGCGCAAATAAAAGGGAAAGAGGAAGAGAAGTGCGACAAATGACCTTTTGGAGGTAGCTATATGGAAAAAATATTGTAGAAAATTATTCGCATTAAAACTTCACTATGGGACTCTTCGAACAAAATATTTGTATACAAAATCTAGGTCGACGGGAAATAAAAATAACCAGTAATTATGTACATATATGCTTAATTTTATATTTTATTGGTAAGAATCTATGGGCTTAAAGCCGATATATATTCTGCCATTTTAAGGGAAAGTCAAATTTAAAATGGCAATCAAAAAAAATTTTTAAATGTAGCAATAAGTGGTCTACCACCCTTAAATTGTTGTACAGTGTAATGGAAAGCCACAGCATCGCGTGGCCAGGCTTACTAGTTGACGCTTATTTTCATGCGAAAAGAAAATTTGTCTATAAGACAGTGAATGCGAGAATCAGCGTTGAAATTCTGTTTATTCCATTTGTTTTACTTTTATGTCATTTAGTATTGTTGATCATTTGTGTTTACAAAATTGCTGTACACGGTAATGAATTCATCTGATGAAGAGTATTTTACACTAAAAAGGAAGGTGAATTTCATCACTTATATAAAGATTTAAGGAAATATCCAGCTAAATTTCAGTAAAAAAAAACAATTAAAAAACACGACTGCACACCAAAAAGTAAACATCATTTTTGTTATTTAAAAAGAGAATACACATATTAATATTTTGAATGCAGAACTTCAGTAAAAGGTTCAAAGTTTCATTTCCAAGAAGAAATATTTAAATCGGTTGATCCAGTTTATGGCCGTATAAAGCTAGTTTTGGTTGTTTTTTTTAAACATTTTTACATAAATTTACGCTTTTTGACCAAACATTTAAATAAAAACTATTTGACTACTCAATCGGAGCACAATTATATGTTACTACCAAATATTATCAAAATTGGTTCAGTAGTTTAAAAGTTTGTCCCGCACAACGAATGTTACATGAGATTTTTATATACCTCAGTGAAATAGTTATATGTGCATGGAATAATATTTTATAAAAATTATAAAAAACTAAAGTTATATTTTTTTAAATATTATTTTTTACATATATGACTAAATATGAACTAATACAATAGCAAATCAATTTGTCTTTATTTACTGGTGATTTTAGTTTAATTTTTATTTAATTTTCCCTTAGGAAAAAATTATATGTGCGTCAAAGGATTTTTAACATGTATGTGGCTAGATAACAATATTTTATAAATTCTAATAATTTATATGCTTCCCTTTCTTCAACTGAACCTGGGTCAATCTCCTTGGCATGGAATCTACCAATTTTTGTAAGGTTTGGGGTTGAGGTCAGGACTGATGGCTGGCCAAACCAACAAAGGGATGTTTCTGGACGATAAAAAATATTTTGTTGTACGAGCGGTGTGGATTGGGGCGTTGTCCTGTTGAAATATCCACTCATTTCCATAAACTTCTTCAGCAAATTGAATAAGGACATTGTCCAATAACTCAATGTACATTTGGGAATTGGTTTTGCATGGGATGAAACAGAGTGGAGATTTTCCAGCATACCTAAAAGCCCCCCAAACCATTAACGAGCCGCCACCATGGTTTCGCTTAAGACGATTCTGCCTCGGGTGTCTTAAGTCGCGCCAATATTTTTGACAGCCATCGGGACCATCCAAATTAAACTTTTTCTCATCGCTGAATATAACTTTTTGGAACTCTGTATCCCAGAACTTATATTTATCGGCGAAGGCCAAACGGGATGTCATATGTCTTTTTAAAAGCATAGGTTGAGATACTCGCGTAGTATATGTGACATTTTTGTTTTGGGATAATATTTGGTGGACTCGTCGCTTTGTTACCTTAAGATTAAGATGGGCTTGAATTTCACTGAAACTCATACCTTTTTCAACAGCTAGACGCCTAATTGTTCGCTTACAACGTTCATCAATCTCTGATTTTCAGCCACTGCGTTTGGTAGTCCCATATTTTTCCGGGTTTTTTAGGAAATTAGTAATCGTATTTCTATGGCGTCCCAATTTCGTTGCAATTTCGACCAATGGCACACCACCATCCCTTTGTCCAATTATAAATCCGCGCTGTGTTTCTGTCAAGGTGGATCCGCGTGGCATTTTTTTCTAAAAGTTGGAAATCACTCAATATCCGTTTGCAAAAAAATTTATATTTGCTTCACTTGCGATTTGTATGAATAAAGTTATTTTATCTTACTTATTGACATTTGAAGCAGGGAAAATGCGTTTTGCACATATAAATTTTTCCTAAGAAAGGTGGCATATACCTAGGCTGACCATAAATAGGAATCGAAAATGAGGGACAAAATTTCAAATGATATAAGTACGAACATATATTTATGAAACTTGAAATCGTAAAACATATTTATTCATCAAATAATAGGCATGTGTAATTCAGATTCTCTTCAGACTCTTTTTAGCAAAAATAAACAAATTTGTAAGTTTAATTATAGGTATCTACAATAAAGCAAGCATAATGCTACGATAAAAAAAGAATTTGGTAACTTAGTTTAATGTCCACAAATCAATTTTAATACGATTTACCAATTTCTTTCAAATTAATTTGCCACACAGCAGCCACAAAAATTACATTCCAACAAACATATAGTCAATGAGGATGGTAGTTATTATCGATAACTACTTAAATTCTGATGAGAAAAAGGGCTGCCACCTCAACCTTTTTAATATAAACCAGATTTTAAACAAAAAGGGGAATATTCATAGTCAAAATAAAATATTGATTTTAACTAACTTAAAATCAGCTTTTATCAAGACTATGAATATGCCCCAAAATAAATAAATGAGGGACAAATGAGGGACACTAGGAAAAAAACAGAACATTTTGAGGTTTTCCGAAAAACCAAAAATACGAGGGACAGATGTCTGAAAAACAGAACGGTCCCTCAAAAAACAGAACGGATGGTCAGCCTACATATACCACAAGTTTTTATATACCGTATACATTATCAGCGGATTAAAACTAATCATTATATATAAACGAATTACCAAATATGCAATATAATATTTACATGCCCAAAGATAACTAAATAGAGTCTTAAATTAGAGAGATAAATTGAATTAATGAAGTGCACATATAAATATTTCACTGAGGTATATAGATATACGTACACTTACGTGTTAAATTCTTCATAATATCAGATCACAAATAATTATATAAAAAATACGATTTATTCTTAAAACAAGTTGCGGCAAGTTTGTGGAATATAGTACATACTACAATCCCACTACACCGCTGTGAATTTCATTGAAAAGTTTCAGTGGTTTAGAAATTATGAATATTGGCACGACTTATGAACAAATGCGGTCAATGACATGGTTATATGCAAAATTTATTAGTAAATACAATATTTAATTTAGATGAAAATATACACTCAGAAAAATAGTCACAATAGTATCAACAGTTTTCTTCTGTTAATCCCTGAATTCGTTAAATTAACAGAAATATGTTTAAGTAGACACATTTAGAGTTACATAAACGAAAACATATTTTACTTTAACAAATATATCTATTAAAACCTACTTTTTAGTTCAACAGGACTGATCGTAAACGGAAATTTTCGTTGATATAACTGAGTCACTGTTAACTTAACCCTAATATCTGTTGCTGTAACCTTTATATCTATTTGTTGATTCAACAAATCATTACTGTTGACTATCAAAAGAAAAAGTGTTTATTTTGCCAGCTTTCTCCGTTGTTACTTGTTGCTTTGCTTGCGTGAGTGAATTTTAATTCACGAACGCTTTTTCGAACAAAGGTAAGTATAAATAGCATAACTAAAGTTCATTATTCAATATAATGTTGAATGTTGAATGCCGCACTATACATATGATGCCATTGGATTTAATTTCAGGCTGATGTAATGGTTTGAAATCAGAGGAGTATATAAAATAGAGAACACAAACAAGCGAAGGCGAAGCTACATATTTGTACTTGGAAACCGAACGGAGGGAGGATGAAGAGAAAAATGCAAACAAAAGATTTAAAAAAGATCTAAAAATACACATTATAAAGTAATTGTTAGAAATAAACGGCCATATAAAACACAAAGGGATTTATTTTTAAGTGACAAAATTTCAACTGCGGAAATTTGTTGATTTAACAGCAAAACTGTTTAGATTCACAGCGTTTTTTTGTTTTCAGAGCAGTTAGTTCAACAATAAAACTGTTAAAATAAAAGAACGTCTGTCAATTTAACATATAAATCTTTTGGATGTGATTTGACTGTGGAATCTGTTGTTTTAACCCGTAATCCCGTTGATCTACCAGCATCTTTTCTCTCGGTGTACTAAAAAGATGTTTTTTGTGAAGAATCTATTTCAGAGTTAGGTAAATAATAAAATAAAGGAAAGTAAAATTAGTAACGCAAGTAAAAACTAAAGAAAACTGCAACATAAAAATTTAAATTAAATTTATATAACAGCTAAAAAATTTTGTTAATAAATATATTTTTTAAATGTGGAAATATTCTTGTATAAAACATTGAAATCAAATATGTATATATATATACCATAGATGGGCATACTGAAGTACTATTGTAATTCAGTAAAGCAAACAGTAAGCAGTAAAAGAATATTCCTTACTTAAAATTTTTTACAGTAATAAGTAACGCTTCACTTGTTACTTAAAAAATTTTACAGTAATAAGTATCGCTTTACTTATTACTTAAAATTTTTTACAGTAATAAATACCGCTTTACTTATTACTGTAAAAAATTTCAAGTAATAAGTAAAGCGTTACTTATTACTTTAAAAATTTTACAGCAATAAGTAATCTTTACTCGTTACTCCAAAAATTTTACAGTAATAAGTAATATTTACTTGTTACTCTAAGACTACTTAAGTATCGAGGATACAGTAGTCTAAGTATTAGCATACATACACACGTACATTGATGAGCACAAGCGCATGCGTTAACGAGCATATGAGGTATGATGCCCAATAAACATAATAGAAAAAAATCTCGAACGTTGAAAAAAAAATTATACAAAATTTTAAAATCAGAGTATTTTAAAATTCACAACTAAACGTATTCTCAATTTTTTCTCAAATATACCGAGATACGTACCTAGGTATGTATAAATTAAGAACATGCAAATAAAAACTATATTTTTAGAACAATGCTCGGTAAAACTTTGGAAGAAAAAATTTATTTAAAAATCAATTGTAAATTAAATGTAAATTTATCTTAAAAACAAAAGTACATATTTATTTGATATTAAATAAAATTGCTCTTCATCCAAATGTTATTTGAAGCAGTGGCAGGAAATATTGTGATTGTATTCTAGGTTAAGGTTTTATAAAAGTTGTTATATTCTTCAGGAATGGTACAAGCCTTTTAAGTTGAGAACATTTGAGATGCATTTGGGTTTTGGTATACATATGTATGTATATTAAGGTGGAGTGAAAACATATGGAGATTTTTTTTTTGTTCTTTTTTTGAACGTACCAGCAATTAAAAGTTGCCCTTAAACGAGTTAATGAACCCCACAAAATTTTATTACGATAGGACGACGTTTTGAACTGCCCCCAGCCACGCAAAGTTGAAAGCAATAAGCACGATCTGGTACAAATATGAAATTTTCAAAATTATAAAATCAAAAAACGAAGTATGAGGATTGATAAAGATGGCTAAGCTGAGTATTAAAGTGAATTTATTTTTTCTTGAAACAACAACAACAAAAGTTATTAAAGGTCAAAGTTTATATTATGCATTTTTTAAATTGCAATTACTTAAAAACTACTGAACCGATTTCGAATGTTTTTATGCGGTTTAATAGGTATTTGGATTCCCTTTAATTTGGTATACATTTGATATATGAAAAGTAAGGAGGGGTAAAAGGGGGGTTGACCCCCGCAAGGGGGTGTTATGGAACCCACACAAAATGTATATCAAATTAAAGGGAATCAAAATACCTATCGAATGGTATAAAAATGTTCGAAATCGGTTCAGTAGTTTTAAAGTAATTGCAATTTAAAAAAATGCATAATATAAATTTTGACCTTTAATAACTTTTGTTGTTTTTGTTTCCAAAAAAAATAAATTCACTTTAATACTCAGCTTGGCCATCTTTATCAATCCTCATACTTCGTTTTTTGATTTTATAATTTTAGAAATTTTACATTTGTACCAGATCGTGCTATTTTTTCAACTTTGTGGGGCTGGGGGCACCTCTAAACATGCGAGTAGGTCAATAAAATTTTACGGGCTTATTTCTGGGCTACAAAGGTGCCGTTCTGGCTTTGGAACAAATTGAATTTCCAAAAAAAAATTTTCACTCCACCTTAATGTATATACAGTTGCTTACAAATACATCTCAAATTGAGAATTAAGAAAAATGTGTATTGGGTAATTTAGTAGGAGGAACAGTAGGTAAGAGAGTAGCGTTACCACTGTGATAAAATTCTGTCAGCATTATGAAGCAATTTCTCGCTCGGTAGGTATAAGGATTTTTCTTTAGGTATGTATTTCGAGTAAGCAAATAACTGGAAGAAGAAAGTTTTCATCTGCTTTACTTAAAAATACAAGTTCATCGATTTTTCGTTGAAGTTTTTTTTAATAAGATGAAAATCTTTTATCGATTGTGAGCACATAGAATATAGGTATGTATGTATATCCTTGCAGGAAGAAAAAAATGAAATGCTAAAAGTAGTTGACTTTTAATTGGCTATTTTGAGACAATTGAAAAAAAATCACTATGTATCACACAGCAAGAAACCCATTTTTAGTTAGTTCATTGACAAAAGCTTTCAAATTCCTGATGAAAATATTTTTATTCAAGAACATTTTAACTGATTTTGCTGTGAAAAATCCTCTTTTTTAGATTTGAAAAGCGAAGCAATGGAAATACATATGTATAGCGAAATGCTTGTGAATTCCATGATTCTAAACTTGTATGCATGTAGCAGTTACATATGCAACCATTTCCCTTGTATTTTTTGTATAATTTTATAAACATTAATAATGTTATATTTTGGGACTAACTATTTTTCACCCAAAAAAAGTTAGTAATGTAATGCAGAAGTACACATGACTGACTTTTTTATCGCCATTCCCATACAAAAGTAGTTAGCCTTTTTCAAAGAAAATATACCATTAACAGTTACCACTAGTGTCTTTGTAAACTGTTTAAAGTCAGTTTTAAGTTAGATGCCCTTCCTGCGGGGGTATAAATGTAATAAACAGTTTTGAGAATTGGTTAAATTTCGAAACCCGTATTTTTTCATTCTTCATGTTATCCCAATCGCTTTTAAACAAAGTATCTCTTATCAAAACATGTAGGTACTTACATATGTAAGTATTTATTACTAATAAGTGTAGAAAGAGATAATGGTAATTTTTCCCCCAAAATTGGTAGATTTTTTCAAGTAGATAGTTATTTTTTTGTTCTGAGTGGCAGGTAGTAAAGACCAAGTTAGATGCAAATGCGTACATATATGTATATGTACATACACATGGATTTGCGCTACATTGGTAAAAAGGGGTGTGAAATTTGTGATGCCATGATGTAGATACCCTACATAGCCATACAGATACCCTACAAAGAAATTCACATTAATCGGGAATTATTTCGCGATCGCTCGCAATGGAACATGCGACTGCTCGTAATTATATCTGAACGACGTTGGTCATTTCTCTCTCTCTCTCTCTCTATCGCTCTCCGAAAACGAAACTTACCAAAAAGGATAGCTTTTGTTTCAAAACAAGAAAATCGTGCATTCCCATTAGCGGGAAATCCCAGATTCTGCTTAAATACTAAAGATCTGTAAAGAAATTCTATTCAATTTCTCTCTGAAAAATAAAAACTTAACAGCTACCTTAGCATACAAAAACGATTGTTTGAGTTGCAAAAAATACGATCATTTACATTAACGAGCGTTAACGCGCGGAAACCCCCAGTTTTAGGCTAATAACTAAGTATCCGTAACGAAATTCAATGTAATTTCTCTCTGAACAAAACTGCACAGTCGGCTACCTAAGCAAGCTTACCAAAAAGGATTGTTTGAATTTCAAAAGAAAGCAATAATTTACGGTCATGCCAAATTTTAGGCCAGCCAATACTTACCTGCATATGTACATATACATACATATGTATAAATGATTTTACATGCATACAATTTAATAAAAATTATTTATTATGACCAACGTCGTTCAGATATAATTACGAGCAGTCGCATGTTCCATTGCGCGCGATCCCGAAATAATTCCCGATTAATGTGAATTTCTTTGTAGGGTATCTGTATGGCTATGTAGGGTATCTACATCATGGCATCACAAATTTCACACCCCTTTTTACCAATGTAGCGCAAATCCATGTGTATGTACATATACATATATGTACGCATTTGCATCTAACTTGGTCTTTACTACCTGCCACTCAGAACAAAAAAATAACCATCTACTTGAAAAAATCTACCAATTTTGGGGGAAAAATTACCATTATCTCTTTCTACACTTATTAGTAATAAATACTTACATATGTAAGTACCTACATGTTTTGATAAGAGATGCTTTGTTTAAAAGCGATTGGGATAACATGAAGAATGAAAAAATACGGGTTTCGAAATTTAACCAATTCTCAAAACTGTTTATTACATTTATACCCCCGCAGGAAGGGCATCTAACTTAAAACTGACTTTAAACAGTTTACAAAGACACTAGTGGTAACTGTTAATGGTATATTTTCTTTGAAAAAGGCTAACTACTTTTGTATGGGAATGGCGATAAAAAAGTCTGTCATGTGTACTTCTGCATTACATTACTAACTTTTTTTTGGGTGAAAAATAGTTAGTCCCACAATATAACATTATTAATGTTTATAAAATTATACAAAAAATACAAGGGAAATGGTTGCATATGTAACTGCTACATGCATACAAGTTTAGAATCATGGAATTCACAAGCATTTCGCTATACATATGTATTTCCATTGCTTCGCTTTTCAAATCTAAAAAAGAGGGGTTTTCACAGCAAAATCAGTTAAAATGTTCTTGAATAAAAATATTTTCATCAGGAATTTGAAAGCTTTTGTCAATGAACTAACTAAAAATGGGTTTCTTGCTGTGTGATACATATTGATTTTTTTTCAATTGTCTCAAAATAGCCAATTAAAAGTCAACTACTTTTAGCATTTCATTTTTTTCTTCCTGCAAGGATATACATACATACCTATATTCTATGTGCTCACAATCGATAAAAGATTTTCATCTTATTAAAAAAACTTCAACGAAAAATCGATGAACTTGTATTTTTAAGTAAAGCAGATGAAAACTTTCTTCTTCCAGTTATTTGCTTACTCGAAATACATACCTAAAGAAAAATCCTTATACCTACCGAGCGAGAAATTGCTTCACATTGCTGACAGAATTTTATCACAGTGGTAACGCTGCTCTCTTACCTACTGTTCCTCCTACTAAATTACCCAATACACATTTTTCTTAATTCTCAATTTGAGATGTATTTGTAAGCAACTGTATATACATACATATGTATACCAAAACCCAAATGCATCTCAAATGTTCTCAACTTAAAAGGCTTGTACCATTCCTGAAGAATATAACAACTTTTATAAAACCTTAACCTAGAATACAATTACAATATTTCCTGCCACTGCTTCAAATAACATTTGGATGAAGAGCAATTTTATTTAATATCAAATAAATATGTACTTTTGTTTTTAAGATAAATTTACATTTAATTTACAATTGATTTTTAAATAAATTTTTGCTTCCAAAGTTTTACCGAGCATTGTTCTAAAAATATAGTTTTTATTTGCATGTTCTTAATTTATACATACCTAGGTACGTACCTCGGTATATTTGAGAAAAAAATTGAGAATACGTTTAGTTGTTTTCAACGTTCGAAATTTTTTTTATTATGTTTATTGGGCATCATCTCTCAGATGCTCGTTAACCTATGCGTTTGTGCTCATCAGTGTACGTGTGTATGTATGCCAATACTTAGGCTACTGTATCCTCGATACTTAAGTAGTCTTAGAGTAACAAGTAAATATTACTTATTACTGTAAAATTTTTAGAGTAACGAGTAAAGTTTACTTATTACTGTAAAATTTTTAAAGTAATAAGTAACGCTTTACTTATTACTTGAAATGTTTTACAGTAATAAGTAAAGCGGTACTTATTACTGTAAAATTTTTAAAGTAATAAGTAAAGCGATACTTATTACTGTAAAATTTTTTAAGTAACAAGTAAAGCGCTACTTATTACTGTAAAAAATTCTAAGTAGGCAGTAAAAAAGGGAGAAATAATGAATTACTACTGGTACTTAAAAGTGCCCATCTATGATATATACGTACGCAATAAATAATACATATAAAGAAAATCAAGAATTCTTACCTTATTCAATATTCTTACCGAAATATTGTACAAAGGACGTTTTGATAAGATTTTTCGACTTTAATAACTGCATAAATCTATTTTATTTTTTTATGAATAACTTATTTTTTATTTTCTTTGAAAAAAATTTTTTTTTCAATATATTTAAAATGTTAAAATATACTCATTACATCGGCTGATTGTTGTTTTTCATTTGTTTTGTTGATTAGCATATGTGAAAAACACTATTTCATTTAAAATACCCAATATTTTGTTCAAATATACCCTCAGCCAAAAACTATTGATTGGGCAACGCATCCTAAATTTTTGACTTAAAATAAAACGGCAATAATCCATATTATAATCAAAAACAAGTAAGGAAGCCTAAGTTCGAGTGGAATCGAACATTAGATACTCAGCCGTATGCTTTCATTGTTTGTTTGCGTTTGATGGAATCACGGTGTATTTTATATAAAGCGAGTTGTGCATAAAGTGGGCGTAGCCACGCCCATTTTCAACATTTTTATCAGTCATCCAACTAAGCATATGAATATTATTCTTTGTGCAAAATTTCATTCCTTTATGACTTCTAGTTGCAAAGATGTCACGTTACAAATTCCCAAAGAAAATCCAGAAATATCTGTTAAAAAGTAGGCGTGGTCACAAACCGCTTTCAATAAATTTCTGCGTGTCTATTAAAACAAGTTATAAAAGTGTATAAACCAAGTTTCGTCATAATATATCAATTATTTGTCGAGTTATAGGCTAAGAAATCTCTTATATTCCTGCTTCTAAAAGGAGGCGGTGCCACGCCCATTTTCCAAAATTTTTGTGTTTTTCGTTTTCTGTCCGCAGTTGGACTCCTGCCATAAAATTTCAATGATATATCTTTATATTTGACAGATATATAGCTTAAAATGTTTTTATTAGGTCACTTTATAATACCCATATATAAAAGTGGGCGTGGTCGTCAACCGATTTTGGTAATTTTCCGTCCAAACATTTGCCTAAGTAAGTACATCACGCATACCAAATTTCATCGATATATTTTCAACGGTTTCTGAGTTATGACCCATAAAACTTTCAATGTTTGCCCCTTAATAAGTGGGCGTGGCACCGCCCATTTTCCAAAATTTTTGTGCCTTTTTTTATGTGCATAGCTGGACTCATGCGAAAAAATTTCAGTGATAGATTTTTATATTTGACAGAGATATGGCTTAAAATGTTTTCATTAGGTCAGTTTATAATACACATATATAAAAGTGGGCGTGGCCGTCAACCGATTTTAACTATTTTCCGTCAAAATATTTGCCTATATAAGTAAATAACGCATACCAAATTTCATCGATATATCTGCTATGGTTTCCGAGTTATGGCTTATAAAACTTTCCCTTAATAAGTGGGCGTGGCACCGCCCATTTTCAGAAATTTCATCAAATTTCTTCATAAGGGCCTGATCGCAATGCGTGGGTGAAATTTCATCGCTCTAGCTATATTAGTGGCTGAGATACCAAATTTCCGATTTTTTCTATATAGGAAAAGTGGGCGTGGTCATGGTCCGATTTCACCCATTTTCAATACCAACCGTCCCAGTCTCGATACCAACTTGCATTTCAAATTTCATCAAAATATCTCAATTTTTGCGCGAGTTAGAGTGTTTACAGACGGACGGACATGGCTCAATCGATTTCTCTTTTCATCCTGATCGTTTTGATATACTCGTATATATTAAGGTGGACTGAAACTTTTTTTTTTGAAATTCAATTTGTTCCAAAGCCAGAACGGTACCTTTCTAGCCCAGAAATAAGCCTGTAAAATTTTATTGACCTACTCCCATGTTTAGAAGTTCCCCCAGCCCCGCAAAGTTGAAATCAACAACCACGATCTGGTACAAATGTGAAATTTCTAAAATTATAAAATAAAAAAAACGAAGTATGAGGATTGATAAAGATGGCTAAACTGAGTTTTAAAGTGAATTTTTATTTTTTGGAAAAAACAACAACAAAAGTTATTAAAGGTCAGGGTTTATATTATGCATTCTTTAAATTGCAATTACTTAAAAACTGCTGAACCGATTTCGAACATTTTTATACCATTCGATAGGTATACAAAATACGAATACAATTTGATAGGTATTTTGATTCCCTTTAATTTGGTATACATCTTATATGGGTTCCATAACACCCCCCCCCCCTGCGGGGTCAACCCCCTTTTACCACCCTTACTTTTCATATATAAAATGTATATCAAATTAAAGGTATTCGAAATATCTATCGAACTGTATAAAAATATTCGAAATCGGTTCAGTAGTTTTTAAGTAATTGCAATTTAAAAAATGCATAATATAAACTTTGACCTTTAATAACTTTTGTTGTTGTTGTTTCCAACAAATAAAAATTTACTTTAATACTCAGCTTAGCCAACTTTATCAATCCTCATACTTCGTTTTTTGATTCTATAATTTTCAAAATTTCATATTTGTACCAGATCGTGCTTATTGCTTTCAACTTTGCGCGGCTGGGGGCAGTTCAAAACGTCATCCTATCGCCACAAAATTTTGTGGGGTTCATTAACTCGTATAAAGGTAACTTCTCATTGCTGGTCGTTCAGAAAAAGAACAAAAAAAAAACTCCATATATTTTCACTCCACCTTAATATATATATATTATCTCGATTATTTCATTCTGTTACAATCCACCGTTATGTGATTAAAACTATAATACTCTCTGTACTAGTACAGCTGAGTATAATGACAAAGTCAAATTGAAATGGAACTACTTTGTTTGTTTGTATCATGAAAATAACTTCTTGAACTCTTAATTTATTTATTTTGACTTAATTTTCAGAGATAAAACCATGGTGGAACAAGTAAGGAAGCCTAAGTTCGAGTGGAATCGAACATTAGATACTCAGCTGCATGTTTTCATTGTTTGTTTGCGTTTGATGGATTTTATATAAAGCGAGTGCTGCATAAAGTGGGCGTAGCCACGCCCATTTGCAAAATTTTTATCAGTCATCCAACTAATCATATGAATATTATTCTTTGTGCAAAATTTCATTCCTTTAAGAATTCTAGTTACAAAGATGTCACGTTACAAATTTCCAAAGGGTGTTCCAGAAATATCTTTGCTAAAAAGTAGGCGTGGTCATAAACCGATTTCAATAAATTTTTGCGTGTCTATTAATACAAGTTATAAAAGTGTATAAACCAAGTTTCATCATAATATCTCAATTATTTGTCGAGTTATGGGCTCCGAAATCTCGTAGATTTTTTGTCTAAAAGGAGGCGGTGCCACGCCCATTTTCCAAAATTTTTCTATTTTTTGTTTCCGGTCTATTGTAGAAATCATACCACAAAATTTCAATGAATTATCTTTACATTTGACAAAGATATCGCTTAAAATGTTTTTATTAGGTCACTTTATAATACCCATATATAAAAGTGGGCGTGGCCGTCAACCGGTTTCTCTAAAATTTTTAACATGTATTACCACAAGTAATAAAAAAGTACACACCAAGTTTCGTCATTATATATAAATTATTTGTCGAGTTATGGGCTCAGATATCTCGTATATTCCTGTTTATAAAAAGAGGCGGTGCCACGCCCATTTGCCAAAATTTTTGTGTTTTTAGTTGTATGTCCTTAGTTGGACTGATGCCACAAAATTTCAATGAATTATCTTTATATTTGACAGAGGTATCGCTTAAAATGTTTTTATTAGGCCACTTTATAATACACATATATAAAAGTGGGCGTGGCCGTCAACCGATTTTGGAAATCTTTCGTCCAAAAGTAAGTATATCACGCGTACTAAATTTCATTGATATATCTTCAATGGTTTCTGATTCATAAAACTTTCAATATTTGCCCCTTAATAAGTGGGCGTGGCACTGCCCATTTTCCAAAATTTTTATGTTTTTTGTTTTATGTCCATAGTTGAACTCATGCCACAAAATTTCAGTGATAGATCTTTATATTTGACAGAGATATCGCTTAAAATGTTTTCATTAGGTCACTTTATAATACACATATATAAAAGTGGGCGTGGCCGTCAACCGATTTTAACTATTTTCCGTCAAAATGTTTGCCTATATAAGTAAATAACGCATACCAAATTTCATCGATATATCTGCTATGGTTTCCGAGTTATGGCTTATAAAACTTTCCCTTAATAAGTGGGCGTGGCACCGCCCATTTTCTAAAATTTCACCAAATTTCTTCATAGGGGCCTGAGCTCAACACGTGGGTAAAATTTCATCGCTCTAGCTATATTAGTGGCTGAGGTACCAAATTTCCGATTTTTTCTATATAGGAAAAGTGGGTGTGGTCATGGTCCGATTTCGACCATTTTCAATACCAACCGTCCCAGTCTCGATACCAACTTGCATTCCAAATTTCATCAACATATCTAAATTTTTGCGCGATTTAGAGTGTTTACAGACAGACAGACGCACAGACGGACGGACGGACGGACATGGCTCAATCGATTTCTCTTTTCACCCTGATCATTTTGATATATATAAGTCTATATCTATCTCGATTATTTCATTCTGTTACAATCCACCGTTATGTGATTAAAACTATAATACTCTGTGTACTAGTGTAGCTGAGTATAAAAATATAAGGTAAAATCACTTATTGACGTAGGCAGCCATCTTAGCCATTTGACTTTTATTGAATTTATGACATTTCATTCATTTCAGTCATGCTACCAGACTAAACAGCAGCAATAATTAAAATGTGTATAAATCTTAATAAAATATGTATGTATGTATTTTTTAGAGTGCAATTAGTGGGTATCAAAAAATTTGGACATAAAACGTGTGAGGAAAAGCATCCAAATTATTCGTTTGTAAATTGTTTATATTAGGGAGGCTTATACAAGCCAAACTGAACTTTTATAAATATTTTGGAACATCTAAGTTCGGCAAAATGTAAACAAAAAATTTGTTCGGATATAACGATGACTCCAGCCTTACTTCTTTGTTAAACGCTCTGTCTGCTGCACTGCGTAAGGCTTTGTATTAAATATTCGAGCCAAATACTTCCCACTTTTCACATCCCTTTTAATAATATATGACTTTCTTTGATAATTACTGAGGTTTCTTCAATTAAAACTAAAATTACCAAAATTTTCTTAAAAAATCTCCATTTTTATATTTGTCCAATATGGCAGCCTCACTCATAATGTTTACAAAAAATATACTTCAGAAAAATTCAATAGCCGTCAAAAAGTTTTAAGTGAAGTTACCTTCTGAATTTTTATACCATTGATAAAACGAATTCACTTCTGCATACAGGCAGAGTAGCCAGATTTTCTATAATCGAAGAATATTCAGCCCTATCATCAACTTCATGTCAAAAATTTCCCTTGAAAAATATAAAGCAAAACAATAACAATTTTTCACATTTTGTTTTTGTTTTGCTTTGTAATTTTTGGGAACATTTTGTTCACATGAAGCTCACGATACGGCTGATTGTTTTTGAAGCAAAATCTGAAATAGGACGTTATTGAAACAATTTTTCAAATAGGGCGTTTTTGAAACAATTTTTTAAATAGGGCGATCGATCAGCCGTCGATTCGTCACCCGCCTGCCAGAAACACGAATGTGCTAAAATGAAAATGTAGGGGAATCTAGTTTTAAAGTTTATTCTTCTCGCAAAATTTAAAAAATTGGTTTCTTATATAAAAATACATCTGGAAATTATAATCTTATTTAGCTCGTCACCCTGAAAAAGTCTATCCCTTCTATTCTTCGAGATTTGGCACATTCATGTTTTTGGCTCAACTTTTTATAACTTAACTATACATTCATGTAACTGGCATTGAAAATGTCGGTGGCTTCCAGTGCACAAAGGTACTGGAGGTTTTACTAAAAGGTAGAGCTTACACAGATTGATCAAGAAACCCGCTTAACTCAAAATTGGAAAATTTGCACATTCGTGGTTCTGACAGGAGGCCGACAATATTATAAATTAAAATATGTAAATACCTCTGAGGGAAAAGGATGAATTCTTTATTCATTGGTGAATTCTTTATTCAAAGGTGAAATAGATGAATTGTTTATTCATTGGTGAAATTATTTTCAGCTCTCTCTATAGACTAAAGGTGAATTCGCAATCCAATGGTGAAGTTAAAATGTGTAAAGCCAATTATGAAGTTGAAAAATAAGATTTTGGCCAAAGATCAGCTTCACAGCAAAATCCAAATAGAATTTAAATTGAAATAATATTTTCAAATTAAATTTATTTAACAAACTAATTCCGACGAGTTTTACAATATTTTTCGATCTCAAGAAAAATTTGTTTATTTCTTTTGAATACTTTTTGAAGTCGTATTTTTCAATTAAAATACTTCCTTTGATTCTCTTCAAAAAGTATTCAAGTATTTTTATAACAATTATAAAAATTAAAGTATTTTATAACAAATTAGGAAACAGCAATTTAAACCAATAAATAAAACTTATAAATATCTGATAGTTATTAACTTATATGCTTATTCACAAGTTACATTTTTCTAAGCCCTTAATTTATAAAAAAAAACAGTTCTCCACCCTTCCATACATCAATCCAACTAACAATTTTTCTTACCATTTACAGATCTAAACGAAAGGTGCAATTTCAAAAACGTAAAAGAATACGACCCTGCCTAAGTGTCTGCCAAACTGTTGAGCAGAAGTGCCCTTATCTGCTCCCAGCGGATCGGGCGCCAGCGCTACCTACTCAATACGCGGGTGAACCAACATTCCTGTGCTTAGGTTGGTGAATTATTGGTAGAGTTTCTAAGGCCGCGTTTATGTCGGAGCAATAATTTAAATTTTTTCTAATTAATTAAAATCCAATTATTGGGTTTTTACAAATATCGGCGGAATACCCTTCGATCGTATTTCTGTCATGAAAAAGCTCGCAAAAACTGCATTCGCCGTTCGGAGCCGGCATAAAACTGTAAATCCCCCAATGAGTAGAAAAAACAAAAAGTTAAGGAGCGCATCTCGAATTGGGTGAGAAGCTCGGCCATAAAACTTGTCAGAGTTATAAACGTGCCAATGTATTACACATACTATAACAGAAGAAGGAAGGATAGCAAAGGGCTATAGCTATAGCGCTATATAGTTTTTATATCAGAGCAGTGATAAGAGCGAAAAGATCAATAAACGGAGGTCATGCGCTGCAAGACCAAAGTATATAGCGCTACTGACTGTTTATATCGGAGCGAAGCTAGCGAAGAGAGATATAGCTTCAAACAGGCATGGCCGGTTTTAAATGAGTTTTTATTCAAATAAAAAATAAATTTTTATTCTTCATTCTGATAATCTTTAATAATGAATAAATCTTTATTCTTCATCCAAAATAATTTGAATAAGGAATGAAACTTTATTGTTAAATATTCAATTATTTTTGCTAGTCACACATGTACATAAATGTTTTTTCTGCTTCAAAAAGTGATTTTGCGAATATTTTCATAATACTTAACTTAACTTAACTTAACTTAACTTAACTTAACTTAACTTAACTTAACTTAACTTAACTTAACTTAACTTAACTTAACTTAACTTAACTTAACTTAACTTAACTTAACTTAACTTAACTTAACTTAACTTAACTTAACTTAACTTAACTTAACTTAACTTAACTTAACTTAACTTAACTTAACTTAACTTAACTTAACTTAACTTAACTTAACTTAACTTAACTTAACTTAACTTAACTTAACTTAACTTAACTTAACTTAACTTAACTTAACTTAACTTAACTTAACTTAACTTAACTTAACTTAACTTAACTTAACTTAACTTAACTTAACTTAACTTAACTTAACTTAACTTAACTTAACTTAACTTAACTTAACTTAACTTAACTTAACTTAACTTAACTTAACTTAACTTAACTTAACTTAACTTAACTTAACTTAACTTAACTTAACTTAACTTAACTTAACTTAACTTAACTTAACTTAACTTAACTTAACTTAACTTAACTTTACTTTACTTTACTTTACTTTACTTTACTTTACTTTACTTTACTTTACTTTACTTTACTTTACTTTACTTTACTTTACTTTACTTTACTTTACTTTACTTTACTTTACTTTACTTTACTTTACTTTACTTTACTTTACTTTACTTTACTTTACTTTACTTTACTTTACTTTACTTTACTTTACTTTACTTTACTTTACTTTACTTTACTTTACTTTACTTTACTTTACTTTACTTTACTTTACTTTACTTTACTTTACTTTACTTTACTTTACTTTACTTTACTTTACTTTACTTTACTTTACTTTACTTTACTTTACTTTACTTTACTTTACTTTACTTTACTTTACTTTACTTTACTTTACTTTACTTTACTTTACTTTACTTTACTTTACTTTACTTTACTTTACTTTACTTTACTTTACTTTACTTTACTTTACTTTACTTTACTTTACTTTACTTTACTTTACTTTACTTTACTTTACTTTACTTTACTTTACTTTACTTTACTTTACTTTACTTTACTTTACTTTACTTTACTTTACTTTACTTTACTTTACTTTACTTTACTTTACTTTACTTTACTTTACTTTACTTTACTTTACTTTACTTTACTTTACTTTACTTTACTTTACTTTACTTTACTTTACTTTACTTTACTTTACTTAACTTAACTTAACTTAACTTAACTTAACTTAACATATGTAGCTATTGTTGGCTAAGTATAAGAAAAATATTCGGTTCGGATTTGGGAAAGAATTCGAAAAAATATTCGGTTCGGATTCGGAAAAGGATATTTGGTTGGGGTTCAAGAAAGTATTCGAAAAATATTCAGGTCGGATTCGTGAAAATATTCGGTTCGGATGCGGAAAGGTATTCGGATCAGTAAAGTAATCGCAAAATTATTCGGTTCGGATTCGGAAAGTATTCAGGAAAATATTAGCAAAATCAATTTTTGAAAGCAGGGACCGTAACTGTTACGATGCACAATGGCGCCTCTGCCGAAAACCGTGGCAACCGGATCTACTTGTTTTTCGAAAAGCCTATTTTTCAAACTTTGGTGGAGAATACAAAAAGGTCAAAAAAGTCTTCGTGAAATTAACAGCAGTTATTTGTTGAATATTCATTTACCAGCATTCGTAAAGTCTACCTGCATCCACCTGTGATTTTACTTTTTACATCAAGTAAAGTGAAACAACCTTGAGTACAAATACGCGTCTGGGCAGGTAGAGATATGAATATAGACCAGTGGTCCGCATTTCTGCAAATTTCTGCAAACAATTGTTTGCGCTCAAATCACACCGACACGTTACGCTCTTTCTTTACTAGATGATTTAGTCGTCACTGAGCAAGCGGCGTAGCAACATCGAGAGTGATTGTCGCTTGTTTGCACGTTGAAAACAATTTACTATGCTACCTAATATCGACGCACGTGGTAAATTTACTATCAATAATTTCTCATACCCACACAATTTCTGTAACCGAAATTGAAGGGCCTGCGTATTAAGAAAACTCGACTCCCAATTATCGTTTTGCTGACAGTTGAAACTAAGCATTGTGGGTGATTATTTGCAAAAAAATTGACATTAGCTTTCGATATCGTGTGTGTTAGTTACATATTCCACAAAATAACAAGATTTTCTCGGATTTTCTATAATTTTCAATTTCTTTATCTGTAAACGCACGTAAGTCGTTTGAGGCTTGTGTACATATATATGTATTATTTACGCATTGCATTTGCCCGATCACAGTTCGTTCGACCGACCATAGCGCTCTCACTAATCCAATCTCAATTTCAAATTTGCCTACCATTGATATAGACCAGGGATTATCACACCAATACTTTCAAACATTGTGCATGTGTTAAAAGCACAAAAGCTCTTGGCTACACCCAAAAGAAACTCAATCATTGTCGAACATTAAAATTTTTAAATTGGAAATGGATAGTATTTTTATTCTTAACTTCACAAAAAACCACAAACAAAAAAATTTAAATAAAAAAATATGAGACGAAATGCAAAATCATGATTCCCAATAAAAATATTACGTAAAAAAATCCAAACAAAAAAACCACCCCCAACACAATCATTTACAAGCATTCAGAGACTTCTCGAGCAACACAACCTGCTAGCTCAACAGCTCAATGCTGACTGAACAGAAATTTACAAAATTTCTTTTCGTGCACGAAGAGTTCTGTAGTGTCGGTGTGAGGCTGTCGGTGGTGTGAAAGCTCTAAAAAGCTTGTACCGCGTGCATAGGCTGTGAAAATGCCTGATATAGACCGAATAATGAAATTTTATCCACGTAATGATGACAGGCCGTTATAAAGAAATATTCGTCATAATATCTCAATTATTTGTCGAGTTATAGGCTAAGAAATCTCGTATATTCCTTTGTCTAAAACGAGGCGGTGCCACCCCCATTTTCCAAAATATTTCTATTTTTTATTTTCGGTCTATTGTGGAACTCATGCCACAAAATTTCAATGAATTATCTTTATATTTGACAAAGATATCTCTTAAAATGTTTTTATTAAGTCACTTTATAATACCCAAACATTTATAAAAGTGGGCATCAACGGTTTAATTGTTGGGGGTAAGTAGAAAAAAAATTGAATTAAATAAATTTCGTGTTAAGCACTAAAAAACTCTTTCAAGTAAAATTGTTAACGTTGTTTAGTATATACATAAAATAAATACCAACAACAAATGTTCATTGCGAACTGCCTATAACAAAAAATTCAACACGCTTTGAGTTGAATATATGCAAAGCATATACACACAAACGTTAATGTTGAAAATGAAAAACGCAAAAGTGGGAAAAATTCAACAGCTTGCACAGTCTCAATGGTCGAGCGTGTAAATGCGTTGGATCATTGCGACAGAAGATGAATGCATCTCGGGTTCAATCCACGGGAGGAGCATCCACTTCCGAAAAGAGTGCTGATGATCGAAAATGGTTTTTCGTGAAATAGCTATACACTCAACCTTCGCTGTAAATAGTTGTTGGATTTTTTTTTTCTGCTTACCCCCAACAATGAAAAATTGAATTAAATAAATTTCGTGCTAAGCACTTAAAAACTCTTTTGTGTGAATTTTATATGAGCTATTGGCCAGTTTATAATTAAGAAAACTTGAAAAATTTTTTTTGGTAGAAGTTATGGATCCATTTCGGAGACCACCACATCCCCTCATCAGACTTCTTCCAGCGGCCTCAACCGAGGATCGAACTTAGGTCTTTTCGATTGGTAGTCCAATGTCATCCCATTGAGCTACCACCGCCGTCAGCTTTGTTTCGCTTAAATTTCAATTTTCCTTATATTACAATCCACAAACCAACAACAGTAGCTTAATGACACTCTGTCTTTGCTACCTAGTATGTTGGTGCGATTGTGTGTTTTTTGTACAAAGTTCTAAAGCAGGGATTATCACACTAATACTTTCAAATATTGTGCATGTGTTAAAAGCACAAAAGCTCTTGGCTACACCCAAAAGAAACTCAATCATTGTCGAAAACTAAAATTTATAAATTACAAATGGATAGTATTTTTATTATTAAGTTCACAAAAACCACAAACAAACAAAAATAAAATAAAAGAATATGAGACGAAATGCAAAATCATGATTCCCAATAAAAATATTACGTAAATATATATATTATATAAATATTCACGAAATTAACCTGTAAAAATACCATGTACACATATTATATCTATAGGAAAGATACCAAGATAAGGATATAACCACTAAAGTGATACACAGGATAGTATGATTTTTCCATATTCTTGTTCGAAACCCGATTTCAGACAAATTAAGAATAACGCACAAAAAGTGTTGGGTGGAATTTTTTAAGAAATATTTTACCCTATTATGCAATTCTATTAAAATGTGAATATATTAGAACTGAAATATAATAATTTTTTCCAGTTGAAACAATAAACTTCACTGCATATTACACACAAGCAATACAATTACCTCTGTATTTTTTATAATTCTTTATTATTTCAACCAAATTGGGCACATATAACAAAACATCAAAATCCACCGAATGTGATAATTTATTTTGGCGTGTTTTCCTTTCTGGCAGCTGCAATGTGTTCAAACAGCTGATCGGCCGGGTTTTCTGTTGTGTTGATGCTGGCAACAAAGCCACAGAAAACCCGTGGGAAAATCATAAAAGTGAGAGAGTAAAAAAGAGTTTCGTATCAAGTCATCTTTGATCTGCTAGCTCAACAGCTCAATGCTGACTGAATAGAAATTTGCAAAATTTCTGTGCGTGAACGAAGTGCTTTGACTCATCGGTGTGAGGCTGTCGGTGTGAAAGCTATAAAAAGCTCCCGCACGCGTGCATAGGGATATCAAACACTGTTCTAAAGCTACTAACAAGCAAAGCTTTTGTGTTTTTGTTTTATGTCCGTAGTTGGACTCCTGCCATAAAATTTCAATATATACCTTTATATTTGACAGAGATATCGCTTAAAATGTTTTTATTAGGTCACTTTATAATACACATATATAAAAGTGGGCGTGGCCGTCAACCGATTTTAACAATTTTCCGTCCAAATATTTGCCTAAGTAAGTAAATCACGCATACCAAATTTCATCGATATATCTGCTACGGTTTCTGAGTTATGGCTTCTAAAACTTTCTATGTTTGCCCCTTAATAAGGGGGCGTGGCACCGCCCATTTTCCAAAATTTCATCAAATTTCTTCATAAGGGCCTAAGCTCAACACGTGGGTGAAATTTCATCAAAATATCTCAATTTTTGCGCGAGTTAGAGTGTTTACAGACGGACAGACGGACGGACGGACGGACATGGCTCAATCGATTTCTCTTTTCACCCTGATCATTTTGATATATATAAGTCTATATCTATCTCGATTATTTCATTCTGTTACAATCCACCGTTATGTGATTAAAACTATAATACTCTGTTTTCTAGTACAGCTGAGTATAAAAATAATTTTAATTGTGTATTATTACTACGATGGTGTAACATGAGTGGGTAGCGCAACGGGCATAATTTCTGTGCCAGGATGTACTCCTTTAAGCATTTTTGCCTGACTGTGTCTTTTTAAAGACTTAAAATATCGCCATGCGACATGATTTACAAACATTTGCACGAGAAACTAACAAAGAAACGTGTTCCCTTTCTACTACATATGTCCGTTCATGCTCAACTCGTCCTGGCGAGTCACAAAATTCCTGCTACACGATATGTACATATTCATGACTTGATTGATCGCAACCTGGATCTCAAATTTGTTTTTATGTTTTGCGATCCATAAAAACTTGTTGATGTGATCCATGGATTGCATCAGTATAACATATTACTATAAATATTGTAAAACAAACCAACTGCAAAAGGTTTTCGCAGGAAACTTTGTGGAATAAGCTGTAAATGTTATTTTTTTACTAAAGTTGGAATTTTCATTGCCATTGAGTTCATGGAGTCCAGTTTCTTCATAATTTAAAATTACTAATAGTTAAGGTGGGAATCGCAATAATGTGCCACTGGTATTACTGGTATAATATCACAGATCATAAAAAAGTCGCTCCCGCCGGACGATTATAGTGCAAGAGATATTCCTTGTTAAAGTAATGTCTGTGTAGAAGACTTTTTTGAGTCACCGGCCTTCGGCCGCGCTTTAAAAAAACCTCAGCCGGCAGAATTCTCATTTTGGAGAACTTTAATATTATAATTTAATAATAGTTGAAAGCGTTAAAGGTAGATGAATTATCATCTAAAGAATATTTCCTGAAAGTGAAACTTCCCAGTAGTTTGTAAATAAATAAAATTGGTTCATTCTATCCAAGCTTAGCCGGTGTTAATTTCCGAATTACAAGGTATTCTCACATGAAACTTGGTGACAGTATTCTATAAATGCCGTTTTCATATATGTTGGCCCTTTTTTTATAATAGAAAGTAATATTTTAAAAACTTGAATTAAAATTAATGTCCAAATTTCTTTGTTCTTCCATTTATTTTTCCACTAAAAAAGCTGCTGCATCAATGGAATCCATTTTTTAACCACTTAATATATTCTTTCTGGAAATTTAATCTAAAATATAATAATAATATATATAATACTCTATGTACTAGTATAGCTGAGTATAAACATGTATTTCTTATTCAAAGTTATTCTGATGAAGAATAAAATTTTATTCCATATTAAACTTATTTTGGATTTTGTCCATTATTCAAGATTATCAGAATGAAGAGTAAAAATTTATCTTTATTCAAAATTTTATTCAAATCATTTTAATTGGCAACAAATAATATTAATGAAATTTGATACAATTTAATCAATATCAAAGAATATTAATCTATTCTTTTCATTTTTAAGATTTTCACAACATGTGAATGCCACAAAAAATATGTTTTGTGAAAGTCTTTGATAGCAAAAATGGGTAGATAAACATATTTTGCAATATTTTATCAAATTTTAGAAGGATCGCTGTCCATAGCAGCATTTTGCAGCGCAACAAATATTTAAGTGCTTATTCAATGACTCCAATTCAATTCAAGAATCAGCTCTGGAAACTAGATCACCCGCTTTTATATTACTCGGTACAATAACATAGGTATGCATTTGCATGTGAAATGGAAGCATTATCTTTATATTTTTATATTGTTAAAAAAACGATATCATCGATAAAAACTCGAAAGCGCTTATTTTGTTAATTTAAATTTTTTTTTTTAAATTTTCGGTGATACGAAAAAAACCATGAAAGTATCAATTTGTGATACTAAATTAGTTGAGGCTGCGGCAACACTGATTCCTATTTACAATTTTGGTCACTAGTGTCACTCTCTCTTATGTACTCCGATATAAACACTATAGGTACGTGATTTCCGTAAGGTATTTTCCTCGCTATTATCTGTGGTGAGCTTGGCGCTTATCGCAGCTTCGACATAAACAGAAGTACAGAACTTCTGTTTGTAATTTTCTTCGCTATCTTTCTTTTTTTAACACGCTTTTATTAGCTTCACCTGTATGTATGTATGTATGTAACTTCATTTATTTATTTTATTTATTTATTTGTTTATTTATTTAAAAAGAGGTTGTATTTTAAGACTACGAGGTCTTTTACAATACAGTGACAAAGTGGAAAAATACAATTGGTTTTCTTATAAATCTAAGTTTTCTTATACCTAAGGAATTCTTAATATAAGTATAGTACATATAGTGCAAACAATTATATAAATAAGGAGAGAACATTTGATTAAGCACATATGTATGTATACGGAATGTACATATATGTATATATAAGGAAAAGTAGTAAAAGATAAAAGAAAAGAAAATAAAATAGAATAGAATAGGAGGGAAAAGCAAGACATGAAAGCTATGCAATTGTCAATCACAAGCATCACGTGCCCGCAAAATAATTAAGTATTTTCTTCCTGTAATTTCCCCGATTTATCATTGACTTAATTGAGTCAGGAATGGAGTTCCAAAGCCTCACTGCATTAACGAAAAATAGCCTCGAAGATGCCAGAAATGAATACTTAGGAATAATTAGGTTGCGATGTCTACAAGACCTTGTAAAGTGCAATTTTTCATATAAGTACTTAGGTGTCTGGAATTCAATAAGCTTATATATATACATAAAACTTTTTGCTGCAAGATAGTCAAAGATGCTGCAACCAAGGATTTTGTTTCTCCATAGAGACATGTGGTCATATTTTTTTAGGCCATATACATAACGCGTAACATTATTAAACAAAACATCCATTTTGTTATGCGAGATACTGTCAAGTTTACTGTACACGAGCTCAGAATATGTCAAGTGGGGCAAAATAAGTTGTACAGCCAATTTTCGTCTAGTTTCCAAAGGCGTAAATGACGCTGTCATCCTCAACCTACGCAGAACACAATACACATTACTGACAACTTTATTAATATGATCGGAACAGCTCAACACGGAGTTAACAACAAATCCCAGATTTCTAACCTTTTCAGTGAACAAAAGGGCATTGTTACCAACAAAGAGTCTTGGAATATCTTCCACATGCACTAAACTTTTACTAATAGGCAACACATACGACTTTGCGGCATTTAAACAAAGAAGATTCCTATTTGCCCATTCCGAAATTGCAGACAAATCGCTATTTATTTTAAAACACATATCCTCAACGAGACCAACTCGACTAGATAGGTAAACTTGAACATCATCAGCATAAGCATGAACATTGACATACTGACATACAGAGAATACATCATTAACAAAGAGGCTAAACAGAAGCGGACCAAGTACAGATCCTTGCGGCATCCATCCTAAAAGTTGCAACATTTAACTAAATTATTATATCTTTCAAACATTCACTTTTTTGTGTTCTCTCTATTATTTCTATTCTCCTCCGGATTCGCAACATGACATCAACAGCCCAACGGCATCATATAGTAGGACATTCAACATTATATTTTATGCTTCATTGCGGCTTTTATGTTACCTTTCTTCAAAATAGCCTCTATGAATTTCAATTCACTCCCGTATACAAGCAAATAAGTAACAAGCTTGCAGGGTACGGAAAAACTCACTCACGAACGCTCAAAAATACATTTTTCTCAAATCACAAACAAATGTTCAAAGAAAAACGTATAACCACTCAAATAGCGAGCGAACTAACGCACAACAGCCAACGATCGCTCATAGCGATGGCGATAAACTCAATGCATAAATTCACTCAAAAATAAAGCTTGAAGCTTTCTGTTTTGGGTTTGTTGTATTTGCAATAACATCAACCGCATGTACAATGTACATAATACGTATGCAGAGCAAGAACTGGTTTTGTGTAACAAGCAACGTTTTGTCGTTGTTGTGTTTGCAATAAAAACAATCGCATGTACATACCTATGTATGCAAAGCAAGAACTGGTTTTGTTTGTAATTCATTTAATAGTAAGTGCTGAATCAACGAAAAGGAACCCTAATTACATTTTTATACAATGTTTTGTAAACGTGAGGTGAAAAAAATTTCTCTAAAAATAAAAAAATAAAAATAAAAAAAAAAAAAGCGCCACTCGGGACTCGAACCTGAGCTCCTTGGTCCGTAGGCAGCATACCTCACCATTACGCTACAAACGTATTCGGAGATTTATTGTCTAAATTCGAATTTATTCAATCAGGTTTCTTTTTTTTTGTTCTTTTCAAATGCTTCACCTCAACTTCTCTTCACTTTCTGATTGTAAAATATAACAAAACGTTTGGGAAATTTTGTATTTCCAAGCTAGTTTGGAAAACCTTGAATAAAAGGGTTTGGAAAATATTGCATAATAAGCTAGTTTACTTCACTGCATGTTGGGATTTTTGGTAGAAGTTATAAATACATATGTATGTATGTAGATCTATTTCGGAGAACACCACATCCCATCAGACTTCTTTTTACTTTTATTCTTGCGTCCGCATAAAACATCCTTTAATGAAAAATTTCACTAAAAAGTCAAAAATAAATAATAGCTTAAAAAACTAAAAAACACGCTTTAATCTTAAAAATCGTACTAAAAATTGAGAAATAATTTAATTAGAAACAAAATGATGAACGAAAATATAAGTATTTAAGGAAAAGCGTGGGGGTGCTCAATAATATTTGAACATGAAAATATTCGATTCGTACAACTAGTACAAAAATATACCTAGTTGCGAAATTAAAGAGTACGATATATGAAATCTCAAAAAAGTCAAAATAAAATTATTAGTAAAAAAACACCGATTTTAAATATTTTTTGACATACTGAGCACCCCACGCTTTTCCTTTAATACTTATATTTTCGTTCATCATTTTGTTTCTAATTAAATTATTTCTCAATTTTTAGTACGATTTTTAAGATTAAAGCGTGTTTTTTTTTTTAGTTTTTTAAGCTATTATTTTTCTTTTATTGCTCCGACATAAACGCACTCTAAGACGTAGCAGTTGCTAAACCATTGAGTTTTTGTGTCAGAAACGCGCAGTACCGCTAAGCTGAACAGTTGCAAACTTTTCGTCATTCTCTCCATTGAAAAATCTTCTTGCTACTTCAGCTCAACATGTTGTATACAGAGTAACAGCTGATCATCAAACCGTTTCTAAGACGTAACCGTTGAGGCAACAGTTACCAACATTTGGGTAGGAGTTGAGCTCAACTGCTACGTTTTAGGAACTCATTACTATATTCTTGATTCAAACCTCTTCTTAACTTTTTTTCACTATTTTAGATCAAAGCATACCAGAAACTGGCGAGCAATTACGCAAGTCAAGCTATGGCCCAGCAGGATGCTGTTACAGATACTGTAATGATATTGCTGATGGAATTTGTGCCTACTGTGATGAGTTCATAAAAGATGCGAAAAATAAAAACATTTCTGTTAGAAACTTAAAGCCTCGATTGCATAATATAACCCTAATAGCTACTAGTCAATATCGACTGGATGCCCGTTTAAAGGCATCATTGGGAAATGGTCCGAGTAATAAACTTGCTGCCAGCGTATCTGTCGTGCTAAATAATGGCTCATCTAAAACAGTTGGTGGTCAATTAGATCGATTCCCTTATTATGCCTTCTACGATGGCACATATTATTACGATGAAAATGCGGATGATATGCCTGCAGTAGCTTTCTCTGACGACTGCCCACCCATGCCATCAGTGACAAGCCGTTGCCCGATACCATATTATGCTTCATCAGCGGTGGCTTTACATACGCAAAAAAAATTGGCGTACAAAAACGTAATAGGACACTATGTATTATTGTTGGTCAGTGCTGTGCTTTGTTTACATTCTAGCCGAACAGCTGTAATGCAATTAAGAATTCAAAAACACTTCCTTATATGTATTGGCATTAACGATATTGTATCAGAGCCAAGAAAAATACAATCAATAGTGTTATTTCACAAAACACAATATCAAAAACGTTTGGAGAGAACGGAAGCTGTGGATACGAGACATGGATTTGAGATAAACGAAGAAATCATTTTTTCTGTAAAATATTCTAAAGCTTTCACCATCTTACTGAAATCTACGGTAACAGTGAATTTTAGTACGAGAGCTTGTGAAAGCGATAACAAGCAAAATTGCATTAGAAGTTGGTACAGAGAGGATACATTCGGTAAAAGATGTAACAGGCGCAACGGAAACAAGCATAGAGAGGTAAAATGTAAATGGAAAAGAAATCGAAATGGACGAATAAGCGGGAATACTATTCCCATTAATTATAGAGGGGGTGAGGTCAACATAATAAGTAAAGTAAATAGATTATTACAGATATCAAAAATTAGTACCAGAATAATAAAAACTAACTTCATTCAGTTAAAAATAGGATATAATTATAAAATTATGTATAGATTAAATAGCAAATTGTATTTTAGCAGTACCGTTAAAATCTATAGTAAGAAACGAAGTAGTACATTTAGAAATTTTAATATTGCTCTCATCTCTATCTACAACAAACACCATACAAAAAATATAAGTCAAAGGATACCATTAAATGCATATGAAAGTAATCATAGTTCAATACGAAAATGTAATAATAACTACAATAGTATTAGCAAAATGCAATCAACAAATATGGAAAAAAATTGTCAGTTCATTTACTATCATAATTTCAATATCAATGATTGGTGGCGCCGATGGTGGCGGTGCTGTATATGGAATAGAACACGTAATGCCCAACGGCGACCTATTCTTTTATTATAGTTGTCGCAATAAAATTTTTTACTAAAGCGTTAAAATAAACTGAATATATAGTATTTATATACATATAAATATGTATATAAATAAACATGTATAAACATTTTTATCGATGTACATATATAAGTTTAAATGTGTACATACCCTGCAAGAAACCATCCGATCATATGATCAATCATTTAGCCGATACTTATGATGAATATTTCAATCATGAAAAATCTGATGCAAACATTGGTGTACGTGTGTGGTCAGCTCTGATATAAATATAAAGCCAGTGTGATGTAAATAAGATCAGTCCTGATATAATTGTTAATCAGGCATGATCGAATGCAATATTACAGTGCTGAGGGAAAGTCCTGTCTGGCCTGATGTAAATAATATAAGACCTCATATAAATGTCAATCAGGCATGAGCTAATGTAGGACTGATGTAACAATTAGTCCTGTCTGATGTAAACAACATCAGACCTGCTATATATAGGGATCAAGGCTGCGCAAACACTCCTGATGGATAAATGAATCCTGCCTGATATAAAAAATGTATATCTAATTTGAAATAAAAGATAATTTTTTCTTAATAACAACGAATTTATTTCATTTATATGTATATCTATATACATAATATATATATATCTATATAATAAACCTTTCCACATCTCCGAAATTTTAATTTTTCTTCAAACGTTTTTGTTCCGCGATAAGGCAATTCCGAAATGCCGTTTAATCATTTTCGTTTGCATTTTAGTGATATATATGATCAAAAAACAAAACGTAAAATTCCGGGGTCGTGTGCATTATATTAAAATTTCCCAATGGGTTGGCCAGAAAATGATTATGAGACAAAATTCTGCATTTAAAATTCTGTTTCCAAAATTCTGGATTCAAAATTCTGTGTTACAAAATACTGTATGTCAAAATGCCGTTTTCAAAATTCTGTTTTTCATAATTCTGTATACAAAAATTCTGTAAAGTCAAAATTCTGTTTTTCAAAATGATGTATTGAAAAATCGGAAATTGTATTTGAATTACACGGTGCAGTGAAATAACGCCCGTGGAAATGGCCCGCGGGCCATTAAATCTCAATATAATGGGACTCACGGTCATAAATTTTTTCCCGAAAATGAGACATAAAGCCATATTCTTGATAACGATCGCATGTCACCCTATTTCATTTAAAAAATCCATTATTGTTTCATGTCGCCCTCTTTTATGTGAACAAAAATGCATTTGGCTGTCAAAATGTTGTTGGCAACATGGTTCGATTATAAAGATTTATTTTACAGAAGTCAACACTCTTTAAAAGCGATAATTATAGTAGACAAAATTCAATAATCAGCTGTTTAGTAAGTTAACCGCGCCGGGCCGATTTTACAGGGGGGCGTGGCTCCGTCCCCCGATCCTATATCTGAAGTCGGTACAGTTCGGAGGCCTATAGTTTCCGAAATATAGGTATTTAAAGTTGCAAAAAATGCCGTCCTTAACCCCACTTTTGGGAAGGAATTCTTTCTGGAGCAATATCTTTGGCCAAGTCCACAGTGCTTTTGCGCAGAACACTTTTCTGCGTTGGCGGCCTTCGGCCGCGCTTATAAAAAATAACCCTGGGCTGCGCCATCCGTCCGGACGTGTGCCCCAACCGTGGCTACCTCCACGGTGATGTCCTTCTGCGTAGTACACCCTTCAGCGATTTTTTATTCCAAATATATACGAAATCGGAAATATATATACACAATCGGAAATCGAATTATGAATTATGACCCTTTATCATTATCATTATGTCCATCCAGAATTTTGATATACAGAATTTTGACTCGAAATTATTAAGTCGCGCAGAATTTTTTTTAGTTTTAGCCAGAATTTTGTCCAAAAATCATTTTGAAATGCAGACATTCGTCACTATCCCTTTCCCAATTTGTTAATTTAAACACAATTTTTCAACTCTTGTAGAATTTTCGCGCTTGCTTTTTTTTTTAACTTTACAGCGAAAAATTTGGAGACTAAAATCTACATCAACAGTGTTTTACAAATGATTGATCAAATGTTATGAAGTGCTGATACATATCACTAGTGTCACACGGATGATTGATCAAATGTCTGAAAGTGTTTTTGCTAGTGTATTGGTGGTGTCAGAAATTCTGTTAATGTTTGGTGTTTCCATCAGTCGTTTCTTGCAGGGTATGTACATGATTCCCAATGTCAAAAATTACATTACAAGATAATCATTCCAAGAATCTATGACCGTATGACACTAGGTTTTTTCTTGATATTTTTGTGTAAAGGAGACGACCAAATACTGTTATGATGTTGGGACAAGCGAGCAAGCTATGTTCAGAAAAAACTAACGAAAAACAAACAAAATAAGGACATTCAAGGATGTTAGGACTTCCTGCCACTGCAGTTTTTCGCATGGTTTTTTATGACAACTGTTTCATTTGGCAACTATATGTATCAAAGCTTGTGGCCGCTTTGGTATATTGGTTAAAGTGCTCGCCTGCTAAACCAGGGGTGGCAGGTTCAACATCTAGACCGGCCTAACACCAAAAATTAAATTAAATTAATTTTTTAATGAATTATAATCCAATAATTGGGTTTTCAAAAATATGGCTCAAAAATATGGTTCCTGTAAATTTTTGGACAACCAATTTTTTCGCATTTTGGACTTAGCCAATTTGCGTATCTTATTTACTTACTTAATTGGCACGTCACCGTCTGGACGATGTTGGCCGAGTCCAATATAGCGCGCCAGCTATTTATGTTTCGTGCAGCGTGGCGCCATTTGGGCATACCTAGCGAGCCAGCATCACTGTCCTGTGGAGGTCTTCCCTTTCTTCTGCGCTCAGCGGGTTTCGATAGAAATACTTTCTTGGCCGGATGACCTTCTTCCATTCTCAAGACATGACCTGCCCAGCGGAGCCGGTGGATCTTTATTCGCTGAAATTTGCGTATCACTGAAGTAATAATATTTCTTGCGTTCTACATAAAAATTTAATTTTCATAAAAGTGGACTTCGGCTCGATTTGTTTTTTTTTATGAGTTCTAAATAAATGACATCCACAATTAACAAAATCGACTTTTGGCTGACGAAAAGTAACAAGTTCGACTTTTGGCTGACGAAAAGTATCAGTAATTATATACTGTTTTTACATTAAAATTGTTGTTGTTTAAACGAAATTGATAGTTTTCGTCAGCCAAAAGTCGATTTTGTTAATTTTCGTCGGCCAAAAGTCGAACTTGTTACATTTCGTCAGCCACAAAAAATCGTATGCCAGTTTTCGTATGGTACGACTGTTGCCGCATCGAAAGTCCATCATATGTATTCGCCCTAATGTTTTTCATAAAGTGTAGCGTCTAGGTAAGGCCTAATATTGTTATCGATTTTGTATAGTTTTTAAGAAAAGTCCCATAACTAACGAAAATTGCCAAATCATTCGTGATCTGAAAAGGAAAAAGGGCACACAAAAGTGTAAGAAACTAATGTGTATATTTTTTGTATCTGTCATATATATTGTACTGTGAATTTACAGGAAATAAAGCGCCACGCTACACCAATATTTTTTAAGCATAGAAAGGGAGCTCTTATTATACGGCGAAATTAACGAGTGCAAAGGGATTGTGAAGGACATATTGGGCCAACAGCTAGATCCCGGTGAAGCGTACATATATCGAGGACGCTCGTTGCAATCGGAGGTTAGGTAAGTGCCTTGTGAATTTGATTTGGGGTAGGGGTTCGTTAGTTGGTTCGTAGGAGTGAATATCCGAAAAAGCGACCTAACCTCAAAAACGCAATTGAAGCGTGAGAATCATCGCACAGACACAGCAGTTAGTTGAAACACGCGCCTTCCAACCATTTTAATTATGCCGAAAATCCGATCAGCTTCGAATAATAATAACGCGAGGGAGAGAGATAGTGATAACAGCGATGAGTTAGAAGAAACCGTAATTGAACAGACAATGGATCAAAGCGCACAAATGTCGGTAGCAGCTAGGTTAGCGGAAATTTTACAGCAGGTTCAAAACCTACAAGGGGAACTAAGACAGACTAGGCAAGTGCAAGCGAACATGGTCGGTGCGGGGTATAGCGACGGAATTATTACAGCCGCTTCCAGCGAAATAGGCCGATCTCAAACTATATCACAAACGGGTACCATAAGTAAATTATATGACTTGCCTGAGTTCGACGGGCGTCCGGAGGGCTGGCCTATGTTCAAAGAAACATTTGCAATGACAACAACAGAGTATCAGTACACCGACACTCAAAATATGATGCGCCTACAAAAGGCAATTAAAGGCAAAGCAAGAGAGTCGATTGAGTGCTTACTAATACACAGCAGAAACGTGAGGCAAATAATGAAGTCTTTGGAAGAAAATTATGGGAATCCCGAACTGTTAGTGAAGAGCTAGATAAAGAAGATAAGAAGTGTGGCTCCAATCTCGGAAAACCATATCGACCAGTTAGTGGCGTTCTCTACAAAGGTTCAAAATTTATCCTCGTTCCTCCAGGCAGCTGACTGTGAATATCATCTTTCAAACCCAACGCTGATGGAAGAGTTGTTGAGCAAGCTGCCAATGAGACGCATTGAGTGGGCACGGCATGCTGCAGCAATCGTACCATATCCACTTTAGCGACTGGCTTCAAGAATTAGCAAAAATTATAAACGAGGTTAATAGTGTTAGTGTTGGGCGAGAAAAATCCGAAGCATGTGCAAATAAACACGCACTTAGTAAATGTAGAAATTTTTTAGATATGGATTACGGAGAAAGGTGGCGTTTAGTTCGTCGAAAGAGACTTTGCTTTAATTGTTTGAAACGAAATCACCGCAGCAACGTTTGTCGTGAACGGCATGAATGTAACGATGAGCATTGCACCAAACGCATACACGGGCTTCTGCACGAACGATATAGAAGGGAACCTTCACGCGAAGTAGGTAGTAGTCAACAAACCTCACAACAAGCTTCGAGTCAACTAATACAGCAGTCAAACCAAACCGCGCAACTACAATCGGACCAGCAGGACGGAGTACAACAAGCTTTACAAATACTATGGCATGCAATAAGGCATCGAAGTTGTTGTGTAAGGTTATTCCAGTTATATTGTACGCAAATGGTAACGAAATTAAAACGTTTGCATTTTTTGATGATGGATCAGCTATATCTCTAATCAACCGTGACTTGGCAAATCGTCTTGGGCTCAAAGGACACAGCGATAGTTTAACTCTGCAATGGTTTGGCAGCACCACTATCACTGAACCTTCATGTACGGTAGACGTAGCAGTTTCGGGTATTGAGCGAGGTAGCAAAAAGTTTAACTTGCGAAACGTGCGTACGGTTTCGAACCTTCAACTACCAATGCAGTCGATGACTATATCGGACCTTCATTATAAAGATCAAGTTTTGGCAATACGGGAGTATTCTAATGCCGTTCCAGAACTTTTAATAGGATTGGATAATGCTTATCTCGGAGTACCACGACGGACAGCTCATGACGGTAGCAAAGGGTATGCAGTGGTTCTGACCAAGCTTGGATGGGCAATTTATGGAACAGGGCGAAGTTCATCGACACAGGCGCGTTATCGTACATTTTTTACGCAGGTGACCGAATCGCGTGAAGAGGCGAAGCTGGAAGATCTTGTCAACGATTATATAGTAAATGAAAGCATGGGCGTAAGCGTAGCAAAACAGATGGTCGAATTTCAAGATATTGTGAGGGCAAAGAAACTGTTGGAGGAGGACAAAGGCGCAATGGAAACTAGTTCGAGACTTGTTTATTGTGGAAGAATGATAACATACAGTTGCCAGCGAGTCGGGAAATGGCAGCAAAAAGGTTTTATGCACTAGAGAAAAAATTCGAACGTGATGAAGATTTAAAGAAATCGTATGCGGCGATTATAAAAGACTATGTAGCGAAGGGGAAGCAGCTGTGAAAAACGAGCGTACTTTGTACTTACCTCATTTCTGCGTATATAATCCGAATAAGCCCGGAAAAATTAGGTTGGTGTTCGATGCGGCCGCAGAATCGGAGGGAGTATCGTTGAATTCGGCGCTGTTAACTGGGCCAGATTTGCTACAACCCCTTAGTACAGTGTTGATGAAGTTTAGACAGAAGCCAATTGGAGTTGCCGACATAGTGGAGATGTGTCACCGGGTGAAGATTCGACACGAGGACTTGTCATCACAACGTTCCTTATGGAGGTTCGATCCTAACTCGCGCCTGGATGATTATGTCATGAACGTAATGACTTTTGGAGCCACATGCTAGCCGTGTGCAGCGCAATATGTGAAGAACAAAAATGCCGAACAATTTGAGGACGAGTTTCCTGAAGCGGCGGCAGCCATCAAGAAGAACCACTGAGTCGACGATTTTGTACATTGCTTCTCCAACGAAGAAGAGGCTTTAAGTGTAACGAGCCAAGTAATTAAGATACATAGAGAAGGAGGGTTTGAGCTAAAAATATTTGTTTCTAATTCAGAGGCCATCAACAATTTTAACAAAGAACCCGTTTCAACGTCCATATTGAGCCTTGATAAAGAAAGCAATCAGCTGTTTCAGAAGGTGATCGGGTTGTACTGGAACAATGAGCAAGATGCCTTAAAATTCGTGCTGTCATTCGGCAAGGTGAATCGAGATGTCTTGAATGAGAAAAGAATACCAACAAAACGTGAGGTGCATAACAATGTCCATTTTTAACCCATTCGGGATGGCGGCAGAATATTCCTTAGAAGCGAAGCTGATACTGCAGGCTATATGGCGAGAGCTCACAGGCTAAGATGCGAGAGTTTCAGACGCGGTAGATATATTCGGACTGGAGAAACTGGCTTCAAGCATTGCGAGGATTAGAAACTATTAGTATACCCCGTTGTTACGGAGTCGCATTCATGTCGACGCTGGTGGAACTGCACATATTTTCTAATTCAAGCGAGTCAGCTTATGCGGCATTTGCCTAATGGACACTCAGGGATGAAGGTAGCAATGCTCAAACGTGCTTCATCGCTGGAAAGACCAAGTGCGCCCCGATCAAACTAGTATATATACCCCGTCTTGAGTTGCAATCAGCAGTGCTCGCTGCGCGTCTACGCCAGAATATTATTAGCAGTCATGATAAGACCCCAGCCAAGGTAGTGATGTGGTCTGACTCGAAAACTGTGCTAGCCTGGATAAAATCCGATCACCGACGCTATAAGCAATATGTAGCACACCGGGTCAATGAAATTCTGGACAATACAGAAATAAGCGAATGGAGATGGCTGCCGAATGCCCTGAACCCTGCTGACTTTGGGACACGCCCTAGAAATCATAAGCGTGAATCCTTTTGGTTAAAATGCCCTAAATTCCTGCAAGACGAAGAAAGGAACTGGCATGCGAACATAATATATGATCATACCAACGTTGAGCTACGAAATAAATATAATATACTTCTAATACAAACCGATACTACATTTTTTAAGAAATTTTCATCGTTTTTGCGACTAAAAAGGGTAGTAAGCTGGATGCTGAGATTCGCCACAATCTGCAAAACCACGAAGGAGAAACGGGCTCAGGGAAACCTACAGGTGAGCGAGCTGAGTTGTCTATCGTTCGAGGGGTGCAGTTGGAAGCATTCCCGCAAGAAGATCGAGAAGAGTAGCTCGCTGTGGAACCTGAGTCTCATTATCGACAAAGACAGTATTATTAGAATTGGCGGCCGAATTGATGCAGCAACCGTAGTTCCGCCTTGGACTAGACGCCCTGCGATCTTGCCTACCCGGTCTCATGTAACAGAAATCATAGTCGATTATTACCACCGAATCTGGAGACACCAGAATGAATCTACAATAATCGCCGAAATACGCCGGAAGTATTGGATACCTCGCATAAGAGTGGAAGTACGTCGCGCTGTTACGAGATGTAAAGTATGTCTCAAGGAGAAAGTTGTTCCTCGCCCGCCGCAGATGGGCGAACTACCGATTGACCGCTTGACGCCGTTCGTCAGGCCCTTCACTTATACTGGTATAGATTATATGGGACCGTTCACGATAACCAACGGTCGGCGAAGTGAGAAGCGCTGGATCGCTCTCTTTACTTGTCTTACTACACGGGCTATACATTTGGAAATAGCCAAGGATTTAACAACGGACACTTGCCTGATGTGCCTGAGGAATTTCATGTGTAGACGAGGTGTACCTGTACGTATAAGATCAGATAATGGCACGAACTTTGTTTAATGACGGCAAGATAGCGGATGCACTCGTAAACAAAAATGTAGAGTGGGTTTTCCACTGCCCCTTAAATCCGCATGCCGGCGGTTGTTGGGAGCGTCCAGTGCGAAGCGTTAATTGAGCTATGGCACATGCGTTACACAACGTAAGCCTACACGAACATAGCCTCTATCATCTCATGTGCGAAGCTGAGAACATAGTCAATTCACGGCCTTTGACTCACATCGCGTTGGAAAACCCCGGTGACGAACCACTAACCCCAAATCATTTTCTTATAGGTACGCCGAACTCCGAGCAAACACCGCAACCACAGGAAGAAAGCTTCAAGGCCACACTGAAGCAATGGCGATAGGTGCAGCAGTGCAGTATAGATTTTGGAAAAAGTGGGTCGCTGAGTACTTGCCAGACCTCGCTCGAAGACCCAAATGGTACCAACCGGTAGAACCTCTGGCAGTAGGTGATATCGTGCTCGTATGTGACAGTAGCCAGCATCACTCCAGATGGCCTTTGGGACGACTGGAGTAAGTGTTTTCAAACTTTCAAACGACCGTCCTGCATTTTAGCTAAGTTAGTTAGATCTAGGGAAATCTAATTAGATTTACGGGGGCGGGAATGTTGCCGCATCGAAAGTCTATCATATGTATTCGCCCTAATGTTTTTCATAAAGTTTAGCGTCTAGGTAAGGCCTAATATTGTTATCGATTTTGTATAGTTTTTAAGAAAATTCCCTGACTGATCTGACTTTAAAGGAACAAGGGCACACAAACGTGTGAGAAACTAATGTTTATATTTTTTGTATCTGTCATATATATCGTACTGTGAATTTACAGGAAATACGACGATATGTAATTTTGGGTTGAATTGTGCTATATCCCTTCGTCAGGTTATATAAGACCCTCTGAATTTTCTAAATATGCAAAAAAGTGGATTTCAGAAAGATATGGAATGAGCTGGTTTTGATAGCAAGCGCCACATATGTATGTACATATGTAATAAAGCAATTACTCGTACAATTTTTTGTTTTAGCTTGCTCACATCTACTATGTCAAAAATCATTAAATTTGGCAGCTATGCCGTACGATGCAAGCAATTTGATAGCAAATTCGAGGGTCAATTTCATTTTAAAAATGTCGTCGACGAAGAAACATTTAATAATTCGCTTTTTCTTTTTTCCATATGTATTTACTTTTATTTTACATACGTATCTGTAATGCCTATATGACACTACATTTTTTTCTTGCTTTTTTTGGTTTGGAAAACCCACCGAAAGTCAAAATACAAAAACAATTCTTTTAAAGGTTGAAAAGAGACAAATACTTCCCTCAAAAACAATTTGATTGACATTAAACTTCAAACTAAATGAAAATAATATTTATTTCAAAAATTAATTTTTTTTATAAATTTGAATTTAAATTACTGAAATAAAAAAGTTATGAAACTCGAAGGACAGAATAGCTGTGTATTCCATGTTATAAAGGGAAGCCGTTGTGGTGCAGTGGGTAGAGTGCTCGCCTGCTATGCCAGAGGTCTCGGGTTCAAACCACGGTCCGAGCAAAACACCAAAAAATTTTTCTAATTAGTAAAAAATCCAATTATTGAATTTTTTAAGAGCAGCGGTCGCCTCTCGGCAGTGGGCGGCATTGGAGCCATTCAATAAGTACATAAATATTTGTTGTGCTACCCTCCTCTAAGTGAAAATGCCTGCTATGGGCAGTGATGCTTCCTAAAAGTTCGATAAAATGTTGCCCATTTAAGATCTACCAATTTTTGGTATTTTCAAAGACTTTAACAACACATATTTTTCGTGGAATTCACAGGTTGTTAAAATTTTTAAGAAAATCTTAAAATTTTAATTTTTATTATTTTCGGCCTTTGATTTATAATTTTCAAACTTTGTATTTTCGAAACGAGCTCAAGGCCAACCGGGTATATATATATGAAACGATAATTAATTTTGATTTATATATAGCGGTATTTTTTATTTGGTCGATATTTCGACTTCAATTTGCAGTATTCTTCAGGAACTCCTAACTGCACAGTGTCGGGCGGTTTACGTCAGCTTTTTGGTTCTGTTCATTCTCATATCTGGCCGTGTTTTTAAATGTTGATAGAACGCTACGACCGGGCGATATTTCGCTCGACGTTGGATCTGTTCAAGGCTTAGAGATGTAAAACAATTGATATACTTTCAAATAAATAGCCCTAACGTTAATGGGGCATATACTTACATTATTAATTTATTTTGGTTACCTGTTTCTGGTTTTGTTTACTTTTATTTTGTATTTTGGTAAATTTAAATTTTTTAAGTGGCAACGCTGCTTCTAGTAAAAGCTTAAACTTTGTAGTAAAAGCAGCAATGACTTAAATTTTATTCATATAATAAATTAGCAAATTCTTATTGATTTCAGTAAATGATTTTCAAGCAATCGCTTTTGCTATAAGCAAATGCTTACTAGCAATTGCTTTCTTTTTTTATTCATTAGGCCCATGTCTCTGTTTTAGCCACTTAAACTTGTGCGGACGTTGCACAAAATGGGAGTTGTTTTTAGGTTATTAACTAAATAAGCGATTTTCTGCGAATTTCGAAGTATAAATGATAAAAAATCATTAGCGAGAAATTGAAGAGAAAGGTAGAGGGTTGGCAAATCGTCCAAATATTTGCCTTAGTAAGTACATCACTCATACCAAATTTCATCGATATATCTGTTATAGTTTCTGAGTTATGACTTATAAAACTTAAAAATTTTGTCCTTTAATAAGTAGGTGGTGGTGGTGCCGCCCATTTTCGAAAATTTTAGAATATTTCTTCATAACGGCCCGATCTCATTAAGTGGATGAAATTTCATCTTTCGTGCTATATTAGTGACTGAGATATCCATATCTGCACCTGCCCAGACGCGTATTTGTACTCAAGGTTGTTTCACTTTATTTGATGTAAAAAGTAAAATCGCAGGTGGACGCAGGCAGACTTTGTGCATTCTGGTAAAGTAATATTCAACAAATAACCACTGGTAATTTCCCGAATACCTTTCTTTACCTTTTTTCCATCATAGTTTGAAAAGGGCTTAAAAATAGGCTTTTTGAAAAACAGGTATATCCGACAACTTTTACTAGAGAATAAGAAATTTAATTTTTTGTTTAAATTTAGAATTGAATTGCCTTTCACCAAAATACAAAGAAGTAGCAACCGGCCGCTTTACCTACAGGCAAAACAATTTTATATCCCAAAAAAAAGAACAAAAAGAACAAATTATTTCTGTGTTGAAAATTTGTCAACTTTGAGCGGCTCTACCTCCCAAACTAAAATTTTCTATTTAATAAAGGTACATATTCGTGTTCTCTATTAGATACATATATTGGATTTATGGAACACTTTCATTAAATTTTTGAATTTTGCCACGCTTTTCGGCAGAGGCGCCATAGTGCGACGCAGTTATTCTGCCGAAATCGAATTGCTTGTTGTTGGCTTGTTGTTAGGAGCTACTCGGAGCCACAGCGATGTTATTGGGAGACAAGCGGAGACCATGGAGCCATTGGATAAGCACCTATGCCTTAACCTATTAAGGGCCCATATTTCAAAAACTACACGTAGGATTAAAAAAAGTTATTAAATTTTTTTTTATTAGTGTATCGAAATACAGTTACAAACATAGCTGCACTAAAATATCAACTTCTTTGTTGACCTGTGTAATTTTATAACCGGAAATATTTGATAAGAAGCAAATCAATATAAATTTTTGATATATTTTGCATAGGTTTATTGAAAAAAATTTATTTGGTTTATTCTCGATTTTTACTATTTTCCATCAAAAATAATTTTTATACTTGATTTTTATTTTTTCCCACGAAGCATCATTATGTGTAGTTTTCATCTTTTTACTCAAGAATAATGATTACAATCTGGTTTAATTTTATTTTTCTTAAAATAAAACTCAAAACTCTATAGGATTTTTGGTTTAAAATTTTAAATGAGGTGTGCTCATCTAATTTCACTACTAGTCTAATTTCACTACTTCCGAAAAAAAATCATTGGAAATTTTATTATAAATTGTGAAAAAGGAGTGTTAAAGTATGCATGTAATTTGCTCTAAAATTTTTACAAAAATGTAACAGAAAATTAAGTTTTGAAATTTTTAGAAATTATTCGGATATCCTTCGTTAATGATTTTTGGAGGGTATGTACAAACATATGTATCTATATGTATATATCGATATTTTATTTAATTTATTACTTAAGCATTAGCACAATAAGAACAGAAAATTTAGTTAGTATTTGTATGTAGTATTTATACATACATACATATGTACATGTTTAATATAATGTATTGATTAATTTACCATCTCTGGAATAAAATAAGGGCTACGGGCCGAATAAACATTGACAAGGAATTTCACATCACATTTTCAAATCATAATTTTTTTTGAATATTCGTATAGGAACATGATAACGAAAGAAAATGAATGCGATGTATGCATGCAAAATAAATAAATTTGTACGCAAAAATATTCGTAGGAAAATGTTTTCTTTAATTTTACTCAACAAAACGCACAGTGAAACTTTAAATTGATAAGGTAAATTATAATAAATAAAATTTTGTAACCAAACATCCCGAATCTTAAACATAACGTAACAAAAAAATTATAATTATACAAATGTATGTATAGTATAGATAGATAAATTACAGCAACAACAAAGTAGTACGTAACATGTTAACATATGCAAAAAAAATAAACATTTATGGTTAAGAAAAGCATACATATATATGTAGATATGTATATTATGGGTAGGTAAAATTTTTTGCGAAATTGTTCTAGTAATTTCGGATTCTACCTAAAATTCTTAGATGAAAAATCTTCTAGACCGTCCCCCTAAAATAAATTTCGAGCTTGCGCATTTTCAAAAGAGATTTCTTCTGAAAAAAAAATTTTCATATCACAACCTAAATCATAAAGTGACACAACTCAAAATTGAAAAAATTTCAAGAAAGAGAAACACTTTTTATTTTACAAGTAATCATATAGTTAAGCAAAAGACTTTTTAGCAGTCGCTAGAGATATGGAAAAAAACAATTTCAAAAAATTTGATCTAGGGTGCGATATGTAGATTGTACATATGTATGTATGTAGGTGTGTGTATTAAATTTTTTCATACCAATATACTTCTTCTTAGAAATTAATGGAGATTGCGTATTTACTACGAACAGTTTTGCAAAAAGTCCTCCCATATAAATTTACACATCCGAAGAAAAAACAAGAAACATCAATACACGAACGAAAGCATTATAAAGTCGATCTGAAAACATAATTTTCTGTTTATGTAATTACCTTAGACTTAAAAAATTCACTGCGCCTTTGAACTTAGCAAATCATCTGAATAAAAACAGATGGAAATATTTTAGTAACACACACCTGCTTATCGTGGTGAGAATTTAATTTTCCACATATAAATACCACTTTTTATAAAAAGTGCTTAGAAAATTTGCACTCTAAAAGAGCAGATGAGCACATATACTCCTTACATGTGGTTACGATGGAAATTGTCTGTCATCAGGGCCGTAACGAGCCATTTTGGCGACCGAGGCATATTACAAATTTTTCACCCCCTCTACGCTCAACAGATGCTTAAATAAATCTAACATTTCCAAAACTATTTTAAAGTCAAGCTTTTATTTTTATTACAATGACTATATAAGGATAATTCGCACGCTAAATCCAGGCCCGCAGAGAGCCGAGCCGGGCCCCTGGGACAGTTCGCGTTTACGGGCCCCCCTAAAAAATAAATTCAATCTAGTAAAAAAAATAACATACAAAAATTTTTCAGTTCACATTGTCAGTTTTATTTCATATAAAATAAGATTTACTAGAGCACTTACATATGGGGTCTATGCACGATGCGTCTGATTCAAGAGTCAGTTTAGGTGTATTAGTGAAAATGCGCATGTAGTCGTTACACCGACATGACTCTGGCATGACTCAAGAAAATCAAAATTAGTTTGATATTTTGCTGTGACTCGCCTGTCAAATTTTGTCAGTTAATTTCCAAACCCTTTAAAAAATAAATAACGAAAAGAAAAAATATATATTTTATTTTCAAAAATGTTTGCCAAAAAGTTCGATATTGAGGAAGATAAAATTTTTTTTAATTGAATTCATCGAAGTGTACACGTCGTCTGAGATATTCATTTCGAACCTTCTGCAATGAAAACTATTCACAAATGAATGACGCAAGTGAGCCCAGAATGACAGCGAGTCAACACGTACACAGATAACTCGCGAGTCAGACGCACTGTGTATAGACCCCAATACATACATAAATGAAATGTAAGATCTCATTGTTTGATTTGCTTACATTAACTTTTTTAAATACATTTTAAGAGCTTGAATCATCCAAGGAAAACCTTCCGTGCTTTTTGGTCTGCGAATATGGAAATTACTGAGTCGAAACTAATGCTGCGGGCAAGGCTAGACGCCAATGCCAATGTTCCAAGGCTTGTCAAGCTATTTTGGCTTATAGTAGAACGCAAAAAATTTTTCACGCGAGACAATAGACTGAAAGAACGCTCCCCTTCAGCCACAGTGTGCAAAATATTCTTAATGCTATGCAGATGTTAGGAAATAATACTTCCATCTTCAAGTTATGAAGTTTGTTCAGAAGTTGTAATGGTGGCAGCGAATCACATCCCAAACTTGTTAAGTGGATGGCTTTGAGATAAATGATTTTATCTATTAGATCCGTAGAAATATCTATGCCATAAATCGTGCAGATTGCCGTTGCCTTTTCTCTGAGCTCTTCTTCCGACAGATCCTGATACTTCCACAAAAAACTAAATCTAATCGCAATGCCAGTTTATTTATTTAATCCTTCTTGCACTTGTTCCTGGTAATAACTCTAGTATCTAACTATAAAATCATGGAAATAATAGTAGATAGATAATGGTATTGTTTTTAATAATTTTTTAAATTTTGTATATCTTAACTCTTTGAAATAAATTTAAACAGGGTTACCAACATTTTTCATTTAAAAAGTAAATATTTCTGAGAAGCTCGGTTCACTACCTTACCAATTGCGGTACTTTGGAAACTCTAAATCAAAGTCGATTTTCCTCAATTTCAACTCACTTTTCTAGGATTGCCCATGTATAAACAAGGTAAATATTTGATTGGATGCTTATAATTTTAGTTTGGTGATTTGGTTAAGTTAAACACTTCAATTTTAAAACAATTTTTTGTAGCAACAAAATACCTATATATGTATCTATGAAATCCTAGTTCGAGTACTGTCAATACTGCTTTGCCTTTCCCCGATGACTTCCATCAACTTCTCGAATTGCCAATTTATTTCTGTAATCTAAACATCGAATGACTATGATATCGATGCGAAATCCGTGCTTTTCTGGCTTGGATAATTATCTTGTTCTTCGTACGAATGCAGCCTTTTCTTCTTTCTTATCTTTTCGACGTACTTTCCAATTGCGAAATAGACTCAAATGTGGTGTTCCATGCAAATTTTCTTCAAATTCTCCATCACGAATTTCTTGCAATGTATTTTTCAATCCCTCAACCAAATGAACAGCTTTTTCCTAAAACAAATTTTTCAATTGCATAGCTTTTGTGAAGCGGCCAATCCGATCTAAAATTTGATCCCATACCTCGAGAAAGTAAATAAATTTTTAATCAATCTTCTAAAGCAAATTTTCAGCAGATAATTATGTGTCACGATTGTCTGCGTGGGCTACGTCTTTAATTTGAGAGTTTAATGGTTTTCCTGTAGTTCAATTTCAGAATGGTTCCAGCTTTTAACACTGCAACACTGTTGACCAGCTCGGGCATTTCTTATCATCTTCATCTGAAACCGTTTACTTTAATCAAACCAGCTTATATATTTGGTTGTTGTTTTGCTTACTTTTAAAGCCAAATTATTGCTAGAGACCTGTGAAACAACTAAAATTAAAAAAAAAAAAAAAAAAAAAAAAAAAAAAAAAACAAGTAAGGAAGCCTAAGTTCGAGTGGAATCAAACATTAGATACTCAGCTGTATGCTTCCATTGTTTGTTTGCGTTTGATGGAAACGCGGTGTACTTTAAAGAGCAATTATCGGCACGGCCTGGCTCACTGAGCTGGTGCTGAGAACAAGCTTCTCACACGTATTTAACCCGAATAACCCTGGCGTTGCCATATGGCAACGCAATGAGAGGTTCTTTTGAAAGTCTGTAAAAACTGAATGAATTAAGGTAAAAGGGTGTGCGATAACCGTTATGACGCAGAAATATCGGCGCTAACACATGTTGCAGAGAACATAAAATTTGAGTGAAAGATTTCATAGTTATAACATTGTGAAGTTGAGTGAAGCAAAAAAGTGAAAAAAATGACAAAAAATCAGCAAACGTAATAAGTAAGTGACTATAATTTATTAAAAAAAAGCAAAAACACTATCAAGTTGCATCGTTTGAAAAGGTTTTTGGTCAGAATCCATGAAAAGAAAATAAGTAGTGTAAAAAATTTAGTTCGAGATGGTTTTTTTTTGCTGTTTTTTGCTCATGTTGCCATATGGCAACGCCAGGGCCGATAGGGTACAGGTTTTTTTCTGATAGATTTGTAAAATTTTCCGGCCATTTTCCATTGTTTATGGTATTATATATGGTTTTTTACTGAAATCAATTGATTATCTCGTATATAAATCTATCGCTGAAGGATATCTTAGACTATCTAGAAGACTTTGGTTCGGAGATCAACAGGTAGTTAGTATATTCATAGAACCACCGGAAGAAGGCGTAAGCAGCGTTGAAGATAATGCAAGATATGATGATTACGGAGCATACCTGACAATTTATTTCCTGGAAAACTTCGAGCAAAATTGAATTTGCCAGTGGCGATTGTGTAGACATATTTGAAGGCGCGATTGAAACCTTGGATCTCGCTGTTATTCAAGTCAAAAGTGCCAAACGCAAATGCAGTGGCAGTCTGGAAACCACAATGTGCTATAATTGAATCGTTCCGCCTATTGATAAAAAACGAAGATGTGCCGGCGATGAATGCATTTCAATAGTTCGAACGCAGTGCAACAAACACAACGTTGGGAACTATTTGAAACATTTCAAGCCATACTATATATTACATTAGTATTTTATTTATGAAAAATCACTAAAAATAAAATTTTCATCATTGTAAAAGTCTTTCAGTTCTTCATTTTGGTCAAAACCGCCCAAAAAATATGAATTTTCAATACATTTTCCTAGAAAAAAAAACCTGTGCCCTACCAGCCCTGGCGTTGCCATATGGCAACAGGACATATCTCAGGATCCAGGACACTTACCGATGTCAATTTTTGTATGCGTCTTATTCATGGTCCTAATGACCAATCCTCAAAAATTCAGCACAATATCTTTGCAAACAAGCTTCAGGGTTATTCGGGTTAATACGTGAGTTTCATGCGAGCGAAATAATTAAAACCGAACAAAGTGCTTAGTATCATTCGGTTTGCCATTCTAGCAGATCAAGCAATGCGTGTATGTTTCCTACATACGTATATATGTTTGTTTGTAGGTATGTAAACGCATATGCGTGTTTTTATACGTACGCCCTCACATCATTGGACAAACGTCTGTTGTCAACAACAATCTGGACATCAACTGATAGAATGCTAGCCACTGCCGACATTGCCCGACAACGCTCTCTCACTAATAGGCCCGTCACATAGCATACGTCAATCCGTCTACGTCGAAGTATGTGACTGACAGCTCAGTAAACTGTGGGCATTTAAATGTACATCGTCACAAGTACGACGGATCCGTCGCCGCAACGTACCAAAGTTGCCCAACATTCAACTTTTGGTATACGTCAATCCGTCTCTATGTCAGCTGATTGCTTTTGATTGTTAACCTTTAGCTACTGTTGAATTTCACTTTTTTTGCAACTTGCTTTTCAAGTTTTTTCTCATTTGTAAAACATTCCATAAAACCAAAATGGTCAATAATTATCAGGAGATGTAAAGTTACTGAAAACTGAATTTAAAGAGGGCAACTTAAAAGAGAAATTACAAAATATTCTAACGAGTTAAATTTTTGCCACCACCTCTGTAGTTAAAGGTTAATCAAACAGCTGATTTATCTATATCCGTCAACGTTTCCTATGTGGCGACCTCTCCGTCAAGCACGTGAGCTGTCAGTCACATACGTCGACGTAGACGGATTGACGTATGCTATGTGTCGGGGCTATAATACACATGCAACTGCCTTATACCTGTATACCTTCAACTGCCTTATACCTGTAAAAATAAAGCAAAATTTACCCCCATGCTATTTTATTAATTTCCTGCATTACTTACTTGATTCAATTATTTCATCAGGCGTGAAAAATTCGGGCCATTTATTTTACTAGATTTATTTACTCCTTATCATTGCACATTTTGTTTATTTATTTTGACTTTTTTCTGATAATTTTTTTTTTAATACTTTTTTTGGTTTTGATTTCAAACTAAATATACTTTGATGGTAATATAATTGAGAAAGAGAAATTTTTTTATACTTTTCAAGATTTGTTTTTAAACCATAATTGATTAAACTTCTTCAAAATAAGACTTTTTGGCATTAAAATTCAAATTTAATTCCAAGAATGATTAAACTAAGCACCAATTGATATTAGAAATAAACTATAATTTTTTACTGTGTATACAATGTTTCGCAGTATTCGTCTTCTGCGGACCGTGATTGAATGGGAGGGATTTCTTCCTGCTCCCAAAATTGCCGCAGTAGGTTATTGAGGGTTTCGTTGCTAACTTCGCTAACGTGGGTGTGGTATGTTTTTACTTGCTCCGATATTGGGCCGCTTACGATCCATCCAAATATCGTGTTTTGCGCCAGTAAAGTTCCACTTATGTTGTGTTGTATGCCTTCCGTGAGGATTTGTGGAGTTATATCACTGCCGATCAACATATCGATTTTCGCCGGGTGACACTTAATCGGAAAACTCTATCATGTTCTCAACATTGAGTAAAGTCATGGTTTTGTTAAGATTGTTTGTAATAGGAGGTTTTGGTTTCTAATTAATTCTTGCATCATATTTTGCACTGATTTCATGTGGTCTTGCATCATTTGCACAAAACTGTTTAAAGTTTTTTCCAAGTTTGTAGATGGAGTGGGAGTCTCCTGCGTTTCAGGCTCCCCTGTACCTTTAAGGGGTTGGGAATAAGTCCTGAAATGGTTCTGGTGAACGTTATTATTGACCGCATTTGGAACATTTTGGGGTTTTGGAACTAGTTGGGGCTTTGGAGTCAAGGCGGAGCTAGTGGTTTTCTTAGTACCCTTTTCCTTTAAGGAAGTATACACCGAGCAGCCACTGTAATTTGCAGTGTGATTTTCTCCGCAATTGCTACATTTCTTTAATTGTGAGTTGTCTTTTAGTTTCACACAATCCTTGGAGGTATGTAAATCCCCACAGATAACGCAAACACTAGGCAAGGTAGAGTACCGCTTAGTGTGGCCAAACTCTTGACAGTTGTGGCATTGTACAGGGTCCACCCATATGTGTGGTTCTTCCACCGAGATATGTTGGTGCAGAAGGTACCGTAGGTTGTATATGGGATGTACATCTCCCTTCTTTAAAAGTTGGAACTCGGGTTCTATTTCTACTCGAAACATTGGCTGTGGTATGTTCGATTTGTTTTTAAACGGTTTTATTTAGCTCACCCCGTTTGTTTTATTTATTCTTGGGTCAAATTTAGTAATTCAAATTTCACCCTTTTCCTGTCAACCGATTAATCTGAAATTTTGTACGCGTGTATAACCCCGATGACAATGCAATATTATGAAAAAAAATCCGATAGGTGGCGCATGGGTCGCTATATTTACAAAAATCGCATTTATGGTCCGATTTGGCTGAAATTCGGAACATGTATTACTACCTTGAAAAGAAATATTTTCTTTAAAAAAAAATTCCGCTAGGTGGCGCGTGGGTCGCTATATTTACAAAAATCGCATTTATGGTCCGATTTGGCTGAAATTCGGAACATGTATTACTACCTTGAAAGGAAATATTTTCCTAAAAAAAACTTCCGATAGGTGGCGCGTGGGTCGCTAAATTTACAAAAATCGCATTTATAGTCCCATTTGGCTGAAATTCGGAACATGTATTACTACCTTGAAAAGAAATATTTTCTTAAAAAAAAAATTCCGCTAGGTGGAGCTGAGATCGGGGTAATTAAAACTGAAAATCCTAATTATGGACCGATTTGGCTGATATTTAGCATGTGCATTACTTAAATAATTTACAAATGTTTAAAAAAAATTGGAGCCGCTAGGTGGCGCGTGAGTCGCTCTATTTAAATAAAAATAGGTAAAAAAAACTTTTTAAGTTAAACGGTTTTTTTGGGCTTCTACAATACATAAAATGCAGGGCAGCACTGTGGATCACGCGGTCGTATACTTAGGTGCGAAACTGTTTGAAGAAGGTCAAGCCTACGTGGCTCTTAGTAGAGTAAGAACTTTGCAGGGACTACGTATAGAGGCGTTGGACTGCAATAAACTAACGGGCAAGAAACCTTGCAATAATGAAGCACTAAATGAATTAAACAGAATGCGAAATAAAAACTAAAAACTAGAAAATAATAAATAATAGTTTAAAAAACTAAAAAACACGCTTTAATCTTAAAAATCGTACTAAAAATTGAGAAATAATTTAATTAGAAACAAAATGATGAACGAAAATATAAGTATTTAAGGAAAAGCGTGGTGTGCTCAGTATGTCAAAAAATATTTAAAATCGGTGTTTTTACTAATAATTTTATTTTGACTTTTTTGAGATTTCATATATCGTACTCTTTAATTTCGCAACTAGGTATATTTTTGTACTAGTTGTACGAATCGAATATTTTCATGTTCAAATATTATTGAGCACCCCCACGCTTTTCCTTAAATACTTATATTTTCGTTCATCATTTTGTTTCTAATTAAATTATTTCTCAATTTTTAGTACGATTTTTAAGATTAAAGCGTGTTTTTTAGTTTTTTAAGCTATTATTTATTTTTGACTTTTTAGTGAAATTTTTCATTAAAGGATGTTTTATGCGGACGCAAGAATAAAAGTAAAAAGAAGTCTGATGGGATGTGGTGTTCTCCGAAATAGATCTACATACATACATATGTATTTATAACTTCTACCAAAAATCCCAACATGCAGTGAAGTAAACTAGCTTATTATGCAATATTTTCCAAACCCTTTTATTCAAGGTTTTCCAAACTAGCTTGGAAATACAAAATTTCCCAAACGTTTTGTTATATTTTACAATCAGAAAGTGAAGAGAAGTTGAGGTGAAGCATTTGAAAAGAACAAAAAAAAAGAAACCTGATTGAATAAATTCGAATTTAGACAATAAATCTCCGAATACGTTTGTAGCGTAATGGTGAGGTATGCTGCCTACGGACCAAGGAGCTCAGGTTCGAGTCCCGAGTGGCGCTTTTTTTTTTTTTATTTTTATTTTTTTATTTTTAGAGAAATTTTTTTCACCTCACGTTTACAAAACATTGTATAAAAATGTAATTAGGGTTCCTTTTCGTTGATTCAGCACTTACTATTAAATGAATTACAAACAAAACCAGTTCTTGCTTTGCATACATATGTATGTACATGCGATTGTTTTTATTGCAAACACAACAACGACAAAACGTTGCTTGTTACACAAAACACAAAACCAGTTCTTGCTCTGCATACGTATTATGTACATTGTACATGCGGTTGATGTTATTGCAAATACAACAAACCCAAAACAGAAAGCTTCAAGCTTTATTTTTGAGTGAATTTATGCATTGAGTTTATCGCCATCGCTATGAGCGATCGTTGGCTGTTGTGCGTTAGTTCGCTCGCTATTTGAGTGGTTATACGTTTTTCTTTGAACATTTGTTTGTGATTTGAGAAAAATGTATTTTTGAGCGTTCGTGAGTGAGTTTTTCCGTACCCTGCAAGCTTGTTACTTATTGGCTTGTATACGGGAGTGAATTGAAATTCATAGAGGCTATTTTGAAGAAAGGTAACATAAAAGCCGCAATGAAGCATAAAATATAATGTTGAATGTCCTACTATATGATGCCGTTGGGCTGTTGATGTCATGTTTCGAATCCGGAGGAGAATAGAAATAATAGAGAGAACACAAAAAAGTGAATGTTTGAAAGATATAATAATTTAGTTAAATGTTTCAAATTTTAGGATGGGATGAAGTTACATACATACATACATACATAAATACATACATACATACATACATACATACAGGTGAAGCTAATAAAAGCGTGTTAAAAATAGGTAAAAAAAACTTTTTAAATTAAACGGTTTTATGTTATACATACATTGCAATGTTTAAGATAAATGTACTAAAAACCAAAAAATAATAAAATAGATACAGTCGTGGGAATTATAAACATTTGCATAGACTAGACTAAAATAAAACCGTGGGACACGTCAATTGTCTACAATCGTTGATTAAAATGTTTGTTTTGTAATGTTATAGTACATTCAGATTGACTTCATTTAACGTGATAAATGAACAAACCTTGTTCGTTAAACGAGACCGTTCAGACTGCAGTTCTGTGTTTACTTTTGACAGCTGGTTGTTTTCATTTCAAAACCGTAAACAAACTTTAGAAATGGTTCGGCACGGAAACTTTTTCGTAATTTTTAAAATAATAATTTTCTTAGCAGACCTTTTTAAAATATTGGAGGAGATATACTCAAATGCTATAATTAAGCGCCTGCGAGAGTGTCGAAGAGTGGTAGACAATGCTCTTGGTCAATTAAAAGCAAGATTTCGAAATGTAATCGCCCCATACCTGTATTATAGCACTCTCGAATGAGGTGGACCACTTAAATTTTTTTCTTTTCACGTTTTCCATTTTTAAATTATTTGCGAACAACGGCGTTTGTTTCTACACTTGGTTTTTTTTTGACACTTGCCAATTTTCGACCTGTTCGTTTAAAAACTTGGGTATGTTCCCTGTAAGTAACGACATTTTTGCTAGTGCAACACTGCGCGAAACTGGGTTTTGAACGTGTTAAATTATTTACCTAGTTTCAATTCCAACAACAATTTCCGTGCAATTTATCACGTTCAGGAACTGGGTTTGCCCATTTATCAGGTTGCAGGCCATTTAACACGTTAAATGAAGTCAATCTGAACATAATATTACACTATAATTAGGCAGTTGTTCAACCGACAACGATGGACGTGTGATAAGTAGGGCTAGAATGTGGAAAAAAGCTAGCAAGCTCGATTATAAGCGAGTTTTAGGGTTTCATAGTGGTGAGCGAGTAGTACTTTTATCATATGTTTTGTCGATTAAAGACAAACTACGAGCAGTGAAACGATTCCTCGTGTGAATGTCCAACGATAAACTAGTTGAAACATCTCTTTTATTAACATGGAGTGTATAACTATTGGAATTTCCATGAGCAAGAAAATAGTAAGTAATTTCCTCACCGTCTGCGGGCCAACTGCCTAACGACGAATTAAACGATTCTTCTATCGCACATTAAGTCGATAATTTGTAGACAATTGACGTGCCCCCCGGTTTTATTTTAGTCTAGTCTATGCAAATGTTTATAATTCCCACGACTGTATCTATTTTATTATTTTTTGGTTTTTAGTACATTTATCTTAAACATTGCAATGTATGTATAACATAAAACCGTTTAACTTAAAAAGTTTTTTTACCTATTTTTATTTATATTGTGTACATATCGTACTTTAAACCCTTCTTCTTTAAAAGCACTCTCAATTTCAATGGGATTCACGGAACTTTCTATTCCTTTCAACACAACTGACAAGCCGCGGCTACTCTTCAGCTGGAATGTATAGAAAGACTTTTTGTTTTTTTCAAAGTCGTTGGTTACTTTACGGAAGTATTCTTCATCGTACGTTTGGATTTTGACTTCCTGGATATTTCCCTTTTTAATTGGTACAATGTGGAAATTCTTTTCCCCTATCAACGCTATCAATTTGTTTACAAGTAAGCCAGAACTTGGTTCTCTCAGATAAATTGGTGGAGGTTTGGCTTTTTTTTTTGCGGTATTTCGGAAGTCTTATTATCCTTTTGCGCAAGTAGGCTAAATTTGTTATTGCCTAATGCTGCTTGTGGTGCATCTTTTGGTGGTTCTTTCACCGTGGAATTTTTTAAAACTTTATTAGGTTTACCACTTTTTTCCGGGGACCGCTTTCTTTTAACTAACGGTCTGAACCTTTTCGCCTACTTTTTGCATTTCCCTACTCGTTTTGGAATTAGATGCATCTGTTGAGGTATTTGGATTGGGATGGAGGAAATTGCGGAATATTTCTTGGAATAGCGGGAGAGCAGGATCGTGCTCTTTGTTCGTCTGTTTTATTTCTAGGTGCCTTTAGGTTGGCTTCATTGGTACTGCACCTCAGTGTGAAATACCCATTGTTCTTCAATCTGTTAATGTTAGAGAGAGTGCCTGTATCACTCATGTACTTTATTTTAATATATATTATTTTGGTTTGTTTTATATTATTTATTTTATTTTTATTTTATTTTTCAAATAATTTTACCATATTCATTGAGTCATAGTACAAAATAAAAAATTTACCACTTGTAGCGTTTTTTATGATTTAATTACTGGGATGTCTCGGCAACTCTGTTTATAACTCGTTAGAGCATTGCCAACTCAAAAATAAACGCACTCAACTTTTCAACGTTTCAGTGTTAACGCTTGAGTTTCATTAACTTTAAAAACGAAACGGAAATTATTTTGATAATTTTTATAACGTTGAAAACCTAAGTCGTTTCAACAAAAACGACTTTAACATTTCGGTTAGCGTTAAAATTAACGTTACGATGCATTCTTGTACTGAAGTAGCGAGGATACAGTAGTCTAAGTATTGGCATACACACACACGCTCACTGATGAGCACAAACGCACAGGTTAACGAGCATCTGAGGTATGATGCCCAATAAACATAATAGAAAAAATCTCGAACGTTGAAAGTTAGTAGCAGACAGAGTGAGTGCATAACAAGAACGAGCGCTGCCAGCGTACTCCTTTTTTAGACCTGATTTGTCAACAACAAGCAAACCCTTTTTGCAGGATGTTTACATACATGAACATATGCATTATTCATTTGCATCTAACTTCGCCTTTACTACCTGCCACTAAGAACGAAAAAATAAGCATTTACTTGAAAAAATCTACCAAATTCGGGTGAAAAATTACCATTATCTCTTCCTACACTTATTACTTAGGAATAAATACTTATATGTTTTGATAAAATAGACTTTGTGTAAAGGCGATTGGTATAACATGAAGAATGAAAAAAATACGGGTTTTGAAACCTACATGCATACATACCTACGTACAAAATAATAAATTTAACCAATTCTCAAAACTGCTTATTACGTTCATACATATATAACTACATACATATTTTATGTGTTCAAAATCGATAAAAGATTTTCTTCTTATTAAAAAAACTTCACCTAAAAATCGATTAAATTTTGTTTTTTAAGTAAAGCAGATGAAAACTTTCTTCTTTCAGTTATTTGTTTACTCGAAATACATACCTATGTACATAACGAAAAATCCATAAAAGGAAATCCTTATACCGAGCGAGAAATTGTTTACCAATTTTGACAGAATTTTATCAATGTGGTAACGCTGCTCTTCTACCTATTGCTCCTCCCCTAATTACCCAATCCGCATTTTTCTTAATTCTCAATTTGAGATGTATTTGTAAGTAATTGTATATATGCATGTATACCAAAACGGAAATTCGTCTCAAATAGCATTCTCAACTTAAATGGCTTCGATGCTATTCCTGGAGAATATTAATTTTTTTATAAAATCTTAACCTAGAATACAATTAAGATATTTGTTGCCACTGCTTCAAATAAAATTTGGATGAAAAGCAATTTTATATTTTCAATTGATTTTTAAGTAAATTTTTGCTTCCCGACGTTTTACCGAGCATTGTGGTAAAAATATAGTTTTTATTTTCGTGTCCTTAATTTATACATACCTGGGTACTTACTTTGGTATATTTGAGAAAAAATTGAGAATAGGTACGTTTAATTGTGAATTTCAAAATGCTCTGGAATTAGAAATGTGTATAAACGTTTTTTCAACGTTCGAGATTTTTTTCTATTATGTTTATTGGGCATCATACCTCAGATGTTCGTTAACCCATCCCTGTAGGGAAAATCTCTAGTTCCTAACTAGGTCGCTTCTAGTGCATTTTTCGACACTACTAGTGCGAGCTAAATCCCTTTTGCACGTTATCAACTGACGAATTTAGCACGGCGATGTCCTAGGCGGTGTCAATTGTCACTCTCTGCACTACATTTTCGATAGTTCCGAACTAGTACTAAATTCTACAGTTTACACTAGTTCGTTTATTGGCACATTTTCGATAGTTCTGAACTAGCTACAAGTACCTACAAATTCTACAGTTTTACATCTGCCGCTTAAGTGCAACATTTGACACACTTCATGCAAGTGGCGCGATGGCCGACTGGCTAACGCATGTGCCTTTCAATCTGAGGGGCGCGGGTTCGAATCGTGTCGGTGTCAAGGTGGATGATAATTTTTTTTCAATCTTTTTTTTTTAACTAATATTTTTTTATTTATTTATTTAATAAAAATTTACAGTAATATTTAAAAAGTAATAAAATAAAAAAAATTAAAAATAAGCCTCAGGGATCGGAAAAGCATAATTAGGGGAACATTTCATTTCATAAGAGATGCAAATAGAAAACTCTTTATATAAAATGCTTCATTAAACATCTGAGAATTGCAAAAATATACAAAGCCGACGGTAATTGAACGAACGAAAAATTTTCGTAGAATTTTTGTCACTTGCATACAAATCAAAGTGTGCTAATAATGGTCTCTCAATTCACTCCTTCTGAACTGGCGAGGGTCTAGCTACAATTAATCTAGTTCCCTTTTGACACCTTTTCGCTATCGGAACTAGAAATTTTGCTCACTAGTTATTGAGTTCCCTGCAGGGTAAAAATTTCTTTGCATGTATTGGAATGCCGATAACTGTTATAGAGAGTGCTGCATAACGTGGGCGTAGCCACGCCCATTTTCTACATTTTCATCAGTCATCCAACTAAGCATATGAATATTATACTTAGTGCAAAATTTCATTCCTTTATGACTTCTATTTACAAAGATGTCACATTACAAATTACGAAAGGGTGTTCCAGAAATATCTTTGTTAAAAACTAGGCGATGTCATAAACCGATTTCAATAAATTTTTGCATGTCTATTAACACAAGTTATAAAAGTGTATAAACCAAGTTTCGTCATAATATCTCAATTATTTATCGAGTTATGGGCTCCGAAATCTCTTAGATTCCTTTATCTAAAAAGAGGCGGTGCCACGCCCATTTTCCAAAATTTTGCTGTTTTTTGTTTTATGTCCATAGCTGGACTCCTGCCATAAAATTTCAATGGTATGTCTTTATATTTGACAGAGATATCGCTTAACATGTTTTTATTATACCACTTTATAATACCCATATATAAAAGTGGGCGTGGTCGTCAACCGATTTTGGAAATTTTTGTCCAAACATTTCCCTAAGTAAGTATATCACGCGTACCAAATTTCATCGATATATGCATCTTCAAAGGTTTCTGAGTTATGACTCATAAAACTTTCAATGTTTTCCCCATAAAATTTCCAAAATTTTTATGTTTTTCGTTTTATGTCCATAGTTGGGCCATGCCACGAAATTTCAATTAATTATCTTTATATTTAACAGAGATATCGCTTAAAATGTTTTTATTAGGCCAATTTTTCTTCCAAACATTTTCCTAAGTAAGTAGAGATCACGCGTACCAAATTTCATCGATATATCTGCTATGGTTTCTGAGTTATGACTTATATAACTTTCAATGTTTGCCCCTTAATAAGTGGGCGTGGCACTGCCCATTTTCCAAAAGTTCACTAAATTTCTTCATAAGGGCTCAATACGTGGATGAAATTTTATAACTCTAGCTATATTAGTGACTGGGATACCGAATTTCCGATTTATTCTATATAGGCAAAGTGGTCGTAGTATTGGTCCTATTTGGCCAATTTTCAATATCAACCGTCCCAGTCAGGATACCAACTTGCATTCCAAATTTCATCGAAATATCTCATTTTTGTGCGAGTTAGAGTGCGTACGGACGGACGGAGTTGGCTCAAACGATTTCTCTTTTCACCCTGATCATTTTGATATATCTATCTCGATTATTTCATTCTGTTACAATCCACCGTTATGAAATCCAAATTATAATACTCTGTGTATTGCCTATTCCATGGAAAATGGTAAATTTGTCCCGTACGAACATTTCGATTTCTCAGACATATAATGGTTTTTCAAATGCAAGCTTCTGGTTTTTGTTTAGAATTTAGCCACACAATATTAATGTACTAGAAACTTTGTTCGATAACCTTTTGGTTTGTCTGTGAATTGTAGAGATTTATACCAGTTGTCCCGTACAAACAATGTAAAATATTACATTACAGCATTTTTAATTCTTTTGGAATAACCTTATTTCTAATATCTTTGCTGTTTGAATAAACCTTGATACTAGTGCTACCACATTTACTTTTTTATTTTTATATTCAGCTGTACTAGTACACAGAGTATTAGAGTTTTAATCACATAACGGTGGATTGTAACGGAATGAAATAATAGAGATACATATAGACTTATATATATCAAAATGATCAGGGTGAAAAGAGAAACCGATTGAGCCATGTCCGTCCGTCCGTCCGTCTGTAAACACTCTAACTCGCGCAAAAATTGAGATATTTTGATGAAATTTGGAATGCAAGTTGGAACCCAGACTGAAAGCTTGGTTTTGAAAATGGGCGAAATCGGACCATGACCACGCCCACTTTTCCTATATAGAAAAAATTGGAAATTTGAAAGTTTTATATGTCATAACTCAGAAACCGTTGAAGGAATATCGATAAAATTTGGTACGCGTGATATACTTACTTAGGCAAATGTTTGGACGAAAAATTGCCAAAATCGGTTAACGACCACGCCCACTTTTATATATGGGAACTATAAAGGGGCCTAATAAAAACAATTTGAGCGATATCTTTGTCAAATATAAAGATATATCGTTGAAATTTTGTGGCATTAGTCCCACAATAGACCGGAAACAAAATAGAGAAAAATTTTGGAAAATGGGCGGGATCAATCCCCCCCCCCCCCCCCCGAAATTAATGCGATTAAGTGATGTGGATGAGCAAACAAGAGTCCATGATGATACTGCTGGTCGTGAATTTATAGCGCCAGCTACTATCCAACCCAGCTGTGTTTTTTGCAAGGCTGACAGATGTTTACTTAGTTTGATCTGACCCACTGACAAAAAATAGCCCTGCACCGATGAGCAAATCGATTGGTCCAGGAACATTGAATTGGGATAATTTTTTGGTATATCCCATTGCGACACATCGATCACCTTCTGAGGTTGATGAGAGGAAATGGATGGTAGTATGACTATTTCTAGTGCCGACGAAAATCCATTGTGTAGCGATTGGAGCCCAACTAGTCCCCCTGATGTGATTTGGTCGCCAATGCCGCTAATTTCAAGATCAATTTTATTTCTAGCTATCTGAAGCAACTGTGCTACAAGGCCCGGCATAAAGTTCGTCTGAGATGCAGAATCAAGCAGGGCTCGAACTATTAATTTTCTAATATTACCTCACCTGTACCCCCATCAACCTTCAACGTAGTGGATGATGGTGATGGTGTGCTTTCCGAATCTTGAGGATGTTGTCGATGAAGAAGCGTATGATGGCCTATCTTGCAATGCTGACAGCGATTGGACGAAGGGCATTTGGCAGAAGTATGACCTACTCCAAGACAACACAAACACAATTGATTTTTCTTCGCAACATTGTAGCGCTGCAATGGGTCCATAGCGTTGAATTTTTCGCATTTGAAGGGCGAGTGCTTGACTGGCTCGTTGCACAATGGGCATTTGATGCTTGTTGACGATACTAATGTTGAACTTGATTTTGTAGATGTTGGTGAAATTGTTGATGATGTTACCTTGGTTGTCGATTTTTTGTTGATTTCGATCCCAGATCATCCCAGGTTGGTAGTTGAAGCGAAGATGACGAAGAGCTAACCCATTTGGTGGTGATGTATTCTTCCTATTTGAGTTGGATTTCGGGGTCTAATTTCGAAACGATGAAATGCAGGAGAATGCCATCAGCCACTTGTGTGCTTGTAGGAAGCGATTGCAATGCGCGAAGATGGGAATTTATGGTATCGATGAATTCTCGTAACGAAGACGCACTGAATGTTTTAAGTGATTTGGTATCAACCATAGCCTGTACATGTGACTGGAAAATGTACCTTTTGTTGTCGTACCTATCGCTGAGCAGGTCGATAGCACGAGTGTAATTCTCGCTCGTCACCTCTAGAGATTGAATGATCCTAAATGCACCTTGGGTTGAACATGACCTAAGGTACTGAAATTTTTCAACGTTAGTGAGTGTTGTATTGTCGTGAACGAGGGTGGTGAACATATTGCGGAAGTCTAGCCACTCGGTGTGATTACCACTAAATTTTGTCAATTGTAATTTAGTCAGATTATGCCGCGGCGAAAACGATGGTTGAGTAGCAGGCATTGTGGTACTGCTAAACGCGCCTACCCTGTTTAGTTCAGCTATACGCTCGACAATAGCACTTTTGACGTCACAAAACGAATCTTCAAATTCAAATCGATGATCTTGATTGATTTGAGACTCATCTAACGATTCTAATTCCATTTGCAATTTTTCGAAGAAGAGGAAATGATGTTCGATGAGTGCCAGCTTGGTTTCAAGCTGATTACATGACATGTTCGAAAACTGATTTATGTTTGCACGTAAATTTGTTATTCGGTCTATTAGTTTGTCTCTTTGGAGCAACTTAGTCCGAATATTGTTGGTTACATTGGGAGGTGTTCCTATATCGACGAATACATGTGCTGCACCGTTCTCGTCCGTCATTTCGATTGATGATCAGATCTTGGTACTCTGGCGCAGAGGTTATGACGAAGAATTTAGGACTGTATAAACGAATTAGTGCAAGGAGCCGAAACAATATCCGGCTCGATGGACCTTGGTCGAGCAAATGGGCTTTCCACTTGCTATTTGTGCAAAAAAAAATAAAGCAACGAGATGTGATCTGCTCTTGGTGGAGCAAGCGGATATTAATTTTATTTTCCGAAAAAAACAAAAGTATTTTTACATTCAAAATTTATATTATTTAACTAGCTAACCCGGCAGATGTTGTTCTGCTAAAATTTATTCCTATGAAGCCTAAAGAAAAGTCTTTGATTACCTTATTGCTAACCATTATCTTAGAATCCATCTTAATGACTGCGAATAATAAAAAATTTTATATGCTCTCAATAAAAGTTATAGTTATATTCGCCGCGACAAACCTACTTCCCCCGATCCCTATCTCTATCTCAATGCCTATCTCTATTTCAATCTCAATCTCAATTTCAATCCCAATCCAATCTTAATCTTAATCTAAATCTAAATCTCAATCTCAATATCTATCCCTATTTCTATTCCTATTCCTATTCCTATTCCTATCCCTATCCCTATACCTATCTACCTTTGCCTTACGCGGATCGTCCATGACCATCCGGGACCACTACTTTAGGCATCTCTGGGAAACAGCCTTAGAAATCACAATGAGAATAGATGTATGTGGAAGCCCTGCTCAACGCCTTTAATTTGTTACCAATATCGCTCGAAAACATTCAGGGGTTATCCAGGTCCACACTTTGACCCAAATCTTGGAACCCGTTTTAGGGTGCGTTTATGTCGGAGCAATAGAAGAAAGAAAGAAAGATAGCGAAGAAAATTGTAAACGGGAGTTCTGTACTTCTGTTTATGTCGGAGCTGCGATAAGCGCTAAACTCACCACAGATAATAGCAAAGAAAATACCTTACGGAAATCACGTATAGTGTTTATGTCGGAGCAATAGAAGTAAGGGAGCAATAGAGCGACGAAAATTGTAAATGGGAGTTCTGTACTTCTGTTTATGTTGGAGCTGCGATTAGCGCTAAACTCACCACAGATAATAGCAAAGAAAATACCTTACGGAAATCACGTATAGTGTTTATGTCGGAGCAATAGAAGTAAGGGAGCAATAGAGCGACGAAAATTGTAAATGGGAGTTCTGTACATCTGTTTATGTCGGAGCTGTGCTATAAGCGCGTATCAAAGTATAAGAGCGAAGAAAATTAATTCCTTGATTTCCTTTAGTCGATTAGCGATATTCAGTATGGACACAGAAAGTTTCATCGGTGCAATTTTTAAAAGATAACCTTTGTGGGATCAAAAAAAATCCAAATCACCACAATAGGTTTGTCTTGGATAAGCTGTGGACGGCCGTAGCATGTGAAATGAAGTCCACACGTAAGTAAATATATACGACTTCATTCGTAGAAAATAAAATAGGGTTTAAAAATTTTTAAGTGACATTTTCATAAAATTTTTCGATTTTTTTAATTTTATAAATCTATTTTATTTTTTATGAATAAGGGGGATATTTTTTATGTGTTTTTATTACTTTTTATGCATAATTTTTATATAACCTTTCAAAAAAAGTTAAATATGTAGTGTGCAGAAATATACGCAGGAAGAAAAAAATCAAATTCCTAAAGTAGTTGACTTTTAACCAGGGACCCATAATAACTGTTATCGAAATATTTTTAGACAAAAAATTTTGATATTTTTGAAGTCCTCTCGACCTCCTCTCCTAGAATCAGACATGATTTTTATTTTTCTAACTTTTTCGGAAAAAGTCCGACATTAAATATTTTTTTGTTGCTTGTTTTTCCGACAGGGTAGGAATATGATGTATTGTGGAACTATCCTCCGTCATCCCTTGTCAAGTTTGGTTTGGAGACAAACCGGTTTCGGCTAATATGCGCCATCTTCAGTGTCTTTTTTCGTTCTGAGTTATTTTGTGTAAGTTCGATAGTACTTATAGTAACTAACTTCCATCGTTTGGTCACGTACTTCGTGTTCGTGTGTTCGTGCATTCGTGCGTTCGGGCGACGTGCATGCGTGTGTGCGTGCGAGTCTGTGCGTTTAGGTATGTAAATCTATTTTTGTATCCTCATTAAACAGGTAGGTAAAAGTCCGTTATTGTCCTCTTGTGTGTTGTTTTGTTTATGTCGGTTTTAGGTTTTCTGTCCTCTTTTCGGTATAATAGCTTAAGCGGTTCAAATAATGTATCTGATGCGGTGTTTATTTGTTCATTTATTATTTTACCTACGAATGTCTTCTGTTTGTATATCTCCATATTTTCTAATACGTTAAGTCGTTTTCCCTTGTGTTGTATGTGGAGAATTTTAGCTGTTTTTCCTATTTTCATGGGTGTACATTTGTTTTCTGCCATGTGGTTGGCGAAATTTGGTTCCACTGTCGTTGATGATTTCCTTATTGTAATCTCTTACGTGTTCTCGATATCTCGTCTTGATTTGGCGTCCTGTTTGTCCTATATAGCTATTTTGGCATTCGCAAGTCAATTTGTATACGCCTTGTTTGTCAAAGGGGTCTTCCTTGTTAATGTTGTTTCGTAGAAGTTTTTCCATGCTGTTCCTCGTTTTAAATCAGAGATCCCCAAAACTCTAACTGCAGCAGTGTTAGTAACTGCAGCAGTATTAGTGAAAAACGACTAGTTGAGTGCCCAGCTACTACCGTCGCATCGTTCAGCAGCTTGCGGGCAAACAAAAAGACAACAACGTGCACGCATATATTTTTCGCTTTTATGCGCTGCTATACCACGTCGCACAATGAAAACGAAGTATGCGTGTACGTTCGTATGAACGGTGCTAATGGACGAAGAGGAATACACCACAAAAACAGGCCAACTCATCAAAGAAATGGGCTGCCGAGTGATGAGGAAGGACCCAACGGAGGAATACCAAATGACAATAAAGCGTGCAATAAAACAGGCAAAAAATATAGTAGACAACGAGATAGCCTACACTCTCACGGCAATGAATCCATCGGCCCCGTCACTGATCGCACTACCTAAAATCCACAAAGCAGGAACACCTATGCGACCAATAGTAAACCATAAATCGGCACCAGAATATAGACTATCAAAACATCTAAATAAGCTACTAACCGAGACACTGGACCTGTCCAATAAATACACAATCAAAAACACGACGGAACTAGTCGAAAAACTGAACAACCTGAACGTACCTAAGGACTCGAAACTGGTATCGTTTGACGTGAAAGACCTATACCCTTCGATACCACTGACAGAAACACTAAAAACTCTAACTAAAATATTGACAGAAAAAACGAACAGAGACATTGCAACAGAGATCGTAAACACACTGAAAGTAACCCTGGACCAGAATTATTTCAAATTTGACAATAATATATACAGACAAACTCATGGACTGGGAATGGGTAACCCCACATCAGCCATCCTTATGGAAGTATTTATGCAACATTTGGAGGAAAGTTATATGGAAGAACTGGCGAAAAGTCTGGGGGTACATTTTTATGCCAGGTATGTAGACGACATCATCTGCCTCATAACGGAAAATAAAGAAGAAAAAATTTTGGAATACCTCAACGGCCAACACAAAAATATAAAATTCACCATGGATGCAGAGAAAAATGGAAAAATCAACTACTTAGACCTCACAATTAAAATAAACAAAGGGATTAACAAATTTACTTACGAAATATACAGAAAACCCACAGCAACGGATACTGTAATACACAATAAATCTAGCCATCCTCAACAACACAAGAATGCCGCTTTCAGACATTTATTAACACGACTTGAACGGACCCCGTTAGAAAAGGAAGCTTACAACAAGGAACTCAGCACAATATACACAATCGCGGAGAACAACGGATATCAAAAAAGTTTGGTGAAGAAAATACAGAAAAACATAACTTCAAGGAAATCGGAAAACAAAGAAAAGGTAGAGAAGAAATGGGCAGTCTTATCATATACCGGAGCAACATCTTACAAGTTGGCTAAAGTTTTCCAAAAATATAACATTAATGCAGCATTTAAAACGAGGAACAGCATGGAAAAACTTCTACGAAACAACATTAACAAGAAAGACCCCTTTGACAAACAAGGCGTATACAAATTGACTTGCGAATGCCAAAATAGCTATATAGGACAAACAGGACGCCAAATCAAGACGAGTTATCGAGAACACGTAAGAGATTACAACAAGGAAATCATCAACGACAGTGGAATCAAATTTCGCCAACCACATGGCAGAAAACAAATGTACACCCATGAAAATAGTGAAAACAGCTAAAATTCTCCACATACAACACAAGGGAAAACGACTTAACGTATTAGAAAATATGGAGATATACAAACAGAAGACATTCGTAGGTAAAATAATAAATGAACAAATAAACACCGCATCAGATACATTATTTGAACCGCTTAAGCAATTATACCGAAAAGAGGACAGAAAACCTAAAACCGACATAAACAAAACAACACACAAGAGGACAATAACGGACTTTTACCTGCCTGTTTAATGAGGATACAAAAATAGATTTACATACCTAAACGCACAGACTCGCACGCACACACGCATGAACGTCGCCCGAACGCACGAACACACGAACACATCACACGAACACGAAGTACGTGACCAAACGATGGAAGTTAGTTACTATAAGTACTATCGAACTTACTCAAAATAACTCAGAACGAAAAAAGACACTGAAGATGGCGCATATTAGCCGAAACCGGTTTGTCTCCAAACCAAACTTGACAAGGGATGACGGAGGATCGTTCCACAATACATCCGATATTAAATGTTAAAAGTTGACTTTTATTTTTTCAGTCAAATAATAACAGTTAAAATGTGACTTTTATTTTTTCCGGCAAAAATAAAAGGCAATTTGAAATTACAAAGAGACCGTTAGCCCAACTAGGATAAATTTGGTATCAATGGACTTGCCGGAAGTCCTAGATTCCAACGACGTATAATACATGTATATACATACAATTATATACATATATTTTGACCAAAGATGTAATCTATGTATGTTATTGTATGATGAAAATATCAAGCACTTCTTTGAAAAAAAAAACTGCCGAAAATCAGAATGATTTCCTAGAAAACTAAAAGTTACAGTTTGTTAGGCTAGAATTATTTGGTCTATAAGACTGTATACTCAGAAGTTTTCTAAAAAATAAAAAAAAATTTTTTTCGAGTTAAACTTTCAAAAAGAGCGATTTACGTCAAAAATAAAAGGCAATTCGAAACTACAAAGATACCGTAAGCCCAACTAGAGTAAATTTGGTATCAATGGACTCGCCGTAAGCCCTAGATTCCAACGACATATGTATAATATATATACAGTCTGTCAATTAATTGTTTGCAAAACGAAAACAGTTCAGAAATTTGTTTTCTTACTGGTATTTGGTCAACTAAGCATAACTTTTTAATTTTTTTTTTAAAGCTAATATTAAATTAAATATTTTTACAGCATTTAGGGCCAAAAAAATCCAAAACTGAAAGCATTGAAACAACAGAAAAAATAAAAGTTCAAAAAATTATAAAAGACACATTGTCTGCAATAATGTGTAGTTGTTTATCCTCCAATGGTGTTGGCGGACTGCGGATTTTTAGTGACCTGTAATGACCTGATGATGAAGGAGTTTTAGCTTGACACGAGTAGCCGAGGATAGCAATAAAAATTTGCATTTTTTTTTTTTTTTCATCATATTTGTTTTTATTGAAGCTTTCTTGCTTAGAAAATAACAATAATTTCGCAAATCTTACAAACTAATACAATAAATTATTTGTTGCCAATGCTACAAATAATAAAGATGGCAAAGAGTCTTTTTACATAGTATACACATATGGCATGTATCTTAACCTAGGAGTGCAATATTAACCTAGTTGTGTAATGGAGTTTTATCTTGGTCTAGGTCACTATTATTATTTATTTATTTTATTTTATTTTATTTTATTTTTTCTCAAAAGTGGATAAACAGTTTAAGTTTTCATTTACATTTATATGTACAGCCATAGCATGGTGATCGTAGAGGTGTTTGTCTTCGCGCGGGCTGGCGCGATGAACAACAGGGACTAGGTGCGTTCATCGAGATGGCCGTTGGTCGGACGCTTCGGCGACGTTTATTGTATTTTACGTTATTTCCACCAGCCTGTACTATGAACGCCAGGGAATAGGTGCCGTTCATTGCGATGGCCATTGGTCGGTCGCTTCGGCGACGTTTATTGTATTTTACGTTATTTCCACTAGCCTGTACTATGAACGCCAGGGACTAGGTGCCGTTCATCGCGATGGCCATTGGTCGGTCGCTTCGGCGACGTTCATCATTATCTTTACGTTACTTTCGAGATATTGGTCTAACAGAATATGACCTTATGCACAATTGAGGTTTACATCCTTTCTCTTTAACCGCCTAGGATAGTTCTGCTCTAGGAGACTTTTTGCTAATGAATTAGGATGGTTGGGTAATCTTTTTGCATAATTTGTTTGCATTTTCTCTATCTCTTCGGTCACCGTATTTATCTCTAGGTTATTATGTATAATTTAATTTTTTACATACCAAGGAGCTTTGCATATTGTTCTTAATATCTTGGACTGTAGCCTTTGAATTCTATCTACGCTAGATTTCGATGCTGAGCCCCATAGTTGTATTCCATACGCCCAAATTGGTTTCAAAACCATATTAAATACTAATATCTTATTATCTAATCCAAGTCTGGAACTTGGACCAATTAACCATTGCAGATGGCTAATTTTCAACTTGGTTTGCATAATCTTTTTGTCAATGTGATTTTTCCAAGTCATTCTTCTATCTAATGTGACTCCAAGGTACGTAACGAAGTCTTTCTGAGTTATTATTTTTCCATTTATGGAGACTGGTGGGCATGTGTCTTTTTTTAGGCTAAAAGTTACTTGTACACATTTAGATTCGTAGTAAGCCATTCTTCTAAAGTTTTTATGTGTCTCTGCAATTGGATAGTAGAAGTTGTAGGATTTGCGTGCACACTCAGTATAGCCGTATCATCTGCGAAGGTAGACGTGACAAGGCTCGCGTTGGTTGGCAGATCGCTTGTGTAGATTAAGTATAGTACAGGCCCTAGAACGCTACCTTGTGGAACTCCAGCAGAAATTGGATGGCTTTCGGTTGTAAAACTTTTGTGCCTTACCCGAAATTTTCTACCTGTTAAAAAGCTTTCTGGGAGCCCGCAGAGATTATAAGGAAGTGTTTGTTTTATTTTATACGAGAGCCCTTCTAGCCATACTTTATCGAAAGCTTGTGCCACATCTAGGAATAGGGCAGTGCAATATCGTTTGGTTTCAAAAGTTGACCTTATTTCTGAAACTATTCTATGCACTTGTTCTATCGTACCGTGCTGCTCTCTAAATCCGAATTGGTGACTTGGTATGGTTTCGTGCAGTTCTAAGATAGGCTGAATTTTTTTCAGCAACAATTTTTCGAATAGTTTGGAAAAGATAGAGATTAAGCTTATTGGTCTGTAAGAGCTTACTATTGTCGGGTATTTGTCTGGTTTTGGGATCATAATAATTTCAGATAGTTTCCATGGATTAGGAAAGTGACATAATCGGAGGATACTATTGAAGATGTATAGTAATTGCTTAATAGCTACTATGGGAAGAGCTTTTAACATTTCACCTGTTATTCTGTCATACCCTCGTGCTTTCTTATTCTCTATGATTTTGGATATAGTTTTATTCAAGTCGTCTAGTTTAAATCCAAGTGGTATTGCTGGTAATTGTGGAGTATTTTCTTGGAGAACATTTTGGCCTTCATTTGGAGTAAATACATTTGAAAGATGGGTTGCAAAAGCTATTCCTTTTTCGTGGTCACTTCTAGCAAATTCACCATTTTGCATTCGTATTGGAGGATCCTGTTGAACCAGCCGTTTTAGATATTTGAGAGAGCGCCACAAAGAATAATCTGTACAGGATGTGGCCGTGAGGGACTTAATTCTATTTTGAAATTTTGTTTCGCTTTAACCAAAAAACGCTAATAAATTAAAGTACATGCTGTACCTGAACAACGATCCTAAACACAAATCGTTTGTCTACAATGTGTGGCGTTTTTGAAGCAAAATCTGAAATAGGACGTTATTCAAAAAATTTTTCAAATAGGGCGTTTTTGAAACAATTTTTAAATAGAGCGATCTTATTCTCAGCCGTCTATATGTCGTTGAAATCTAGGGCTTACGGTGAGTCCATTGATACGAAATTTACTCTAGTTGGGCTTACGGTCTCTTTGTAGTTTCGAATTGCCTTTTATTTTTTGTCGTAAATCACAGTTTTTGAGAGTTTAACTCGCAAAAAATTTTTTTTTTTTGATTTTTTAGAAAACTTCTGAGTATACAGTCTTATAGACCAAATAATTCTAGCCTAACAAGATGTAACTTTTAGCTTTCTAGGAAATCGTTTTGATTTTTGGCAGTTTTTTTTTCTAAGAAGTGCTTGATATTTTCATCATACAATAACATACATAGATTACATCTTTGGTCAAAATATATGTATATATATATGGGTACGACAGAAATGCGCCTTATGTAATTTCAAATTGCCTTTTATTTTTGCCGGAAAAAATAAAAGTCACATTTTAACTGTTATTATTTGAATGAAAAAATAAAAGTCAACTTTTAACAATCTGCCGAAAAAAATTAAAGGACAAAAATAACTTTTTATACTCAGCTGTACTAGTACACAGAGTATTATAGTTTTGATTTCCTAACGGTGGATTGTAACAGAATGAAATAATCGAGATAGATATAGACTTATATATATCAAAATGATCAGGGTGAAAAGAGAAATCGATTGAGCCATGTCCGTCCGTCTGTCCGTCTGTCCGTCTGTCCGTCTGTCCGTCTGTCCGTCTGTCCGTCTGTGAGCACGATAACTCGCGCAAAAATTGAGATATTTTGATGAAATTTGAAATGTAAGTTGGTATCAAGACAGGAACGGATGGTATTGAAAATGGGTGAAATCGGACCATGACCACGCCCACCTCCCCTATATAGTAAAAATCGGAAATTTTTTATCTCGGTCACTAATAGAGCTAGAGTGATAAAATTTCACACACGTATTGAGCTCAGGCCCTTATGAAGAAATATGGTGAAATTTTGGAAAATGGGCGGTGCCACGCCCACTTATTAAGGGGCAAACATTGAAAGTTTTATGAGTCATAACTCAGAAACCGTTGAAGATATATCGATGAAATTTGATAGGCGTGATATACTTACTTAGGCAAATGTTTGGACGAAAAATTGCCAAAATCGGTTGACGACCACGCCCACTTTTATATATGGGTATTATAAAGTGACCTAATAAAAGCATTTTAAGCGATATCTCTGTCAAATATAAAGATATATCATTGAAATTTTATGGAAGGTGTCCAATTATGGACATAAAACAAAAAATACAAAAATTTTAGAAAATGGGCGTGGCACCGCCTCCTTTTAGAAGCAGGAATATACGAGATTTCTGAGCCCATAACTCGACAAATAATCGATATATTATGACGAAACTTGGTCTATACACTTTCACTACTTGTAGTAATACATGTTCGAAATTTTAGCGAAATCGGTTGACGACCACGCCCACTTTTATATATGGGTATCATAAAGTGGCCTAATAAAAACATTTTAAGCGATATCTTTGTCAAATATAAAGATAATTCATTGAAATTTTGTGGCATGAGTTCTACAATAGATCGGAAACAAAAAATAGAAAAATTTCGGAAAATGGGCGTGGCACCGCCTCTTTTCAGACAAAGGAATCAACGAGATTTCAGAGCCCACAACTCGACAAATAATTGAGATATTATGACGAAACTTGGTTTATACACTTTTATAACTTGTGTTAATAGACACGCAAAAATTTATTGAAATCGGTTTATGACCACGCCTACTTTTTAACAAAGATATTTCTGGAACACCCTTTGGGAATTTGTAACAAGACTTCTTTGTAACTAGAAGTCATAAAGGAATGAAATTTTGCACAAAGAATAATATTCATATGCTTAGTTGGATGACTGATAAAAATGTTGAAAATGGGCGTGGCTACGCCCACTTTATGCAGCACTCGCTTTATATAAAATACAACGTGTTTTCATCAAACGCAAACAAACAATGAAAGCATACAGCTGAGTATCTAATGTTCGATTCCACTCGAACTTAGGCTTCCTTACTTGTTGATCGTAACTTTTATCATAAAAGTCATAAATGGTTGGGTCCCTGCTAAATACATGGCACTCATTGAAAGCCGCATTAATAAGTGAGTTTAAATCGGCAACGAATAGTGCATTGTTACACAAAAGATTGAGCGAAAGAAAAATTAAAGAGAGCGAAACAACACAAGAGAATTTTTACTGTATGAAAGAAATGACATCTCAGGGTAATATTGAAAATGATGCAATAATACAATATGTAATTGACGGCATTAATGATTTGAGCGTAAATAAATCTACATATGTTATACGGTGCGAAAAATTTGAGTGACTTTAAAGAAAGGCTGAAGTGCTACGAAATTATGCATAAACGAGCGTCGAATAAAGATGTAAAAGCAAAAGAAGCAAAAACAAAAGATGCAAAAAGCAATATGCACAAGAACGAAAAGAGAGAAATTAGTTGTTTTAACTGTGGTGAAAAAGGGCATCTGTCAAAAGATTGCAAAAATAAAGAAAAAGGGAAAAGGTGCTTTAAGTGTAATCGGTTCGGGCACATTTCAACAAATTGCGAAGAAAATAAAAAAGAGGTAAACGCAAATACACTCAGAAAAAAAAGCGTGTGAAATCAACCAAAAATCAACAAATTTTGTGGTTAATTTTTTTCAACACGATTCTTAATGTACGCTATCCTGTAAACGTGTAAATTTAACACTACTGTCACGTGTTAGTTTAACATGATGATGACTGTAGAATTAACACTAAAATCTTTAAAAAAATTACACGATCTAATGTTGATTTTGCTATTTTAGTTAATTAAATTAACACTATATGGTCGGGTTAAATTAGCAATAACATCTTTTTGTTTTTACCTTAAATTACGAGTAAATTTTCTTGTTAAATTAACTAGAATATCTCTTTGAATTTGCAGTAATATTTGGTTAAATTAACAGTAAATATTCATGTTGAAATAACAATAAATTCTTGTCTATTTTGCATGTATTTCCTGTTGAATTAACAATAAATCATCGTGTTAAATTAACACAATTTTTTTGTTTAATTTAACACTTTACTATGCTATTTCCGGGTTCATAGAAAAATAATAAAATTCTTAATATAAGCCAAATGGACGATATTTCCAAGTTTTTACAAAAAACAAAAATTATTTAAGAAATATATATATTGGAAAAAATAATTCAGATAACTTATATCGTGGAATTATTTATAGTTTTATAGATAATAAAAATATTAAGTTTATTTACAAAATTCTTTGAGACATAAATATGTATATATGTAAGTTTTTGTAAAATATCGTGAAATATTTATAGTTTTATAGATAATAAAAATATTAAGTTTACTTACAAATTCTTATTAGAATAAGTATAGTGTTTTACATATATCTTTATCTTTATTATATTAAATGTTTTAGTTTAAAAGTGAAGAAATAATGTAAGTTCATAGCATCCACAAAACGAAAATTAAATAATATTCCACATAGATATTTCCCAAATACATATGTTATTTAAAAATATGGTATTACAAACTTTTCAAACGTATAAGTTTTTCATTACGTAAAATATGTACATGTAATGGTGGAGAATGTAAGTTGATAGCATCCACGAAACAAAAATTTGGCGATCTTTAGCCTAGAATATAGGATTGAAAATGTGCATTAAAGTGTATATCATGTTTTGAACATATGAAATAAAGTTGTTGTAGCGGGCTAACGACGATATCTTCAATTTCAAATACATTAGAAGTATTGTTTTTTAATAATATAAAGTAATGTCTTTTAAAATCTAAACCTTTGTACGTTAATTTGGAATAGAATTGATATTTATGTAATTCAAATTCTCTTTGGAACTCCGTAGTATATTTTGATATTGTACTAGGACCTAAAGTAAATTTAATATTATTGTTCAAATCTGGGTGAAAACATTTTTCTTTAGTCAAATTGAAAGCAAATTTGAGAGAAGCTTTCATGGAAAGACTCCACGGCACATTTACTCTTGAATTCATTGAATTTGCATACGTTTTAAATATTTTGTGAACGGCTTCAAATCGCATACACCAAATATTTTTTAATGGTCCACATTTTTTAATTGATGAAACGTAATGAACCAGAAAATGAAATTTGGGTTTTAGTTTTTTATTAAACAAAGAAATGTATAAACAATTATGACGTGTTATGAGAAAATTTAATCGCATTAAGTTAATGTTAATGTTTCACATAGCAAATTTGCTGGATGTGAGAGTCCGAAAATTCTCACCGTCGGAGTGCTCAACAACAATTACACGGTGCTCGACCAGCAGCAAGGGTAGCATAACCACGCCATAAGCCTCCGGCAAGCTTTGATTTCAGTTTCAAGATCTGGGGGCTCTCCCTACTCTCCTTAAAAAGTTATTTTTTTCGGAAGCAATGGAACGACCCAAATTTCGTTCTATATTATTTTTATAATTCACACTTACCCACTAATCCCATAGCGCCACTACTAACCACGACTTTTTTATTATATGTACATTTAAATTTTATTTACACTATTATCGTGTAGAATAAACGAAAATTCCAAATGACGTTTATGTTTCAAAATTGTTTCGTGTTATATCAACCAACGTTTAGTGTTAAATATGGTTCTTGTTGTTTTAACATTTGTTTTCATGTTGCATTAACACTAGAATTGTGACGTTCTTGTTTTTAACATTTTTTTAGTTTATATTAACACTATCATCATGTTAAATAAACCAAATTCCACATGACATTTAGGAATAAAATTTTATATTTGACTCATCGTGTATATTTTAAAATTGCTTCATGTTGTATCAACAATAAAATTTGGTTGATTTTACCAAATTTTCAGATGACATTTACAAAGCCAAAATCATGTTTCAAACATCGTGTAATTTGAAAAAATTGTTGCTGTTCTACGTGTAAAGATCGATCGTGTTAATTTTACATGAATCGTGTTGATGTTTCTTTTTCTGAGTGTACCAGACAAATAATAACAAAGCGTGATATATCAAATGTTAATGTAAAAATTGGCAATAAAATTAATTAATCAATTAATTAATATCGTAACAGAAGAAGTGTATAAAAATTTATGTAAGCCAAAACTGAATACGTGTAATATATCGTTGGTCGGATTCGGCGGAAATACAAACGAAAACAAAATTAAACCAATGGGATATTTTCAACGCGATGTGCAAATAGACGGTCAAACATTTTATCTAAAATTTTATGTGATTTCATAAAAATGTATGGACATGAAAGTAGTTATCGGTGAAGAGTTATGTTTAAAAGCCGAAATAATCAATCGCGACGATGTGAAAATTAAAAAGATCCAAATGGACAACGAAGTGGATGAAGAAATATCTCCAATGAAAATAGATGCGGTAACAGATAAAAATGAACTCGACATTGATGTTGACGCAAGTGAAGTGGCAAAACAAAAAGTGCACAAGATAATATCATCATATATATTATTTCTAATAGGTGTTTTATAAATATCCCTTTTTCTGCTCACATAATTTACCAAAATTAATAAGTAAGGCATCGTTTTAAAGGTATTAATTAGCTATGCATGCGAAACGGTGTTTTATTTGGCGTGGTACTTTATATGAAAAGTAAGGGGGGTAAAAGGGGGGGTGACCCCCGCAGCGGGGAGTGTTATGGAACCCACATAAAATGTATATCAAATTAAAGGGAATTAAAATACCTATCGAGTAGATTTTAAGTAATTGCAATTTAAAAAATGCATAATATAAATTTTGACCTTTAATAACTTTTGTTGTTGTTGTTTCCAAAAAAAAAAAAAATCACTTTAATACTCAACTTAGGCTGTTTATCAATCCTCATACTTCGTTTTTTTTGATTTCATAATTTTAGAAATTTCACATTTGTACCAGATCGTGCTATTTTTTTCAACTTTGTGGGGCTGGTGGCACCTCCAAACATGCGAGTAGGTCAATAAAATTTTACAGGCTTATTTCTGGGCTAGAAAGGTGCCGTTCTGGCTTTGGAACAAATTGAGTTTCCAAAAAAAAATTTCACTCCACCTTAATATATACGAGTATATCAAAACGATCAGAATGAAAAAAAATTTTTGAACCATGTCCGTCCGTCCGGCCGTATACACTCTAACTTGCGCAAAAATAGAAATATTTTAATGAAATTTGGTACATAGATTCTAATGCGAACAGAGAAAGTTGGGGTTGAAAATAAGGCATATGTGTGTATTTCGAAAAACACGTAAAACATGATAATTCAGTCACTAATAAAGCCCGAGTGATGAAATGACGTTATGCCGTTATGAGGAAACGTGCTGAAATTTTGAAAAATGGGCCAAGAGGAGCAAATTTTCAAAGAACTGTAACAGATAAATCGAGTAAGCTTGGACTACTGATTTGCTTGCCAAGGCAAACGTGTGGAAAAAGAATTACCCAAGTCGGCAGGGACCACGTATGTACATATGTATATATAAAAATATATGTAAAATATATAAAAATATAATACACATGCATATATATATATGTAGGTATAATAGAACATTTTATGCGATATGTTTGTCAAACATATACATAAGTAATTCATTGAAAGTTCCATAAGTTCCACTGTAGACATAAAACCAAATAAATATAAGTTTTTTAAAATGGGCGTGAGAGCAGAAACTATATCGACTAGCGCCGTATGTTTTATTATTTTTTGCGCAAGATGCGCACGGGTCCAGCTAGTCAGATTATAAAGCAGCAAAACTGCAACAACATACGTGCAAATGCGAATAGTATTGAGTAATGAATCTCCAATATTTTCAAGACCGCGTCGTTTGCCTTTCGCACAAACAACTATTGTTGATGCGCAAGTTGATGAATGGTTGAAAAATGGAATCATTGAACCATAAAATTCCGATTTTACCAGTCCTGTGGTATTGGCAAAAAAGCGAGACGGATCACATAGACTCTGCATAGATTTTCGGCAAATAAACAAGGTAATTATTAAAGACCATTTTCCACTTCCGGCCATAGATGAAAAATTTTTAGTACTATCGACCTCAGAAGGAATTGCACTACCTTACATCGACGATATTATTATACCAGCCAGAGACGAGACCCAAGCATTAGAGAGACTTGAAACCGTAATTAATATATGTCGCGATTACGGCCTGCAATTAAATATTAAGAAATTTAATTTTTTGAAAAGTAAAATAACATTCTTGTGGTATGTTATTCAAAACCACAAATAATATCCATCGCCAGAAAAGGTGGAAGCCGTGATAAATTATAAAATTCCACAGACGCAGAAACAGCTTCTAAGTTTCTTGGGCTTAGCCGGATATTTCAGAAAATTTATAACAAATTATTCAATTATTGCAAAACCTCTTACGGACATGACAAAACGTGATTGTTTGTTCAAAATTGGGTACCAAGAAGAGAAATCCTTTAATTTACTTAAACAAGCATTGATCGAAAAACCAGTACTCGGTATATATAATCAAAAGTACGAAAGCGAACTACATACTGACGCTTCAGTAGACTGGTTCGGAGCTGTTTTAATGCAAAGATCACCAGACGATGGACAACTTCACCCAATATATTAATAATACAATGGCGCTATTATAACTCTGACGAGTTTTATGGCCGAGCTTCTCTCCCAATTCAAGGTGTGCTCCTTTTTGTTTTTCCTACTAATTGGGTGGCCCTACAGTTTTATGCCGGCTCCGAACGGCGAATGCATTTATTGTGAGAAGCTTTTTCATGGCAGAAATACTCTCGGAGGGTATGCCGCCCACTGCCGAGAGGTGACCGCTGCTCTTAAAAAACCCAATAATTGGATTTTTACTAATTAGAAAAATTGTTTTGGTGTTTGGCTCGGACCGTGGTTTGAACCCGAGACCTCTGGCATAGCAGGCGAGCACTCTACCCACTGCAGCATAGCGGCCACCCAATATATTACATGAGTAAAAAGACTACAACCGAGCAGAGAAAATACACAAGTTACGAACTTGAAATTCTTGCAGTAGTAGAAGCATTAAAAAAGTTCAGGGTCTATTTGCTAGGCATTAGATTCAAATCATTACGGATTGCAAAGCATTCACACAAACAATGGAAAAGAAAGATTTGTGCACACGCGCATCAAGATGGTTTATACTTTTAAGAGAATTTAGTCACGCTATCGAACATCGAAATGGCGATCGTATGAAACATGTCGACGCTCTCAGCCGGTATGCTGTCATGATGATAGGAACAGACGACGACCTGATTATCAAAATAGGTCAAGCACAACAGCAAGACGAACAAGTAAGGAAGCCTAAGTTCGAGTGGAATCGAACATTAGATACTCAGCTGTATGCTTTCATTGTTTGTTTGCGTCTGATAGAATCACGGTGTATTTTATATAAAGCCAGTGCTGCATAAAGTGGGAGTAGCCACGCCCATTTTCAACATTTGGTGGTCATAACCGATTTCAGTAATTTTTGCGTGTCTATTAACACAAGTTATAAAAGTGTATAAACCAGGTTTCGTCATAATATCTCAATTATTTGTCGAGTTGTGGGCTCCGAAATCTCGTAGATTTCTTTGTCTAAAAAGAGGCGGTACCACGCCCATTTTCCAAAATTTTTCTATTTTTTGTTTCCGGTCTATTGTAAAACTCATGCCACAAAATTTCAATGAATTATCTTTATATTTGACAGAGATATCGCTTAAAATGTTTTTATTAGGTCCCTTTATAGTTCCCATATATAAAAGTGGGCGTGGTCGTCAACCGATTTCTACAATTTTTCGTCCAAACATTTTCCTGAGTATGTAAATCACGCATACCAAATTTCATCGATATATCTGCTACGGTTTCTGAGTTATGGCTTATACAACTTTCAATGTTTGGCCCTTAATAAGTGGGCGTGGCACCGCCCATTTTTCAAAATTTAACCAAATTTCTTCATAAGGGCCTGAGCTCTACACTTGGGTCAAATTTTGTCATCGCAGCTCGATTAGTGACTGAGATACCAAATTTCCGATTTTTACTATATAAGGGAGGTGGGCGTGGTCATGGTCCGATTTCGCCCATTTTCAATACCATCCGTTCCTGTCTTGATACCAAATTTCATTCCAAATTTCATCAAAATATTTCAATTTTTGCGCGAGTTATCGTGCGTACAGACGGACAGACGGACGGACATGGCTCAATCGATTTCTCTTTTCACCCTGATCATTTTGATATATATAAGTCTATATCTATCTCGATTATTTCGTTCTGTTACAATCCACCGTTAGGAAATCAAAACTATAATACTCTGTGTACTAGTACAGCTGAGTATAAAAATTAAAAGCCGTACGAGAAATCCTTGAGAACTATAATTCCTATGATAACACTGGATCACAAAATGAAATTTGTTGTCTGTACTTTGGACGACACTATCCTATCTATATGTAAAATCGGTCGCTGATTCCGAAAATCGGGCTCATTTTTAATTCTATGGATCGGCAATTTACCGTTATTTGGCCAATCGCTCCACTTAATCCTGTATATCTCTTTAATGCAGTGAGCTCTCTTCCTTGTGGTGACACCAAACGAAAAAAATAAAATTTCCTTTTCATGGCATGTCTATGCATGTTATACCCGTAAATGGGCTTGTATCTACTGCGCTGCCAATGTGCTGCTACTGCAGATGTGTAGGTATTGGTACAATGGGCCTAATGAATAAAAAAAGTAATTGCTAGTAAGCATTTGCTTATTAGCAAAAGCAATTGCTTAAAAATCTTTTACTGAAAAGAATAAGCAGTTGCTAATTTATTATATGAATAATATTTCAGTCATTGCTGCTTTTGCTACAAATTTTAAGTTTTTACTAGAAAGAGACCAAATGTTAAAACATAACAAAATGTGACTAACGGAGCTATACAAAAACAAAGTCAATAAAAATTACAACAACTTCCTTCCCGGTATTACAAAAATAAGAATTTCATCTCAAAAATGTTTGGCACAGGGGTGCGTGATTTCGAATCAATTTTGATTTCAAATCAAAAAAGATAATTTTTATTTGTGATTCATTTCTCAAAGAATCAAAAATTTATTGAGAATCAAACATATATTTTAATTCTTAATTCAAAATATATTTTGAATTCGAATCAAAAATTTTATCAAGATTCAAAAAATATTTTTGATTCAAAATAATTTTAATTTGAAATCAAGTTTGAATCAAGAATCAAAAAAATTATCATTTACTAGCAAATACCCGTCCCGCTTCGCAGCGACAAACAAAAGCTTTTATGTTATAATGGGTCTCTCCCTTTACCTTTACTTTTACCTTTACCTTTACCTTTACCTTTACCTTTACCTTTACCTTTACCTTTACTTTTACCTTTACCTTTACCTTTACCTTTACCTTTACCTTTACCTTTACCTTTACCTTTACCTTTACCTTTACCTTTACCTTTACCTTTACCTTTACCTTTACCTTTACCTTTACCTTTACCTTTACCTTTACCTTTACCTTTACCTTTAGTTTACCTTTACCTTTACCTTTACCTTTACCTTTACCTTTACCTTTACCTTTACCTTTACCTTTACCTTTACCTTTACCTTTACCTTTACCTTTACCTTTACCTTTACCTTTACCTTTACCTTTACCTTTACCTTTACCTTTACCTTTACCTTTACCTTTACCTTTACCTTTACCTTTACCTTTACCTTTACCTTTACCTTTACCTTTACCTTTACCTTTACCTTTACCTTTACCTTTACCTTTACCTTTACCTTTACCTTTACCTTCACCTTCACCTTCACCTTTACCTTTACCTTTACCTTTACCTTTACCTTTACCTTTACCTTTACCTTTACCTTTACCTTTACCTTTACCTTTACCTTTACCTTTACCTTTACCTTTACCTTTACCTTTACCTTTACCTTTACCTTTACTAAGGTGCTAAAAAAATAAAACACCAAATTTGTATTTTATCGCTGTCTTTAAAAAATAAAACGCCATATTTTTAATTTATAGCTGGTGTTTTTAAAAAAAAAATCAGTAAAATTAATAGAGCCCAGGTTATTGATCCTGGAGGTCCTGGGATGAAAGTAAAGTTAATAATTTTTCCCAAGGACACAATCTAGCCCTGGAGTTTTATAGCATCGAAAAAAATAATAATTTTTATTTTTGGTCCCTGGAAAAAACGTGTGAAGGTTCAGGCTTACAGCTTTTCCTTAAATACTTATATTTTCGTTCATCATTTTGTTTCTAATTAAATTATTTCTCAATTTTTAGTACGATTTTTAAGATTAAAGCGTGTTTTTTAATTTTTTTAAGCTATTATTTATTTTTAACTTTTTAGTGAAATTTTTCAAAAGTAAAAGTAAAAAGAAGTCTGATGAAGGGATGTGGTGATCACCGAAATAGATCTATATACATATGTATTTCTAACTTCTACCAAAAATATTAATTTTTCACATACATTTTTTCCTTATAAAAAAAAACATTGGTCATGAGAGCTCAAAAATGAAGCCTAAACGAAAAAATATCAACTAATATGTACTATGTGTATCGAAGCAAAACTATTTCAGTTTTTAATCGGAGATATGCTCTTCTTTATTTGCCTGTGCATATTCACAATGAACAGTCAGCGCTCCAAAATATTCTCATTGTCCTATAATCACTTCCATATTTTTCTTGTATACCAAAAATAGTAAACAACTTCTTGAAAATAAAATTTGCCAAACAGATGGTTAAGCAAAGCAACGCGATTTGGGGGATTTCATTTTACTTCCAGCAATTAGTTGTGTCTTTGCATTTTTTCTGCTTTTGCGCATTGCATCCTGTTAACGTTACCAGAGTTGAGTGATGGTGAATTTCAGATTTGAGAGAAAAGTTGAAAAAATTAGCAGCGCGCTGTAGAATGGAATGTTACTTTACATTTGTGCACATCTGCTGATATTCTTAGTTTTATTCACATACACCGATTTCACCAATACACCAAATTCCTAAAACAGCAAAGTAATTTTAAAATTTTCTTATCGAATTTCAATTATAAATAAATTTAAGAATTAAAAAAAATCAATTTAAATTAGTTTCAATTTGACTTTTCTGGGACTCGAACCTGCGCCTCTATGTGCATATCTTTCTGTATTAACCCTAGTTAGAAAATCATATTTTTACATACGTTAAAGATAATCATGCGTAAATTGACGCATGATGGGTTTTTGAGCTATATCTTCACAGTTTATTTACAAATTTTCCCTGAACTTGCACAAACTTTATTATAGATATGTAAAATAAATGTAAACATTATAAATAAAATATATTTAAAATTGCTTACTATAAAAAACTAAACCAAAATAACTTCTTCAATTTTCTCCTGAAATTAGGAAACACCCATTTTCCGTCCCTTTTTGAATAACTTTGCTACAAGAAGCAGACTTTTTGACTTACAATCTAAATGAACTGGAAACTCATTAAGAACAAGTAAGGAAGCCTAAGTTCGAGTGGAATCGAACATTAGATACTCAGCTGTATGCTTTCATTGTTTATTTGCGTTTGTTCGATATAGGGTGTATTTTATATGAAACGAGTGCTGCATAAACAGGGCGCAGCCACGCCCATTTTTAAAATTTGTATCAATCATCCAAATTAGCATATAAATATTATTGTTAGTGCAAAATTTCATCCCTCTATGACTTTTAATTACAAAGACTTCACGTTACAAATTCCAAAAGGGTTTTCCAGAAATATCTTTGTTAAAAAGTAGGCGTGGTCATAAACCGATTTCAATACATTTTTGCGTGTCTATTAACACATGTTATAAAAGTGCATAAACCAAGTTACGTTATAATATCTCAGTTATTTGTCGAGTAATAGACTCGTATATTCCTTTGTCTAAAAAGAGGCGGTGCCACGCCCATTTTATAAACTTTTTTATTTTTTGTTTCCGGTCTATTGTAGAACTCATGTCACAAAATGTGTCTATTAACACATGTTATAAAAGTGCATAAACCAAGTTACGTTATAATATCTCAGTTATTTGTCGAGTAATAGACTCGTATATTCCTTTGTCTAAAAAGAGGCGGTGCCACGCCCATTTTATAAACTTTTTTATTTTTTGTTTCCGGTCTATTGTAGAACTCATGTCATTTTAAGCACAAATTAACTGCATACTTAAAATTTTCCTAGGCTAAGTCTAAATGAGTGCGGGGTCCAGCGGAACGTTCACCTGGACCCCGCACTTTTGTTTTTTAAAAAAATGCCCAACTCTGCACTTTTTTCGGAAATTTTTTTTCACAGGTTTTGAGCACATATTAAGCACAAATTAACTGCATACTTAAAATTTTCCTAGGCTAAGTCTAAATGAGTGCGGGGTCCAGCGGAACGTTCACCTGGACCCCGCACTTTTGTTTTTTAAAAAAATGTCCATCTCTGCAGTTTTTTCAAAATTTTTTTTCACATTCTTTGAGCACATATTAAGCACAAATTAACTGCATACTCAATATTTTCCTAAGCTAAGCCTAAATGAGTGCGGGGTCCAGCGGAACGTTCACCTGGACCCCGCACTCTTGTTTAAAAAAAAAAAAGCCCTTAAAATTTGAGCACAAATTTTTTTATTTGGGGACCTATTAAGCACATATTAAGCAAAATTAATGAGATAGTTTTTTTTGAAATTCGTGGAATGCGGGGTCCAGCTGTACGGACCTGTAAACACTACCGTTCGCTGTTGGAACACGTATGTTCTTGTTTCGACACGGAAACCAGTGCCGAAACTCGCCATTTTCCATACAAATTTCTGAGAGCGAGTGAAGATTGAAACACTGTTTCATTCTGAATCATCTTGCCAACCTCGATGATATCGATGTCTTCTCTAATTTTGTATCGAAAATCTATCGAAATCTCACACAGACCAAAACAAAGACGCAAAAATAAGCAAACATACAAACATTTAAGAAATGGTCACACTGGTCGCGCTGTGAAGTTGTCAAACATTTTTTCCTCCGTACTTTTGTGCTAAAAAAAATATATAATTGATCAATTTAACTCAATAATATTGTGAAAAATTGTCGGAAAAAGTGTCGCAACTTAGTGTGCTATCAAATTAATATAAAACTGCTTTATTTAAACTCTAAATCGTAAATTAAGTGTTATTGCTGAGTGATTGTGCATATTGTTGTTGCATGATCGCACAATAGCAAAAGCTTCCACACACAAAACTCCACCACAAACCTCTTTTTCACCACTTAGTGTGGACACAAACCATTCGCGTAAAGTTTATACATAAGTATCAGAGCTGTAAAAAGCTGCAATCAGATTGTATTACAATCATAAAAAGTTGTATTACAAGCGCAGCCGGGTGCAAATAAATATAGACTAAAATATTTGTTTGCACCAGCGAGATGCCCCTCAACCATACTCCTCCTAAAGGAGGAGGTTCCCAACAGCGAGATGCCCAACAAGTCCAAGTGCGAGATGCCCAACAAGCCCAAGTGCAACTACAGCTCCAAACCCCGAGATCCCTGGGTACACCCCAACAAACAAGGCCGTATCTAGGGGGGGGGGGATGACAGGGATCAATCCCCCCCCCGAAATTAATGCGATTAAATTTTTTTTTATAATATAAATATGCTTAATTGTATTTTTTAGAAGCATAGAAATCATCTAAAAAGTTAGTCTCAATTATTATTTGTATCTATGTATGTACTAGCAAGTACCCGGCTTACTTCGTTGCGCCGCAAAAATTAAATATACTGATGTTTAGCTTTGAGTAGAGTGTAAAAATGGGTTACACATTCATATTTTGTGCTTGTTTTCTGCAAGGAATGTAATATACCACCCTCCTTTAGATGAAATGCAAACACTTTAAAATTAAACAACGTTATAAACAATACATTTATTAACAACAAAAAACTCAAAGTTATAATAATTCAAACAACGTTTGGTACCTACACAGAGCGAAAACCACCTAATAAAATAGAACAAAAGTAAGAAGATATCTCTATAGTTTTTCTTTAAGAAGAATCCCTACTTACTTTTAATGGGATAGTCTTTTTAATAAAATCAAGAAGAAATCTTCGAATATATATGTGGATATCTCCTTGAATTAATAAAGAGGGCGTTCTTCTTATTTTTATTAGGTTATCTAATTAAATTTATTATAAAGTTAGTCTTATATACATACATATGTAAACTGAGTTAGCGGTTCACAGTCGACAACAATAATGCGTAAAGAAAAGTTGAGTAGAAAGTTTTTTATTTATTGTAAGAAGGTATACTTTTAAATAAAATTAAAAAGATTTACCTCCCAAAAATAAGAAGAAATCTCTATGGAAATATCTTCGAAAAATTGAGTAAGAAGTTTTCTATTTATTGTAAGAAGGTATACTTTTAAATAAAATTAAAAAGATTTACCTCCCAAAAATAAGAAGAAATCTCTATGGAAATATCTTCGTCTCTGACTTCTGTCCTCTTTTTGGGCCACGAAGCTGTTCAAAGAGACAATCTTCTTATTTTTATGAGGATTATTTGGCTCTTTGTACATTAGTAGGCAAATTAGTTCATAAAATAAGGTACATCTTGTTCATTAATTAAAAACTTCCGTGAACACAACATTCTTTGTTTTGTTGCCATTTCCAGGTATAAGAAAACTCTGGTTTTGTGGTGAACCAGTTCGCGACAGAGCGACATACATTTGACCGTGAGAAAACACCTCGTTGCGAAGGTCTACCCCAATATAGCTAAATGTTTGCCCTTGGGACTTACAAAAAACGCAAATTTCACTCATACGACCCATGAAAAGGGAAGAATGTTCCATATAGTTTAAATCCGGTCTGTAGTTAAATGCTGATTTCGTATGAATCGCCACATGTCTCCTCTGCATTCCACGCAACCGTGAGTTCTCTAAACGGCGCCTGTTTCCAGAAGATATAGATAACTGCGGTTTTGCTTTTGGCATGTCTAAGAAATTGTTTAACAAAATCATAAACTTATAATTAACTTAATTGGGTAAGAGCTTAATTTAAAATTTTACCATTGAAATTAATGGTGATTTCGTTTCATCAAAAAAATGCGCATTTTTGTTACACTCTTCAATTTTCCGTTTTCGTTTGCAAAATGAAGGTAAAACGTCAAACAGAATGTCTTCTTTTTTTAGTGGTTTTATTAGGCTAGTGGATCTAGTGGTAATTTAGTGTAAAAAAACTACATAAGTTTTTCACTTGCTACCCTGTTTTCGTTTCCTAAAAATGTACACTTCAGTGGTGTAAAAAACTCACACTTCTTACCCTCTGAAGCTTTGACAGGGTAGCTGGTTGCACTGAAAATCAGCTTACGAAAATTTTATTTGACAGATAAATTTGGTGAAATTAATTGGATTTTGCAATAACAATTAAATATGGGTGATAAGCGAAACCTAATTATTCATGCACATAGCATAGCAAACGGGGCAGATATGTATGTAATTTGAATTTGAAATGTTTTCTTTTTAGTTAATCCCCCCCCAAAATGAAATCCTGGCTACGGCCTTGGGGTAGATATTATCAAAAAGAGAGAATAGTGCGCAGTTTTGTTGTTTTGTTTTTTTTTTATTTTTTATTTTTACAGATTTAACAATCAATACCTCCGGCAAATTTTGATTTGTTCCGAGATCTCTAAAAAGGTACGTTTTTCGAAAAGACGATCTTACCAAGAAACGTTGGTAACTTGAAAAAGCACTTTCGTCAAAAACTTAGATTTTTTCAACATACTCTTTATACCACAACTTAAGTTCAAAAATAATGTGTGTTACACATGTCTGCTACACATTATTTTTGTTCCTTAAGTTCTAATATAAAAAGTATAGCTGAAAAACGCTAAGTTTTTCATGAGAGTGCTTTTTCAAGTTACCAAAGTTTCTTGGTAAGATATTACCTAAGTTATGGCAGTTAAAATAACTAGGATACTTGTGCAATGTGCCAAAGGGAATACGTTGAATATTACGCAGGTTATTTTGCAAGTTGCCAAAGTTTCTTGGTAAGATATTACCTAAGTTATGGCAGTTAGAATAACTAGGATACTTGTTCACTCAGCCAAAGGCACTTTGTTGAATATTACGTAAATTACAGAGAATAAGCTGACTAAGTATTTTGGTTAAAAATTTGCCTAACCCAACTTGGGAAAATTAAACAAAACTTTGTCAAAATTACCCAAGTAGAAACTTTGCCAAGCTTTTACTAAGTTATTTTCGTTAAAATGACGAAAAAACTTAGTAAGTAAATTATTCCTAAGTTTTAAGTTGGGTTATGTGCGATTTTAAGGTGATTTTACAATAGTTTTTCTCTGTGTGTGCCACCGAAAAAGTACTTAAATTTAAATCAGCTAACGTTGAAATGGTTAAGGATGTACTTGGGCGATTTTCTCGTTGCTGTTCCCTTTTGAGAGTCTTTTGCAACTTCTTTGTAGCTGTTACGTCGTTTCCGCCAAATTTCGTCGTTCGAAAAGTGGACGTGGCCGTAAACCGATTTTAAGAATTTTCCGTCCAAACGTTTGCCTAAGTAAATCACGCGAACCAGATTTCATCGATATATCTTCAACGGTTTCTGAGTTATGACTAGGGAAGCTAAAAATATGCAAATGCATATAGCATATGCAAATGCATATTTCGACCTAAAATGCATATTTACGGTCAAAATGCATTTCGTGCTTATTTTGGCACTTATATTTTGGCACTTAATCGGGCAATATAGAAAAATATTAAGCTGGAAACATCTTTTCTGTGGTTAATTCAGATAGTTGCATATACATACAAGCAAGGCTATTTAACTATTGATCTGGGTCCCGGAGCGGAGCATTTTCCTTTATAAAAATTCACCACGACAAACACTAAGTTCTTGTATGCATACAAACAAGGCTACTTGACTGTTGATCAGAGCCTCGAAGGAAAACCCAGAGTAAAAAAACCTTTCCTCCGATGCCCTGTAATTGATAGAAAACAGCTGTAGTGTGAAAATTTGAAGGGAACAATAATATGCAATATGTATCGACATACATAGGTATACGCTACACTGTCAATATGAATCGCGATATTTGGATCGCGTTCCACATTGATGGTCTCATGAATCGCAGACTAGTGCTACACGTTCAATATGAATATTACGATATTTTTCTCGCTCTAAGGTTTAAAATATTTTACTTCTGTCCTTATCACACTTTCACTTTCAATTCAAATTGATGGGTCGCAAAATTTTCATGCTACACAGTCAATCCGTATTGTCAATATTGCGATCCGGATCGCGGATTTCAAAATTTCAATTTTTTTTTTTGCGATCCAGAATCGCGATCCATCAATACTCGATGCTACACGGTCAATATTAATCGTTTTCCGCATACAAGAGCTTTTTCTCGGAAAACCACCAAAAATTCACACTGGAAAATATAGTAAAACATATAATAGTTCAATGCAACCCTGCGCAATATTAATGAAATGGTTTCGCTTGCTTTGTAAAAAGATCTCATGTATTTACATAAATACAAATCTGAAATTAATTTAAATTATTTTATAGTATTTAAAAACAATTTTTTTAAATGGGAAAGTGTGAATTGTACGTTTCAGTTCTTATATTATTATTATTTTGCAAAATTCGTTAAATAAAAATGTAAGCTTGATATGAAATACATATGTATATACATTTTTTGAACATATTTCAGGTATTTTATAGGCATTATATGCATATATATAATGAGAGCTTTTCGTGCATATTTACGAGCATATTTCAGTTACTTTTCGGGCATACTAGCATGCATATTTTTAGCTTCCCTACACTCAAAAAAAAATTTTCTCTCGATCAAAGACATAATTTTCCTTATTTTGAACACGCGTCCCAATACAAAATTTTCTTTGTTTTGTGTAAATTTTCTCAAAAATGTGGAAAAAACATAAAAAAACTTTCAAACAAATTCGTTACCATGGGGATTTGTATGGGAATTTAATTTCTCAAAATTAAAGAAATCAAGTCTTCAAAACAAGGAAAGTTGGGAATGGAATGGCGCTTAAAGAATTTTTCATTATTTTAATGTATGAATTTTACAAAACAAGTATATGAAACCATGGTAACGCATGTAACAACAATATTTTATAAACCTTTTAACATGTTTTAAGGAAAATTTACTCAAAACAAAGAAAGTAGTGTTCAAAATAGGTAAACAATTTCTTTGACCCCTCCATATATTTTTTTTCTCTCAGTGTAGTTATGACATATAAAACTTTCAATGTTTGACCCTTAATAAGTGGGTGTGTCACCGCCCATTTTCCAAAATTTCATCAAATTTCTTCTTAGGGGCATGAGCTCAACTGGTAAATTTTCATCAATCTAGCTATAATAGTGACTGAGATACCAAATTTCCGATTTTTTCCATATAGGAAAAGTGGGCGTGGTCATGGTCCGATTTCGCCCATGTTCAATACCAACCGTCGCAGTGTCGATACCAACTTGTATTTAAAATTTCATCAAAATATCGCAATTTTTGCGCGAGTTAGAGTGTTTACAGACGGACGGACGGACATGTCTCAATCGATTTCTCTTTTCACTCTGATCATTTTGATATATATAAGTCTATATCTATCCCGATTATTTCATTCTGTTACAATCCACCGTTATGTGATTAAAACTATAGTACTCTGTGTACTAGTACAGCTGAGTATAAAAACAGCTATTTGCTTTAAAATCGCACAGTCTTTATCTGTCGAAATTTACTTAATTTTTATGAATCAATAACATTAATTTAATCATTTTTCTGAATAAAAATTTCCATAATTTTGCCTTAATATGTATGCATGAAATGTTACTGAAAAATACATAACTGTTTTTGTGAGCGCTGTGACGATACAGATCCCAGCAAATATTACAAGGTACTAAGTATATTTGTATCAGAGTCAACTAGCGATAAACTTGGCCATGTAGCAACCATTGGGCTAGTTCCATACATCTACATCAGCGTATTTTGCTACGATCATCGCTAGTTTTTTCACGATCATTGCTTGTTTTGACGATCGCTGTGCAGAGTCACGACAGACTAGCCCCAAACCAGAAACATTTCATAAATAATAATTAGTCCAATTAACATTGCGATATCCTAGGAGGGGACCATCCCTGCTATGTTCATATAACAGCTAAGAGTAGCCACGGCAAGTTAGTTTACAAACCATTTTGATACGATCGAAAGATCAGATCGATTGATAAGGGTCAAACTAGTTTATAAACCACGTACAACAAACGAATTCATACACCACCTATACAGCTAGCATATGCATTTTCATATTGTTAAACTATTTTATTTTAATTTTGAATTACTTATTTAAAACCATAGTTTTAATGAGTTTTAGAAAATGCGATAACTTCTGATGTAATTTGGATATGAATTTTTCATTGATAATATTTATGTTTGTATGTCTAATTTTCTTTACGATATTTTATTCGATCCGTTCAACGCCAAGGAGGATATATATTACAATTTACTATTTACATACATGCATATGTATGTATACATACTATATGTAAGTCGTTAAACTGGGTTCAATAAAGCGGGAAAAAATTAATAACAATTCGTTAAAAGATATGTACTTTTGTATAACTTTTGATATAATATAGTTAACATGAATAGATGCCTAAATAATAAGTAAACATTAATTTTTTGTATGTATGTAAATTAAAACTAAGGTCAAAATAATAATAATCAATAAGATCCAAGAGGCATTGTAAAATCATACTTTTAGGTGACTGCGGTTAAATTTTTACATAGAAAAAAGTTTAAAAAAAGTATAGTAAAAAGCCGTGAAGTTTCACTTAAATATGTCAACTTTTAGTAATATCACGAAACAAATTTTTTTAAATTATATTAAATTTTATTTTGTTTCAATATACAAGCAGTCAACCATCGGATCGATTGATTGAAATGTTAATAGATAGGCATTACGTATTACAAGCGATGTTTGATGTAATCATTGTTCCAGGTGCAGTTGATGAAGATTTTTATCTTCAATTCCTTTAAAACAAGCACATAATAAGCGATGAATGAAATATAAATAAAAAGACAAAAACAATAACAATAACACAACTAAATTAAGGACGAATACGTATGAATGTATGTACATTAGAGCGCGTTTAATTTGTATGAAATGTACAAAAAAACTAAACTAACAAAAATTTAAGTCTTCTATGGTAATCTGAACTTTGACCCCCGTGAAACACTACTACACCATTATAAATCGGGACCAAAATTTATATTTGCTATCCTTGGGTATAGAATTATTGATTTTGGGTATTAGATAATTAAATTTTTGACCCTTCATAGAGTTTTCTGAACTTTTACCTCAATGCGCCACGCCTTAACCGCCACCAATCGGGACCAAAATTTATGTGTTAGGTATATCTTTGAGCATGTTACTACCGATTGAGGGGGCGATATAATAAAATATCGTTAATTTGAATTTTATACGCACTCTAATGTACATGCGTATGCCACGAAAACATTTCAGGCAGGGAAATAAAAAACACCTGTTTCAGGTGGATATCTAATTTTCATCGAAATTTGGTCACAAACCTTTTATGTCACATAGTTTTTCAAAATGAACAAATGAATACAAAACTTTTAAAAAATCGCTCTTCACAAATTGAAGACAGCTATGTGTATGTATACATTGCACATACATACATACATATGTATATTACAAACAATTTTATAAATGGTAATAAATTTCTTAAACTGTTATGAACTGACAAGTTCACTGGCATAAAATCAATGAAAAATGAAAATATTATTAGATAAATTATTGTAAAAAAAGTATTGGATATAATCTAGAAAAACGTAAAGTGAATCTCCTAAAATTAAATACATATGTAATTTATAAGAGAATTAAATAAAATAAAAAATTTAATTACCATGGGAAAGCAAAGCCATAAAATAGTAATGGAAATATATAATAGAAAAAATTACTGTATTTATAAATGATGAAATATATAAGTAAATTGTTGTTATTGAATGTATTTGTATAGAAAATTATTACGATTACAATGATAAACTATAATAATAAATAAACAACTATAAATAATAATTATTGTTCGGAAAATATAAATAATGCAGCAAATAGTCTTATTTTAATTCAATCATTTAACAGTAATGATAGTAATAGTGCTCTCTGGAAAGCTCAAATTAATGAAAAACATGCTAGTTCGAGTCATCCAATTATTCGAGTTTTTTAATAATATGTTTTTTATATCGTTTCTTTTCACAGTTGTCATGCCTGCAATTATATCCTTCTTGTACAATTCAAAACAATGAAAACAATGTTTTTAACATCGAGGAAGAATATGAATTACATACAATAAATTCAGTAGTGAGAATCAAATAAACATAGCTTAACTTGAAAAGGTTTTCGTTAAAAAAAATTAATGCAACTTGTGAATATGTATAATATCTACACGCTTTTTTTAATTCACTTCATCAAGTAATAAGTGAAACATTTTTAAAATTTTTCATAGACTTCCATATTAGATCGTCTTAGGCCTTGTCATTACACAGATAATAGGCGGACATATCTCCAATACTGGTTCCAAAAATAAAATCCCTTCACAATTTGCGTAAGGGCATAATTTTTAATCCCTTCGTGTGCATTATAGGTACACCATTACCAACCGCACCTGACATATTAAGGGTATTCACGATCCCTTGCAAGGTGGACGGATAGCACGGATTGTAAACAGTGATGCCACTAACATTTTTTCCTCGTACCAAAAAACGTACCAAATTGCTTTTGAGTGTACCAAAAAGATTTTTTCCGTAGTATTAGTTGTAGTATACAAATGGTTTTTTTCTCATTTATTATTTAAAAAAAATTAAATTAACTTCACTATATCACACCCTAAATCATAAAGTGATATAACGCAAAATTCAAAAATTTTCAGGAGCCAAAAAACTTTTTTCTTTACAAGCAGTGATATTGAAAAGGCCAAGTAGAATTGCTATTCTTCAGACAAAAGAGATACCGATTGACGTTTTTTTTTTGGCAACCGCTAGAGATATATTATGTGTATGGGTTTATGATAAAAAGGCGATTTAAAAAAATTTTGAAAATTTGATTTGGATTTTGAGAAAAAAGAGTATTTATAAAATTAAAGAAAACAAATCAAAAATTAATAAATTTATCGCGCTTTAAATTAATTTGACTTTTTACATGTCCATCACTTTATTTCCAGATACATGTATATTAATTGAGTAGTGATCAGGGATCACTAACAGTGGCTGTAGTATGCCATCAGCTGATTTTTTCCCTTCGCTGGGAGCAAGTGGCACAGTACACCTTAATCCCTCCATACAATTTCTATGCTACCGGTATAGTTGGGTCATGCAAGTGATCAAGAATTATATCGATTTCATAACATCTACGGCTTTGGGAACCTATCGCGTGTTGGCGATGTAATTACGTTGACGCTCTCATTTCATTGCTTTCCCAAACCGTTGCTTATAAGGAAAAAGTACCAAAATCAAAAGCAACGTATCAACGTACCAAATCATTTTCAAAGTGATTGTAAAGTTTTACAACACACAACAATAAAATACAGGCGCACAGAAATATGCAAGAGCTTAAAAATCTGCTACACAATGTAGTGTCGCTTGTCGCCTGTCCATAGTAAAACAAACGCCTATTAAGAAAATTGAACACAATGGGTACGTTCAGAAGGCGCAACCGTGGCGCAACAGTTGCGCAACTGTCGTGTTTTATCTTCTGAACGCAACGTTGAGTATTTCTGATCAACACAACATGTTGTGATTTTGGAGACTTTTTTCCATCATAAATTTTTTACGCTCACTTTAGACAACATTGTTGGGTCACTATTGAGACACCCTGTCACATCATCTTACACATTTACCTATTTGCATATGTATCAATGCAAATATCCGTATGTAGTCATTTACTTACATGAATTATTCCGTTTGTTAAAAGTACTATATACATACTTACATACATATGTACAATATATGCACTCATAATATTGTCTACCAGCTCTCTTGGAAGTATGCAGTTAAATCACACCACATATTTTCTTATACCTATTTTTGTTATATATTTTGTTTTTCTATACATATTCTCATTATATGAACATACATATGTACATAAGCAAAGGCTTCAAGACTTAGAGCCTATCATACTTTGTGAGCATGAAATATATTCAGTCTACTATTGAACTAGAAGGCGGCATTTTATTCTTTCGGAAATTGTCTTTATTTTCAGTTTAAGTGTACAGCCCAGTTTTCTTCACTTTAGCAATTTTGCGGTTTAGACAAATTAGTTTTGAGCATACATTTTTTGGCGCCCAACGTGGGGCAGTGCATTTAAATTGGAAGTATTTCGCGCACATTAAATTACAATTTATTAATTTAATAAATTAAATTTAATTTATTCACAAATTAAATGTCGTTCTTCGGCGAAAATATTATTTCGTGATTCGCTCTTGGTGGTCATCATTTGGCTTGCATCATCAACATCATCATATTTGCATTATCGCATTTGGACGCTTGTTGTTATACAGCTGTTCCAAAATTTCCATCATCGCTCTTAATCTACTAATTCGTTGATGCCGGTACTATCGCTCAATCACCAATATTTCATCAAAATTGTAGTCAACTATTTGGCATATCGTTGCCGCTATCGCTATCGCAATCACTCACAATCTTAATCATCGTCGCTGGGCACAACCTATACATTGCTACAAACTCATTCGCTCAACTTGCTAATTTCACACAGTGGTAAACTTTTACTTGGTTTGGTAAATATATGCGCCCTAGTTACTTGATACGTCATCCTGCTATCACCTCCGCAACTACATAGTTTCCAAGTCGATTAATTACACGAACATTTTTCAATAACTTTATTTAAACCAAAAACAACATTTTTCCAAATGGCTTTAAAAGAGTTAAAACAACAGCGAGCGAATATAAAGAACAGTATTTCCCGCATCAAAAATCTTGTTGAAGCCAGTACTCGACCAGGTGGTAAGGTGCTTTCTGCTGCTGAGTATAAATGCCGACTTGGTATTCTTGAATCATACTTCAAGAATATATTGTCTACTCAATCAGAAATCGAAAAGCTTGATTCTGAGGATGCTGGCCGTGCAGACATAGAAGAACTATATATTACGACAAAGTTGATCATTCAATCACAGGTGTCGGATGATCAAAACGCTACATTCTCAGACTCAACATGTGTTATGCAAGCAGGTTCGAAGTTACCCAAGCTCAAACTTCCCTCATTCAGCGGCAAGTATTCTGAATACCAAAACTTCATTACCTCTTTTAAGCAAATTATAGATCGGGAGTTTAGTCTATCGAATATTGAAAAATTTAATCACTTACGTAATTGTCTCCATGGCCCGGCGTTAGAAACTATCGATGCATTCCCAGTTAGCAACGAAAATTATTCGAAGGCGTTGGAAAGGCTTAAGGCTCGGTACGATAACCCAACCCTTATATTTTTAGAAAATATTTCGTCCTTATTTGAACTCTCGTCTATCTCTAAGCCCAATGGTGGTCAATTGAGGAGTCTTATTGACAAGGCTTCTGCAATTTATGGTTCGTTATTATCATTAGGAACCGAAAGCCAAATTGCACAAGCAATGCTTATTTACTTGGTCTTACAAAAGGCAGATGAGGAGACCAACCGTAAATGGAAAGAGTCGTTAGATTTTCAAAAATTACCGAGCTGGGAAGATTGCACAAAGGTTTTAGACAGACGTTGTCAGTACCTGGACTCAATCGACAATGCTCACGCCGTTGTATCAACACAACAAAATCTCACTAAGGCTTCTAAGCCAAAAAATCCACACAAGGGTTATTCATTTTCTTGCACAAATTCTTCTTGTTCGGTATGTTCTAGCAACAGCCACAAAATACAAAATTGTGACCGTTTCAGAGCGCTTAGTGTATCACAACGCTTTGACCATGCCAAAAAGATGAATCTATGCATTAATTGTTTGTCCAGGGGACATCAACTATCGAAGTGCACATCATCGCACAAGTGCAAGGTCTGCTCTTGTCAACATCACACTTTACTACATCGTGCAACCACGCCAAATTCATCAGATACTAGCTTGCCATCTGCTGTTCATACACACATGAACAGTTCGTTTTCAGACCACATTATCCTCGCCACCGCTATGGTTTTAGTTCGGGACGCTTCTGGGAATTATCGTTCTGGCAGAGCTCTGCTGGATTCCTGCTCCCAGGTAAATTTTATTACTGACGAACTTTCGCAGAAACTGATGCTTCCACGCAGCAAACACAACATCGAAATTCAAAGTATTGGTGAATCCTCCACCAATATCAAATATAAGACTTCGACAAATATCAAGTCGCAATCGACGGGGTTTGAGATACCACTAACCTTTTGCATTACATCACATATCGCTTATCAACCGGAGCCGGAAATAGATACATCTTCATGGCAAATTCCAGCAAATATAGTTCTTGCGGATAATCAATTCAACAAGTCTAGAAAAATTGATTTGCTTTTGGGAACGGAGAGCTTCTTTAGCTTACTCTCAGTAGGTCAAATAAAACTTGGCAATAACCTTCCTATATTGCAGAAAACACTTCTGGGCTGGGTAGTTTCGGGACGCTATCGTGCGGACTCTAATCTTCTCAAAAACAATTGCTTGCTTGCGTGTGAAGACTCTATTGACTCGAGGTTGGAAAAATTATGGCAGATTGAAGAAGTAGCAACAAAGGCAGACGTGTGGACACGTGAACATAGCTGCGAAGAACTGTACAACGACACCGTCACTCGGAACCCTAATGGTCGGATCATAGTCAAAATTCCGTTCAAGGACGATCCTGCATGTTTGGGTTTATCGTACACAACTGCTTTGAGAAGATTTAATGCTCAAGAACGTCGTCTGCTACGCTCTCCCAACCTCAGGACACAATACACCGCATTCATGGACGAATATGAAAGTCTCGGCCACATGCAGAAGGTTCTAAACCCTAGCCTAGACCAGCCGCATTATTACATTCCTCATCACTACGTTCTAAAGCCAGGAAGTACAACAACAAAGCTAAGGGTGGTTTTCGATGCATCCTGTAAAACCTCTTCGCAGACGTCATTAAACGACATTCAAATGGTCGGACCTACAATCCAAAGCGAACTTGTTACACTTTTGCTTCGTTTTCGCTTACATCGCTTCGCGCTCACAGCAGACATCGTCAAAATGTATCGACAGGTGTTAGTCAGTGAAGAGCATCGCAGGTTCCAATATATTTTGTGGAGAAGTTCACCTGATGAAGATATTCAAACTTTCCAGCTCAACACTGTCACTTACGGAATGGCAGCTGCACCATATCTCGCTATCCGCAGTCTGCATTATCTGGCTGATCAATATGTTTCGCAATTCGCCGTTGGTTCAAATATCGTCAAGACATCGTTTTATGTTGATGATTTGCTGTGTGGTGCCGATTCGCTTGCAGAGCTATCTCGAATCAAACACGAGGTCACCGAATTGCTAAAATTGGGTGGGTTTGAGCTAGCAAAATGGCATTCCAACCACCAGCGTTTCAGAGGCGAACAAATTGCCAAAGATTTAAATATCGATACTTCTTCTACCAGTGCTCTTGGCCTCAAATGGGATCAGATTAATGATAATTTTTTATTTACGTTTTTGTCGAAACAGCCAATAAGCCATCGTGTCACAAAGAGGACAATACTGTCTATCGCATCATCGCTTTTCGATCCACTTGGCCTCCTAGCGCCAGTAATCGTTACCGCAAAGGTTCTGCTTCAGGAGTTGTGGTTGTTGAAACTCGAATGGGATGAATCGGTCCCACAAAACATCCAATCAGCTTGGCAAACGTTTGTCAAAAATCTAACAGAATTGTCCACAGTTAAAATTCCAAGGTACTGTTTATCCCCTAAATTAAAAAATTTGCAGATACATGGATTTTGCGATTCATCGATTCGTGCCTACGGCTGCGGTCTATATACACGCATCGTAGACAATACTGGTAATGTTTGCATTCGCCTTCTTACGGCAAAATCACGAGTCGCTCCAACCAAACGACAGTCACTGCCAAAGTTGGAGCTTTGTGGCGCACTACTCCTTGCTCGACTCTTTACAAAAACCAAATCCATATTTATTAATTATCATTTTGATACCTTTCTTTGGACAGATTCGCAAATCGTTCTCCACTGGCTGCAAATGCATTCGGCTACGCTTTCGACTTTCGTTGGCAACAGAGTGTCAGAAATACAGGATACGACTGGAGACGCTCATTGGAGGCATGTACCAACGAAAAGTAATCCAGCGGACATTGTATCCAGAGGAAGCACTCCTATTGAACTCGCTAGCTCAATTTGGTTTACGGGTCCTGCATTTCTGTATAAAGACATGTCAGATTGGCCTGGCGAACAAAACAACGACGTTGATATGGAAATTGTTAATGCAGAAGTGCGAAAATCGGTATTCAAAGTGACTATAGCAAGTAACTATATTCTTGAAGCCATCGACAGATACAGTTCTCACACTCGCCAAATACGGATTGTTGCAATAATGCTTCGGTTGTGTGCAAGGCTTAAGAAATATAACGTACAAAATTTGAATGGACCACTCACTTCCGATGAACTACACCGCGCCTTGTTATGCATTGCTTGGAACATACAACAGCAGCACTTCGCCGAAGAAATTAGATCATTGCAGAAAGAGACAACAACAAATGGCGCAATACGAAATTTAAACCCATTTCTGGAAACCACTCAAGGGTTCGAACTATTGAAGGTTGGTGGAAGACTTGAACTCGCAGATATCCCAGAAAGCCGAAAGCATCCCATTTTGCTGCCGAGAAAATGCGAATTTGTGACACGCTATGTTCGATATCTGCACATCAAAAACTACCATGCTGGACCTAAAACCCTGGTAGCTTTAATTCGCTTACAATTCTGGATCGTCAACGCTCGCGATCTTACTAGACGCATCGTTCGGTCATGCATCCATTGTGTGCGATACAAACCTAAACTACTTCAACATATGATGGGCAATCTTCCTGTTGAACGGTTAACACCGTCACGTCCATTCTCTCGTTGCGGGGTCGATTTTTGTGGACCTATTAACATCTACCTTCGCATCAGGGGCAAGGTACCATATAAGGCCTACGTAGCTATTTTCGTGTGCTTCGCGACGAAGGCGGTGCATATTGAGATCGTCTCAGACCTCTCTACAGATGCATTTTTGGCGTCACTCAAACGAATGATAGGAAGAAGAGGTCTTCCATCAGACATCTTCTGCGACAATGCAACTAATTTTGTCGGCGCTTGCAGCAAACTTGCTGAACTGAAAGCATTTATTTTCAAAAAGGAAAACCAAGATGTTATCACTACCTATTGCACTAATGAATTTGTAAATTTTCATTTTATTCCTCCTAGGGCACCTCATTTTGGCGGTATTTGGGAGGCGGCAGTAAAGTCAGCCAAGCGCCATTTAAATCGAAGCGTCATGAATGCCCGATTAACGTACGAGGAGCTCACAACAGTGCTAGTGGAAATTGAGGCCATTCTCAATTCTCGGCCTATATCACCACTCTCATCTGACCCTAGCGATTACGAGGCTCTGACGCCCGGTCATTTTATAACAGGCAGCGCATTAAAATCTCTGCCGGAACGAGAAGTAACAAGCAATATTAGCAATATCGACAAGTTTGCTCAAATAACTGCTATCAAACAAATATTTTGGAAGCGGTGGTCACACGACTACATAAATGAACTTCAAACGCGAACGAAATGGATTACCAACCAAGCAAACCTTACGAAGGACACAATGGTTTTAATACATGAGGATAACGTACCACCGCAACGATGGCACTTGGGACGAGTTATTAGCACAATCCCGGGAAGAGATGCCAGAGTTAGAGTGGTGGACATACGAACAGCAAAAGGAATCATTCGTCGCCCTATTCACAAAATTGCAATACTGCCAATTTGAATCAAGGTTAAAATTTGAAAGTTCTTTCAACGGGGCCGGGATGTTGGGTCACTATTGAGACACCCTGTCACATCATCTTACACATTTACCTATTTGCATATGTATCAATGCAAATATCCGTATGTAGTCATTTACTTACATGAATTATTCCGTTTGTTAAAAGTACTATATACATACTTACATACATATGTACAATATATGCACTCATAATATTGTCTACCAGCTCTCTTGGAAGTATGCAGTTAAATCACACCACATATTTTCTTATACCTATTTTTGTTATATATTTTGTTTTTCTATACATATTCTCATTATATGAACATACATATGTACATAAGCAAAGGTTTCAAGACTTAGAGCCTATCATACTTTGTGAGCATGAAATATATTCAGTCTACTATTGAACTAGAAGGCGGCATTTTATTCTTTCGGAAATTGTCTTTATTTTCAGTTTAAGTGTACAGCCCAGTTTTCTTCACTTTAGCAATTTTTCGGTTTAGACAAATTAGTTTTGAGCATACAAACATGTTGAGCTTACGATTTTGACATATGTACAAAAATAGTGTTTATGAATTTTGGAATGTAATAAAAATGTTTAAAAGCCGCGAAATTATTGGCAATTACGTTGGGGATAATTAAAATAATAATTTGTTTATTTAATGGATCAGCTCGTTCAGAAGGCGCAAATTGTACCACTTTCCGATTACTGATATCTACACAACAGTTGTGCTCAACCGTTGCGCCTTCTGAACGTACCCAATGGCTGTCAAATACTGTCATCTATCAGTAATTTCCTAATATACCCAACAGAATCGGAACCTTTATCGCTCTCTACAATTTGACTGCAGTGTGGCTAGGTGATGATAACATGTGAGATTAAAAAACGAACATTTTGAATCCGATCCACAGTGCTTCGTCCCATAGGCAAAAATAAGATAAAATAAACTGCGTAATTTATGCAAGTAATATATGTATATTTATATATGAATTTTATATATGAAGCTAACATATCACCTGGAATAAATGTATAAATAGAATTTATTATCTCATGCTTTTGTTGCCAATAGAGGTCGCTAAAATCAGTACAATTTTGAGGCAAAACTGTTTTAAGGTAATACGATTTTTAGTGTGTTACAAAAAAAATTGCCAAAAATTTATTTTAAATCGTATTAGGTATACATGTGTATTAGTAAATGCTGTTGTAGCTTTCTGAATGGAAGGAATTTCAGTAAGCTGCTTTTTGTAATTTAAAGGTTTTACGGCCTAACAGGATATGCTCTTCGAAGTTTTAATATTAGTGGCTCTAGCCTTGGTCACAATTTAGCTGGATATCCTTTCTCTTTAACCGCCTGGGGTATCTCTTTTCTAACAGACTTTTAGCCAGTATGTTTGGATTATTGCCTAGTCTTGTGGCGTAGTTAGATTGTATATTTCTTACTTCTTCAACAATTGTGTTAATCTTTAGATCCCTATGTATAGCGGAATTTTTCACGTATCAGGCGCCCGGCATATTGAATTTAATATCTTAGATTGTACCCTTGTTTTCTTTCTAGATGGGATTTGGAAGCTGTATTCCATATATCCAGGATGGTTATATCACCATATTAAATAAAAGTATTTTGTTTTCGCCGCTGTGGTGCAGTGGGTAGAGTGCTTGCCTGCAATGCCAGAGGTCTCGGGTTCAAACCCCAGTCCGAGCAAACACCAAAAAAAATGTCTAATTAGTAAAAATTCAATTATTGGGTTTTTAAGAGCAGCGGTCACCTCTCGGCAGTGGGCGGCATACCCTCCGAGTGTATTTCTGCCATGAAAAAGCTTCTCCCAAAAAATACATTTGCCGTTCGGAGTCTGAAAACAAAAGGAGCACACCTCGAATTGGGAGAGAAGCTCGGCCATAAAACTCGTCAGAGTTATAATAGTGCCATTGTATTATTATTATTATTTTTTTATCTAGGCTTAATTTAGATTTTAGACCAATGATCTACTGTAAATTGCTTATTTTGCTTTGCTTGCATTATCTTATTATCAATATGATATTTCCAATTAAGTCTTCTGTCTAAGGTAAAACCAAAGTAGATGACGTAATCTTTTTGGTTTACTATTTTGCCATTAATTGAGACAGTGGGGCACGTATCTTTTTTTAGAGTAAAAGTGACTTGTACACACTTAGATTCATTGACTTTAATTCTCCAATCTGAAAGCCATTGTTCTACAATTCTTAGATGGCTTTGCAACCGTCTGGCAGCCGTTGAGGGATTTGAGTGCACACTAAGTATTGCTGTGTCATCCGCAAATGTTGAAGTAACGAGATTTTTATTAGTGGGCAAATCACTTGTGAATATTAAATATAGAAGGGATCCCAAAACACTACCTTGTGGAACTCCGGAGAAGATTGGATAGCTTTCAGTTGTATAACTTTTTTGCCTTACTCGAAGCTTTCTTCCCGTTAGAAAGTTCTCTAAAATAAGGCATATATTGTACGGAAGTGTACGTCTTATTTTAAATATTAGTCCCTCTAGCCATACCTTGTCGAAAGCTTGTGCTACGTCTAAGAACAGTGCAGTGCAATACTTTTTGGTTTCAAAAGCCGACCGTATTTGAGTTACTATTCTATGCACTTGCTCTATCGTACCATGTTTCTCGCTAAACCCGAATTGGTGACTTGGTATAGTCTCGTGTGTGTTCAAATAGTTTGGAAAATATTGAAATTAAGCTAATTGGCCTGTAAGAGTTTAACAGGGTTGGGTTTTTGCCTGGTTTTGGAATCATAATGATTTCGGAAAGTTTCCAAGATTCAGGAAAGTAGTTTAGTCGCAGGAGATTATTGAAAACGTATAATAATAACTTGGTAGCAACTGGAAGGAGTTGTATTACCATTTCACCGGTTATTCTGTCGTGTCCGGGTGCCTTATTATTCTGGATGTCGTTACAGATAACATGATTCAGGTCATTTATGTTGAATTGGAGAGAGACTGTTGGTAAGCGAAGGGCATGTTCTGGGAGGAAATTGCTCCCTGGGTTAGGAGTAAATACCCTCGAAAGTGGGCTGCAAATGCAGTTCCTTTTTCCTGGTCACTTCGATCAAAGTCACCGTATTCGATTCGTACTGGAGGGTCCTGCAAATCTAGCCTTTTGAAAGTTTTCAGTAACCGCCACGAAGAGTAGTCTGTAGAAGATGTGGCTGTCAAGGACTTAATTCTGTTTTGGAAATCTGCTTCTTTTTTATCCTGCAATAGCGTCTGAAGTTCTTTCGTGTATTTTTTCAGTTCGTATTTCAAAGTTGGAGAGCGTAACCTCTGCCAGTCTTTCCTAATTTGCCTTTTCTTGTGAATGAGATCGGTGATATCGTTTCCTTTGAAATAATTAGGGACACTCCTCTGGGTAGTGTTAGGCTGTTGGTGCGTTGATACTTTTGATGCTACTTGAAGGACATTTGTAAAGTCAGTAATCGCAGAGTTTACTTCGGCTGGTGATTTAAGGCTTGTATTTAAGTTGGTATGAGAACTGATAAATTTTTTGTACTTAAGCCAGTTTGTAAATTTATTGGTTAAGCTCGAATTCAATTCGTTGAAAGATGGGATTATATCAATATTTGTAACACAAGGAGAGTGATCAGATGATAGATCGAAAGGCGATTTTATCTTAATTAATCCTCTTTCGATTCCACGAGTTACACCAAAATCTATTAAGTCGGGATTTTTGCTTCTATCAGTTGGCCAATATGTTGGCTGACCAGTGGAAATAATGTCTAGGTCATTGCTTAAAATTGCTTTGAATAGTTTTCTTCCCTTTGGTGTTATCAGTCTGGAACTCCAAAATATATGTTTAGCGTTATAATCACCTGCTGCAAGAAACCTTCGGCCCAACTTGGCAAAGAATTCAGTAAGTTTGGATTCTGTTATATTGAAACGGGGAGGCCAGTATATTGCAGGTACAGTGAGCCCACCAGAACTATCTTCTACGTGCACTGATGTTGAGTGTATATATGTAAATCCTGCAATAATTTCCCAGTAGATGATGCTTAATCCGTTTTCTAATACGTAGGTTTCACCTCTAGCTTTAGCTTCGGGTTGCTTGGTGTTGTAGAATATAAAGCCGTCAATACTAAAATTACACTGCTCTACAGCCAAAAAATACTCTGAACGCGACCATCCTATTTATATGTAAAATCGGTCGCTGATTCCGAAAATCGGGTTCATTTTTAATTCTATGGGAAGGTTTTTGAGATATCGGCAATTTACCGTTATTTGGCTAATTGCTCCACTTAATCCTTTATACCTCTTTAACGCAGTAAGCTATCTTCCTTGGAGTGACACCAAACGAAAGAAAATTAAATTTCCTTTTCATGGCTGCTATAACATTTTTCCCTAACTCTTATAGTTTCTGAAATATTAACGATTCAATTTGAATTTTTTCGATTTTTTACGATTTTTTGAAGAAAAAATTGACTTTGTCAGGCAATATCTTTAAAACCAATGTTTTCACCTTCGGTTTTACTCCTTTACGTGAAGCTCCATTCTATTGGGAAAAAGATAAGCTATCAACGAAGAAAATCCATGGTAAAATGGAAAAGTTATAGGCGATCAAGTAAATACAGCCAGGTCGCGCAATGCCTCTGCACGGGTATATTCTATGCATGTTATACCCGTAAATGCGCTGTTACCTACTGCGCTGCCAATGTGCTGCTACTGCAGATGTGTAGGTATTGGTATAATATGCATAGAATATACCCGTGCAGAGGCATTGCGCGACTTGGGTGTATTTACTTGATCGCCTATAACTTTTCCATTTTACCATGGATTTTCTTCGTTGATAGCTTATCTTTTTCCCAATAGAATGGAGCTTCACGTAAAGGAGTAAAACCGAAGGTGAAAACATTGGTTTTAAAGATATTGCCTGACAAAGTCAATTTTTTCTTCAAAAAATCGTAAAAAATCGAAAAAAAATCAAATTGAATCGTTAATATTTCAGAGACTATAAGAGTTAGGGAAAAATGTTATAGCAGCCATGAAAAGGAAATTTAATTTTCTTTCGTATGGTGTCACTCCAAAGAAGATAGCTCACTGCGTTAAAGAGGTATACAGGATTAAGTGGAGCAATTGGCCAAATAACGGTAAATTGCCGATATCTCAAAAACCTTCCCATAGAATTAAAAATGAACCCGATTTTCGGAATCAGCGACCGATTTTACATATAGGTAGGATAGTCACGTTGAAAGTACAGACAAAAAATTTCATTTTGTGATCCAGTGTTATTAAAGGCCGTCAAATGAGTTTCAAAGACTAGCCTGCAGTCTTCTATTTGCTGTCTTTTTGGAAATATTTGGAGTTCATTCCGGTGTTGCCTAAGCCGTTAGCATTCCAAAAACCTATATTGAGTGAATTCATGGTCTTGCTAAGATTGTTTGTAAGGCCTAGTACTGAGGTCACCGCCGTGAAATTTCGCCAGCAACATATTTTTCTTTTGCCGTGAAATATTTTAAGAAATATTTTTTGTCAAATGAGAATAAATGCCAAAACGAAAACTGAGCAAATGTAAAAAAAAATAATTTGGAGCATCGCCTCAGAACCAATTTTGGCCAATAAAAAAATTGTATACAAAATATAAATTCCAATTTCAATGACACTAGGGTTGCCAGATGAAAAATGGCGAAAATAAAACAAAATGTATTAAACACAAAATTAGTTTATTCACTTATTTGACATAAAAACAAAGAAATCAAAAGTAAAAATTCAATACCGTTTGAGAACAAAAAAAAGAAAATATTCTTATGTATGTTTAATCGTCGTACCATACGAAAACTACCAACCGATTTTTTGTGTCTGACGAAACCTAGCACTTTAAATGCGTATTTGAAAAAGTAGCACTCGACCTTTGGCTGACGAAAACTACCACTTTAAATTTTTGGAAAAGTAGCATTTTCGACTTTTGGCTGGCGAATTGCAAATAAAATTATTGCAACTTTTCGTCAGGCAAAAATTTAAAGTGCTACTTTTCGTGCAGAATTTTTAAATTACCGAGTTTTCGAAAGAAATTTTTAAAATGCTAGTTTCGTATGGTATGACGATATGCACACGCATATTTATGAAGGTACATACATATATCCTTAATATTATAAATTACCCTCACGGAAAAAAAAGTTAGTTGCAAAAATAAATATATTAAAAAGTGATTTATATTCAACTAATTTTAAAGTAGCTTTAAACAAATGCAGCGCGGGACAGTTTCTTGTATATGTACATATTTATATGTAAACACATGTTTTCAGATCTAAGTATGCCAAGATTGTTTTTTCCATTTTTTGGTTACCGTTTTTCAGCTTCACTTCCCATTAAACACTGAAAACGAAATTCTCAAACGGAGAAAATATTGTTTCATATTTATCATTTGAAAATTAACATAAATTCAATTGTTTCTCAAATATTGTTTATCAACTTGAGAACGATTTGCGAAATTTGAGGAAAATTTGTTTCGCATTTTTACCATTTCTTGAATTTCGACATCAAATGCAGGATTAAGTTATTTATATTAAACTACAAATAAAGTAGTTGAAAAGAAACTCAAGATAAAGTTATTTATTTTAAACTACTAGTAAAGTAGTTGAAAACAAATGCAGGATAGGCCAATTGACTGCTTGCTATGACATCGCCGTGTTAAAAAAGTCAGTTCATTGCAAAGGAAAAAGTCACATTTTCAATTAGTTGTTATTGAAAATAAAGTAGTTTATAAAGTGATTTAAAATTAATTAAATTTCCTACAGGGTAGGTTGAACATAAATGTATCTTTGTATATGTACATATACATCGAGTCAACTACGTCTACTTATTTTTGTGGAATCTTCACCAAGTCTTACTCTCTTTAATATGTAATAGGTAAATAAATCGCATCCTAAACCAGAAGTCAAGTTTTCTCCATATGTATATCACATGACGAACATTATTATTGACCGTATTTGAAACATTTTGGGGTTTTGGAACTAGTTGAGTCTTTGGGGTCAAGGCGGCCTCTGTAATTTGCAGTGTGATTTTCTCCGCAATTGCTACATTTCATTAATTGTGAGTTGTCTCTTGGTTTCACACAATCCTTGGAGCAGTGGCGGATTAAAGGTCCAGAGCGCCCTAGGCAGCCACTTTCTCGGCGCCCCTGTACCGACCATAAATGGCCATCATAATACTATAAATTTTAACTAACTAGTTGTTTTACACCCTAACAATCAAAATCTTTCCTCTTTATAATATTAGTGTAGATGTAGATATAGATGATGTAAAAGCTTAGATAATTTTTAATCTCTACATATAATAAAATTGTAACAGGTCCATGTCTGTACATTGCAGATATCGAGAAAAAAATGATTGGGGGATTGTCTGTCTGTCTGTCTGTCCGTATGTTTGTGGCCGTATCACTCAAAAAGTGCTGAATGGAATTGAACAAAACTTTTTTTATTGGATTGCTAGACGCTCAACTTAAAGTTTAAGGTATTATTTGTTTCGATATCTCGACCGGTTTCGGAGTTATCGGCCAATATGTGCACCAAAATGTGTTAGTACAATATGGGTATCAAACGAAAGGTGTTTATGAATGCTGCCATAAACCATTTGATTAATTTCAATACCTAAACTGGCTTCGGAGATATCTCATAAAATGTGAACCTTCTTAATCTCAAAATGCTTAATATGGCTATTTTGTTATAAGAAATAAAATAATGGCTACCTGGTAACCGACGTACAGAGTGTACTTATGTTATGGAGCGATAAATTCTCCTCATTGATAAATTGCGAGGGAGTCGTCGAACGCGATACCACAATCCCTGACGATGGAAAAAACATCCCACCACCCGACTATGATGAAGTGAGGACAGCTATACCCCGGGTCCAACAATAAAGCTCCTGGAAAAGACGGACTACCTGCCGAGCTGTTCAAACACGGACGCGAAGAGCTGGTTGAAAGCAGGCATCATCTTAGAGTTGAAATCCAGTCTTTTTTGTTGGTACTTATTATTTACCAACAGAGTTGAAAAATAGAAGAGAAATTATACGCATACGAAGTCGCGGGCAACAGCTAGTATTTAATAAATTAACAAAATAAGTTTTGAATTATTTATTGAAAAAATATAAGTAAGTAGTAACAGAGCAAATAAAATTTAAAAAATTAAAAATCTCTGCGTCTACATTTTTGTTTCGCGAAACTGTCGATAACATCGTCGTAGTTTAATGACAGCAATAATACAGATTCAATATTTAGTATTACTAACGAATTTAATCTCTTATCTGTCATGGTTGAGCGAATATAGTTTTTCACTCTTTTTAGGCAGGAAAAACTCCGCTCCCCACTGCAATTACTGACTGCCGTCGATACGCACATTCTTAAGGATATGTCAATGTTGGGGTAAATTGTGTCAAGCTCTTTATATCTCAGAACCTGTAATACCGCGTTCGTTGTTCGGGGCAGTTCTCCGTCTCGAGCTATCGTTGTTAAATAAGAACGTAGATGGATACATTCATCAACAAAGCATTTTTCCAAATCATTGGAATACATTGTTACCAACGAACTTGCTCTATTTTGAACTTCTTCGGTGTTTAAATTCGTCAAATTGCATAGAAATGAAAATTTATTGCAAAAATTATTGTACGCTTTTCGTCTCTTTTCAAGTTCAACGACAATTCGGTCTATAATTACTAGATATACTGTCACTCGGAATTAGAGCTCTAGATACCCGGGTATCGAACATTTCGAATTGATCGTTTTTGTTTGAAGCCCGTTTGTTGTTCAAATGCTCGTACAAACATTCGAGCATTCGAGCTTACAAACAAAAAAAATGTGTATCGAAAAAACAAAAATAAAAACAACTACATATGAAGAAGAAAACATAATAATAAACAAAACAAAAAGACAAACTTCAAAATGCCCGAATTGTTCAAATGCCCGTACAAACATACGGGTAATAAACAAACAAACGACTGTGCGAGCATTTGAACAGCATTTGTTCGGGCTACTCGAAAATGTTCAAAAAAAATCTGGAGCTCTACTCGGAATGTTTCCCGACCCGACAATGAAGTAGTTATATCTTCAGCAGATTCATCTGCTGTGAGCTTTAGATAGGCGAGTGTGCAGACCAAAATTTTGGTTTGCACTCAAGTGTGCAGAAAATGGTTGCCAGAGTATGTAGTATATATTTATTTTCTCAATAGACCTCTACATATCGTAAGATTTATTGGCAAAGTGGAGATATTGTGTCGTATTAATAAACAAAAAGCAATTGCGGTTTCTCAAATTTTTTGTAATTTGACAAACATTTGTATGAAGAAACTTTCAAAATTTGAGAAAAAGGCTTGAAAAAGTAATTGCTTTTTTATTAATATAATCTAATATTTTGATAACCGCCAAAAAAGTCGCCATCGCCAATTTTCATAAATTGGTCGCCAAAGTTTGTAAAAAATCGCCAAATTGGCGACAAATCGCCAGTACTGGCAAGCCTGACAACGCAACAAACGCGCAATATTGCACAATATATCGATGCTTGTGCAATATAATCGATTTATCTATTATCGATCTATTATAGATCAGCTTTAATTCTTAATCGTCGATATGTTATTTTCTTTATTTGCTTAAAAATTCTGAGTTCGCGCGCCCCTTGTAACTACGCGCCCCTAGGCAAGTGCCTAGTTTGCCTTAGGGATAATCCGCCTCTGCCTTGGAGGTATGTAAATCCCCACAGAACACTAGGAAAGCTACAGTACCGCTTAGTGTGCCCAAACTCCTGACAGTTGTGGCATTGTACAGGGCCCACCCGTTTGTGTGGTTCTTTCACCGAGATAGGACGCACTATAGCGCATTTTGGAATTTTTCGTTGCGAAAATAGTAACCTTTGAACCAATAGGGATATTTCAAAGACTTAAACTGAATCTGAAAGCTAATTATTCGAACTTTTTGTGGTAGAAAATTCATAGGCCAACAATAACAGGGTGACCCAAAATAATTCGTCAAAATTTAAAATTTTTATAAAAATAGAAAAACAAGAATTTGTAACTACAAACTTAAAAAAAAATTATGAAATTTGGTTTATAAAGTTTCATTTGAGCGTTAGATCAGATAAGTCAACTATTTTGGCAAAGGAATGATCTCATTGTTTGTTCACGTTTCAAAATTTTGTGTCAATTATCCGACTAAGCGTAAAATTTCATTCCGTTATGACTTTTAGATACAAAGATGTCACGTCACAAATTGCACAAGTCCATTTTAGAAATGTTTTTGTAAAAAAGTAGGCGTGGTTATAAACCAATTTCGCTATTTTTTAACGTACATATATTAGTACAAGTAATAAAAGTATAAACACAAAATTTCGTCATAATATATCAATTATTTTTCGAGTTATGGGCTCCGAGATCTCGTAGATTCCTTTGCCCAAAAAGGGGAGGCGCCCATTTTCAAAAATTGTTCTGTTTTTTTGTTTCTAGTCTATTGTGCAGTGGCGTAGTAACCCCCCCGAAAGATTCGTTTTGGCCATAAAACCATATTTGACTTTATTAGCATACATTTCTTTTTCAGGAAAAAATCAATGAGAATAGTAATTTTTCGAAATTGGTAATTCGAAATTAGCGCTTTTTCACGAAGTATTACTTATAATTCTAGCGTTTGTTGAGCCGTAGGAAAGTGCAAGAACCGCAGGAATTTTACCACAATTTACATTCTTTGTACTTATATTCGCTCTTTTGTGGTAAAATTCCTATGGTTCCTGCACTTCCCTACGGCTCAACAAACGCTACAATTATTATACGGTATTGCTGTTATTAACATGCTAATAACAGAAAAGTAACGCCAATTATTTAAATTTCAAGTTTTCTTTCAATTACTTATCATCTTAATCAAATAATATTAGTATAAACTACAATGGGAATAAATATGCAATGTATAAGAGTATCTGAACTTGAGATTTTACTTAATGTCTGTCAAAATGGAATATTAAAAAACTAAATTATATAAGAAAATTATTATTTCTAACCGTAGCACATAGGTAGAAATATTTTATTGTGTACATATATTACAAATTGCTTGTTTAATGCAAAATTTTAATAATTTGTGTTAAAAGTAGAGCTCTCGATTTTTTTTGGAACATTTTCGAGTAGCCCGAACAGTTGTTGTTCAAATGCTCGAAGAGTTGTTTGTTTGTTTATTACCCGTATGTTTGTACGGGCATTTGAACAATTCGGGTATTTTGAAGTTTGTTTTTTTCTTTTGTTTATTATTATTTTTTTTTTTCTTTATATGTAGTTTTTTTATTTTTGTTTTTCCGATACACATTTTTTTTGTTTGTAAGCTCGAATGCTCGAATGTTTGTACGGGCATTTGAACAACAAACGGGCTTCAAACAAAAACGATCAGATCGAATTGCTCGATACCCGGGTATCTAGGGCTCTAGAAAAAAATTACTAAAATCGACGGAAATTTTTACAGCATTGAGAATAGCACTTTTTACACTAAAATTGGTTGGCTACATAACAGTACACTTAGAAATCTCCTCAAAATATTCTATAAATCCTGGCCACGCTTTGAAATTTTTAATCCACTTTTAGAAATTTCTACGAATTATCGGATTTTTCCATAAGCTTAGAAATCCTGCTTAAGGCGATTTTTATTGAAAAATTGTTTACATTTTTAAAAGAAAATAAGAGAGTCAAATTTTCGACAGAACTGTTTGAAATAAATTTAAAAACTCTGGCGTATGATTTTTTTTTGAGTCACTGTATATATTTTTCAATAAAATCGACTTTTAAGTTAAATAAATTTAAAAACTCTGGCCTATGATTTTTTTTTTTTGAGTCACTGTATATATTTTTCAATAAAATCGATTTTATTGAAAAATATATACAGTGACTCAAAAAAAAAATCATACGCCAGAGTTTTTAAATTTATTTCTATCAGTTCTGTCGAAAACTTGACTCTATTATTTTCGTTTAAAAATTTCCGTCGATTTTAGTAATTTTTTTCTGTAGGGTGTTTGCGTTATATGTACGTGAGACCGTTCCAATTAAAATTTCCGAAAAGCCAATGAAATTTTTCAAAAAGTTGAATGTTGCATATTATTATATTAAAATTGAATGAGCTGCAAAATTGCATACTCAAAAATTTTCTAAAAAATGTAGCTTTATAATTTTTAGCCCCTTTTTATGATAAGTACTTCCTTAACTTTGAAAAATTGGAAATACTAAAAATACTGCCTAAAAAGTTAACAATAATCGCTGCTAAATATCTGGTTACTTTTGAGCATCACCTACATTAACCAAGATATGCGTTAGAAATATAAACATTAAAATTAAATATAAAACACAAAAAGAAAATTATTGTAGGTACATATGAAAAACCCTGTATCTAGTAGTGAAGTGCGGCTTTGTGCGACGTAATTTTTTGTCGGCTAACTACTAATTGTACTAGATATCATGTCCGAGGGTTAATTTGACTGAGTCTGACAGAGAAACATAACAAAACCAATTTTTAACATGAAAAAGAGTGATAATTTTTTTTTAAATATCCCAACTTTAAAAGCTTAAAATTATAAAGTTAGAATTATTGGAAACCAAGGATATTATTGAAAAGTGTTAATAATTACTTGAACCTTTAGGATTCATCACGATTACTTAAATGAAATGCTTTAAATAATAAATATTCAAGTTGAAACTATCACTTAAAAATATGTAAGAAAAACACAAAAAAATTAACTTCAGATATGCTAAATTACGACCATCTGGGCAGGAGCGGATTTACATAGGGGCAACATGGGCAGCTGCCCAGGGCGCCAAAACTAAGACAAAGAAAAAAATTTTTTTATTTACTAAAAAAATTTTTTTTTTCAATATTACAACAAGAATGAAAGATTTTTCAAAAAAAAACTGTCGAAAATCCCTAAACTTGATTGTTTTTTTTTTTCAAACCCCCTCGAAAAGAGTGAGTTTAGTTTCAGGACGAAACATTTTCACTATAAAATTGTTTTTCAGATTCGTATGATGAACTGCAATTTAATGATATTGCGAAATCTGTGCCACCTAATAATTAGGGTTTAAGATCAGATCATTTTGAAGGTTAGAAAATGGAAAAAATGTGGTACCTATATAAGAATCGAATCAAATTTTTTCAATCCGTAAAATATATCAGTAATGAAATGTCACCACACGAAGGCAAGTACGGTTTTTTTTTGAAAATATTGGGACGCGGCTTGATTTGTTTGCCCAGGGCGCTTCTAGAGGTAAATCCGCCCCTGCATCTGGGGCAAGTGCAGAGTATGGGGTCGGGAAAAAAGCGATGAATTATTGTTCCCCATTCTATTTCCAATATGTGGGTATGTTTTTTTTCTGTAATTGTAACAATTTTACAAAATTCAATTTTGGGCGCATAAAACTTGAAAATCTACCTATGCGCGTAGATTTCCAGAAGAGAATATGAGACTTACTTTTGAAATATAGTTAAAGGCCCTTGGCAACTGACAATCTGGCATGTCAGGCAGTGTGTATGTGTGAGTTTTTTTGTGTGTGTTAGTGCAATCGGCAGTCGTCGTGCTACACGTTCTTGTTCGGGCTCGCGTTGATGAGAATCAAATCTTTTAGATATTTGCGTCAATCACCCGACACTCACACATATGTATACACTTCTTAACATTCCAAATTTTAAGTGGCCAAGGGCCTTAAGAGTTTTAATATATGTATTGTAAGCGATATTTGTGTACTAAAATGTTAAATTATAGTCTGAAAAAATTACATTTCGCTAGCTTAGAGTGCAAAATGTGTAAGTCCACTTTTATGAAAAAGTGTATTTTTATGTAGAACGCTAGAAAAATAAAATACGCACTGCGCTAAACAAGTCTGAGATACTACTCGTTGTTATTCAGTGATACGCAAATTGTGTAAGTCCAAAAAGCGAAAAAAATTGTGTAAGTCCAAAATATTTATATGAACAAAAATTTTTTTTCATTTCGATTTTTTTTTCTTTTTTGTTTTTTGTCTCTCCTACAAAGTTTTAAGAAAGGACTTACACAATTTGCATTCTAAGCTAGCGATTTTTATCATTTGTAAAAAAAATTGTAGTTTTTTTGTTATTTTTAATTTTGGTAAATTTTTTACATTGGCTGTGACCCCCCCCCCCCGAAAAATTCTCTAGCTACGCCACTGCTATTGTGGAACTCATACCACAAAATTTCTATGAATTATCTTTATATTTGACAAAGATATCGCTTAAAATTTTTTTATTAGGCCCCTTTATAGTTTCCATATATAAAATTCGGCGTAGTCGTCAAACCAATTTTGCTAAAATATTGAGCATATATTACAACAAGTCATAAAAGTGTATGCACTAAGTTTCGTCATGATATATCAATTATTTATCGAGTTTTGTGCTCCGAAATCTCGAATATTCCTGCTTCTAAAAGGAGGAGGTGCCACGCTCATTTTTAAAAATTTTTGTGTTTTTAGTTGTATGTCCTTAGTTGGACTGATGCCACAAAATTTCAATGAATTATCTTTATATTTGGCAAAGATATCGCTTAAAATGTTTTAGTTACACCCCTTTATAATACCCATTTATAAAAGCGGGCGTAGTCGTCAACCGATTTTGGCAACTTTTCGTCCAAATATTCGCCTTAGTAAGTACATCACACATACCAAATTTCATCGATATATCTGTTATGGTTTGTGAGTTATGGCTTATGAAACTTTCAACGTTTGCTCCTTAATAAGTGGGCGTGGTGCCGCCCATTTTCGAAAATTTTAGAATATTCCTTTATAACGGCCCAATCTCATTAAGTGGATGAAATTTCATCATTCGGGCTATATTAGTGACTGAGATATCCATATCTGTACCTGCCCAGACGCGTATTTGTACCCAAGGTTGTTTCACTTTATTTCATGTAAAAAGTAAAATCGTAGGTGGACGCAGGTAGACTTTATGAATTCTGGTAAAGTAATATTCAACAAATAACTACTGACAATTTCCCGAATACATACCTTTTTTACCCTTTTTTTATTTTCCATCAAAGTTTGAAAATGACCTAAAAATAGGCTTTTCGAAAAACAGGTACATCCATCAACTTTTATTAGAGAATAAGAAATTATATTTTTTGTTTAAACTTAGAATTGAATTAGCTTTCATCAAAATACAAAGAAGTAGCAACCGGCTGCTTCACATACAGGCAAAACAATTTTAAATCAAAATAAATAATAGCTTAAAAAATAAAAAACACGCATTAATCTTAAAAATAAACTAACAAGCAAGGAAGCCTAAGTTCGAGTGGAATCGAACATTAGATACTCAGCTGTATGCTTTCATTGTTTGTTTGCGTCTGATAGAATCACGGTGTATTTTGTATAAAGGGAGTGCTGTATAAAGTGGACGTAGCCACGCCCATTTTCAAAATTTTTATCAGTCATCCAACTAAGCATATGAATATTATTCTTTGTGCAAAATTTCATTCCTTTAAGAATTCTAGTTACAAAGATGTCACGTTACAAATTCCCAAAGGGTGTTCCAGAAATATCTTTGTTAAAAAGTAGGCGTGGTCATAAACCGATTTCAATAAATTTTTGCGTGTCTATTAACACAAGTTATAAAAGTGTATAAACCAAGTTTCGTCATAATATCTCAATTATTTGTCGAGTTATGGGCTAAGAAATCTCGTATATCTCTTTGTCTAAAAAGAGGCGGTGGCACGCCCATTTTCCAAACTTTTTCTATTTTTTATTTTCGGTCTATTGTGGGACTCATGCCACAAAATTTCAATGAATTATCTTTATATTTGACAAAGATATCGCTTAAAATGTTTTTATTAGGTCACTTTATAGTTCCCATATATAAAAATGGGCGTGGTCGTCAACCGATTTCGCTAAAATTTTGAGCATGTATTACCACGCGTTATAAAAGTATATACACCAAGTTTCGTCATTATATATCAATTGCTTTTCGAGTTATAGGCTCCAAAATATCGTATATTCCTGCTACTGAAAGGAGGCGGTGCCACGACCATTTTCCAAAATTTTTGTGTTCTTCGTTTTATGTCCGCAAGTGGACTCCTGCCATATAATTTCAGTGATAGGTATTTATATTTGACAGAGATATAGCTTAAAATGTTTTTGTTAGGTCCTTTTATAAAACACATATATAAAAGTGGGCGTGGCCGTCAACCGATTTTAACTATTTTCCGTCCAAACGTTTGCCTAAGTAAGTAAATCACGCGTACCAAATTTCATCGATATATCTGCAATGGTTATGACATATAAAACTTTAAATGTTTGACCCTTAATAAGTGGGCGTAGCACCGCCCGTTTTCCAAGATTTCATCAAATTTCTTCGTAGGGGCCTGAGGTCAACACGTGGGTAAAATTTCATCGCTCCAGCTATATTAGAGGCTGAGATACCAAATTTCCGATTTTTTCTATATAGCTTTGCTTGTTAATAGCTTTAGAACTTTGTACAAACCAAACACACAATCGCACCAACATAGTTAAGCCGATTTTTTTACGTTTTCAACATGCAACTAAGCAAAGTCGGAAACTAGTCAACCTGCCAGCTGACTTGTTTGTGACTAAAATCAAGTGGTGCTGTCGTTCCACTCTTAAATGTCAAAAATAATACTAATTTGTGTGTGCGACTACAGTAACACTTCTAATATAAAAATTACATTTGGCAAAAGTGGAAAAATAAATAAAGTGAAATTAATTGCATAATAAGAGAGCGTCCGAATTTTTTCCATCGATTCGACGATACAGATTTCCGCGATCGTTTTCGTTTATGCAAGGATGCTGCCTGGCTGGTGTTTTCGTTAATTAAAGAAAGAATTTATGCTGTAACACGGTAACGTAACGATATATAACATGTAAATATGTACGTTTTCCTTAGATAAATTTTCCATTTGCAGCAATAACGCAATGCAGCCACACGTAATGTTTTTCATATTACTCCGGTTCTATGCATCAGGATTAGGGATTCCAATCCCGCCCTTTTTGGCTCCCCGAAAATCCCGGGATTGCTAGAATTTCATCCCGGGATTTTCGGGATAAAATAAAGACATAATATTCTCCTATTAAAGCAAAGAAAATTATTTTATATAATTTTTATTGACCTCAGATCTGTATACTAATAGCGTTTCCTATTCTAAACGATAATTTTACATTATTATATGGAAGAATTATCAACATGTGCCCTGTGAAAATGCTGCATTTCTCATATGATGAATGAAACAAAAGTAATGCAGCGCTTTACTTGTGTTAAGAGCAGAAATGTTTGCCCCGTAATCAGGCCGATTTTACATTTTGTCAATAGAACAAAAAGGCCTAAAAAATATTGGAATAGAACAATCCGGAAGAAAATAATGAATAAGTGCAGCATTTTTGCCAGAATTTAAAATGTCCATTAGTCAAAGTGAGGATTAATATTTTTTGATTTTTTTTTTAATAATTAAATTGTTTTGTTGTAAAGTACGTGCTGTGAGGAAACGAACGTTAAGTACCTTTAAAATCTTTAGAATTCTTGTGGTAAATTCTTTTGATAATTTCGATTTCCTGAGAGTTTCGCACTACTACACTCAAATAAATTTTGGTATAAATTTTAAACTTTTTTGGTCGACCGAAAAATTATTAAAATTTAAATTTTGAAAAGTTTAAAAGATTTTTAAAATTTTAAGGTTTAGATTTTATTCCTAGATAAAATTTATTTTAAGAGTTTCCAAAGTTTAAAATTTAAACCTTTTTTTGGTTTAAATTAAAAAAAATGTCTGCTCCCAAATCCTCTTCATGCTTTTCGCTGTTTTATCTTCTTTCCTATCCTTTTTTCTCCTTTTCTTCCATATTGTTCTCTCCCCAACATCCCCTTAATCCTTTTCCATATTGTGTGTTTTTCCTATCCTCTCCTTCTCCTTCTTCTTTTCTACCTTCTTCATTTTATCTGTTTCCATAATTATTTTGTATTTGTTTGTTTCTCCATTCAAACAACGCCACACAGACATTCATTCAAATTGTCTAATAACTATAAATCGTCGCTCCCAACGAAGACTAGCACGGTTCGTTGTTCGCGTGGAAGACTAACACACTTCGTTGTTCGCGTGGAAGACTAGCAGACTTCGTTGTTCGCGTGGAAGGCTAGCATGCTTCAGTTCTCTGCGTGGAAGACTAGCATACTTCGTTGTTCGTATGGAAGACTAGCATGCTTCAGTTCTCTGCGTGGAAGACTAGCATACTTCGTTGTTCGCGTGGAAGACTAGCTGGCTTCAGTTCTCTGCGTGGAAGACTAGCATACTTCGTTGTTCGCATGGAAGACTAGCATGCTCACGGTATATATATTGAGACGGTAATGCCAGTAGGCGGAAATGTCAAATACTGCTTATGTCACAGGACCAATAAAGCCGCGAACAACCAAACAAACAGCTGTGCCAATTGCAAAAGGAAATGACGTATGACGACCTGATACTTTTTTCTAAAACCGAAAGAAATATGGCGGCCAGCGAACTGACATGACCTTTTAATTGGATCATGAGCATGCTTCAGTTCTCTGCGTGGAAGACTAACATGCTTCACTTGTTTGGGTGGAAACTAAACGCCCGTCTCCACATAACTTAATTCGCCGGCGAAACATCTAGCGAAACATCTCTCTAAATTACCCGTCTCTACGTGGCTGATCGTTATTCAGTTTAACATTTCCCTTTCTTGTTATTCTTAAATGTTTATATGTTGGATACTTTTTGGTTGCTTGGTCGTTTATATGTTGGCTTATTTTTGCCTTTTTGTTTTGGTCTGTGTGAGATTTCGATACAAAATTAGACAAGGCATCGATATCATCGCGTTTGGCAAGAGGATTGAGAACGAAACAAGTGTTTCATTCTTCACTCGCTCTCAGAAATTTGTATCTAGCGAGTTTCGGCACTGGTTTCCGTGTCGAACCAAGATTTAGAGAGCGAATGCAGAAAAAAAGAGCGAAACACGTTATGTGGAGACGTGGTATAACATACTTCTGTTTGTTAGAAATAAGCTTAGGGGTTAAGCACATAAGGAGAATAGTCCGAGGAGTGAAAGATATTTGATAAGTAAGTTAGTTTCCACCCTAACAAGTGAAGTATGGTAGTCTTCCACGCAGAGAACTGAAGCATGCTAGTCTTCCACGCGAACAACGAAGTATGCTAGTTTTCCATGCAGAGAACTGAAGCATGCTAGTCTTCCACGCAAACAACGAAGTATGCTAGTTTTCCACGCGAACAACGAAGTGTGTTAGTCTTCCACGCGAACAACGAACCGTGCTAGTCTTCGACGCTAACTGAACCGTGCTAGTCTTCGTTGGGAGCGACGAAATGAGCTTTTTATATTGTTCATTTCTCCAAAAAGCAAGTTGGAATTTCAAATCAAAAATTAAAATTTTTTTGTTGAAATCAAATTTTACGACCAATGAAAGTTTAAAATTTAAACCTTAAAAGTTTAAATGAGAAAAAGTGTAAGATTTAAACCAAAAAAGTATGTAATTTATTCCAAAAAATGCTTTGATATATTTGAACTTTTGTAAGTTTGAATTTTAAGCCAAAAAGGAATAAGATACTTTTAAACTTTCGAAGGTTCAAAATTTAACTCAAAAAAAGTTTTAAATTCCTTTCAAACCAAATCAAAGTTTAAAAAATATTCCAATATTTATAACAGTGTACTAAAATTAAATGTGCCACTCCGGTTTAATTACTTCTGTGAAATTTTTCATATTATAATTGCTAAATTTGTATGATAGCCGGGTTAAGGGTGGATTCAAATTTAGCAATTTTAGTATGGAAAATTTAACAGTAGAAATTGATTAAAGTAGAATATCATAGGTGAGCCTACGCAGATATGAAAAGTTATATATCGTTGAAAACAGTATTAATAGGAAATTGTTTCGAAATAATTTTATATATATGCACTTGTTAACAAATTATTCGAGGAAGATGAAAAAAGGAAAAAATAAATTTCGATAATATTTTTACAGTTTCTCTGACATTTATCGAGGTATATTAACAGTCCGTATACTGATGGAAGCGGTGAAATATCGTATTTTCAACATCAAAATTATGTTCATAGACTAAACAGACATAACCTGTTAAAAAGTGTTTTTGGCCAGTACTCCAGATTTTGAGGGTGTATTGAAATTTTAAGTATGCATTCTTCGTATATTTGTTACGGCCTATAACATATGTGAACCTCGAAAAAAGTACTTTGAATTTTTTTTTTATTTTGTCACACATTGTTATCAAATGATCGCAAGCCTTCTTTTCAATATCTTAAAAGTACCAACTTTAAAGCAAATGTTTTTTACACCAAATGTACATATGTCATTTTCTTAGTTGGTTGTCTTTTTTAAAGTAACTCTTAAGTATTATTAAATAATACGCATGAATTAATTTTTTTTATGAAATAATTTTTGTTTTAAATAAAAAATGGCAATAAAAATCAATTATTTTTTTAGCATTTTAAAGTGGTAGCGTTCCTCGAAAAATATATTTACTGTTTTCAACCGAAAATGTCAGAAAATAATTAATGGAAAATCCCGGGACAAATCCCGGGATTATAAAAAAAATCTCGAAAATCCCGGGATCGAAAAAATCGGAAAAATTGGAATCCCTAATCAGGATCGTTCCAGCAAACAGTGGCAGACCTTTGCGGCGTATTAAAAGCAATTGCTTCCCGGGCTATAACACTGGTGTCAAAAACTTTAGCATCCTTGCGACCAGAATTCATAAAATTTCCTGACACAACACAGGGGCGCTTGGATACACAGGCTGCATTCAAAACTTAGGCAAATTTTCCGCGCGTAATTGGCGCAATGGACTGCACCCACGTTAAAATCATGTCGCCAGGTTAGTAGAAATGTTTATGTGATATTAAATAAACAACGAAAAATTATATTTCTATACAGGAGGTGATGATGGCGAAGACTTCCGTAACCGGAAAGGTTTTTTTTCTTTCAACGTTCAAACCATTTGTGATGCTAATTTGAACGTTTTAGACATCGTTGCGCGATGGCCAGGATCAGTGCATGACTCACGAATTTTCCGAAATTCGGGTATTTGCTATCGTTTGGAAGCGGGAGAGTTTCAAAATGCCATCATTGTTGCCGACAGTGGCTATGAAAACACAAACGTGGTGTTGACCCCGCTTTTAAACTTCAGAAATAGCAGTATAATGAGTCGCACATAAGAACGCGTAATTGCATTGAGCGTTCATATGGTGTTTGGAAACGCAGATTTCCTGTGCTATGGGGATTCGCATGGATGTCAGTAAAGTTCCTTACATTATAGTTGCCACAGCAGTTTCGAACAATGTGTGCATGTACTTTAATGACACATCTGCAGATTCTGCACCCCTACTAGCGCCTGATGTTAACGATGCTGTAAATAATGTTTTAACTGTCCCACCAAACCGCTCTAACGAAGGACACTCTAGAAATGACCACACCAGAAGGACAATAATAGACACATATTTTGCCCAAATGTAATTTTTTTAAACGTCCTTAAATTATAAATTTTTATTTACTTAAATCCTTTTTTTAGGCCTACTCACTTTATGAAGCACTACTACCGTAATTTTGAATCAATTTTAATTTCCTTTTGCTTTTTCGAAAGCTGATTTTATGTGTTTTGTTATAAAGGTTTAAACCCCATTGTTTGTAACTTCAATATCCAATAAAAACGTGCCGAAAACCAATATTTTCAGAAAAATTTTATTTTTTTTATTGGAATAAAAGACCAAAACTTGGTCATTTTTAGGTCGATTTGCAAACTATTTTGCTTGTTTGAAAGGTAAAATAAACATCTTTAAAATAAAAAAAATTTTATTCGATCAAGAAACAAGAAAGTTATAGCATCTCGAAGTTGTAATTTCAATAATTTCAGAGTTGTTTTATATTTGTACTCAAAAAATTTAAAAACGAAGTGATGGGGAAAAACCGCAAATGAGGTAGTGTTTAATGGGCCATGACGAAACCAAAGAACCATGTGAGAGCCCCTGCATATTTTTTTTCTGATTTTGTAGCACTGTGTAATTAATGTCCAAATCCCGGGATCCCGGGATTATAAAAAAATCTCGAAAATCCCGGGATCGTAAAAATCGGAAAAATTGGAATCCCTAGTGTCGATATATTTATCAAATGTAAATAGGACTGCCACAGAAAAATATGCATTTGCATATTTTCTGTTGCCCTATTCATCACCTATCAAATTTGGTTTTATTTCTGCTTATTCTATACATGCATTCGTGTTTACGATTGGTAAAAATTGTGAGCTGAATGTCAAATTATTTCGTCGTCCTTGCAGTTTTGACATTTAGGTCACGAGAGTTTGATATTCAGCTCACGGCGTTTATGTGTGTATGTATCTTGAGCCGACCTGTTAAATGGTCTAAGGGCCATTTTCACAGTGACGAGTTAACTGGCATTCGATAGTTAACTATCATTTTTCTATTTTTTTTATAGAGAGATAAAATAAAAAATTGATAGTTAACTATCGAATGCCAGTTAACTCGTCACTGTGAAAATGGCCCTAAGTAAATTAAATATGTCTGAACCAGAGATCAGCATGCGATACATTTTTTGTGATTTAGAGTATACTCATAAAAATAATAGCTTAAAAAAACTAAAAAACACGCTTTAATCTTAAAAATGGTACTAAAAATTGAGAAATAATTTAATTAGAAAAAAAATGATGAACGAAAATATAAGTATTTAAGGAAAAGCGTGGGGTGCTCAGTATGTCAAAAAATATTTCAAATCGGTGTTTTTTTTACTAATAATTTTATTTTCACTTTGTTGAGATTTCATATATCGTACTCTTTAATTTCGCAACTAGGTATATTTTTGTACTAGTTGTACGAATCGAATATTTTCATGTTCAAATATTATTGAGCACCCCCACGCTTTTCCTTAAATACTTATATTTTCGTTCATCATTTTGTTTCTAATTAAATTATTTCTCAATTTTTAGTACGATTTTTAAGATTAAAGCGTGTTTTTTAAGCTAATATTTATTTTTAACTTTTTAGTGAAATTTTTCATTAAAGGATGTTTTATGCGGACGCAAGAATAAAAGTAAAAAGAAGTCTGATGGGATGTGGTGTTCTCCGAAATAGATCTACATACATATGTATTTATAACTTCTACCAAAAATCCCAATATGCAGTGAAGTAAACTAGCTTATTATGCAATATTTTCCAAACCCTTTTATTCAAGGTTTTCCAAACTAGTTTGGAAATACAAAATTTCCCAAACGTTTTGTTATATTTTACAATCAGAAAGTGAAGAGAAGTTGAAGTGAACCATTTGAAAAGAACAAAAAAAAAAAAACAAAAAAAAAAGAAACCAGATTGAATAAATTCGAATTTAGACAACAAAATTACGAATACGATTGTAGCGTAATGGTAAGGTATGCTGCCTACGGACCAAGGAGCTCAGGTTCGAGTCCCGAGTGGCGCATTTTTTTTTTTTTTTTTTTTTTATTTTTAATGAAATTTATTTCACCTCACGTTTACAAAACATTGTATAAAAATTGCTTTCCAAACGTGAAATGCAATTATAGAATTAGGGTTCCTTTTCGTTGATTCAGCACTTACTATTAAATGAATTACAAACAAAACCAATTCTTGCTTTGCATACGTATGTATTAGAGGTCGGAAACTATCGATAGTCAGCACCATCGATAGTGTACGATAGTTTTTTGCAAACTATCGATAGTATATCGATAGTTGACGATAGTTTCGGTTGATTTGGGAGAGTCTACGACTACGCTCACACTGTAACCGCCTTTTGCCTTTTTACTAATCACACTGTAGGCTGCGTTATATAGTGCGCTTTCCAGATATGTATAACAGCTATAGAGTGCTCGCCTGCTATGCCACAGGTCTCGGGTTCAAACCACGGTCCGAGCAAAACACCAAAACAATTTTTCTAATTAGTAAAAATCCAATTATTGGGTTTTTTAAGAGCAGCGGTCACCTCTCGGCAGTTGGCGGCATACCCTCCGAGAGTATTTCTGCCATGAAAAAGCTTCTCACAAAAAACTGTAGGTCCACCCAATTAGTAGGAAAAACAAAAGGAGCACACCTCGAATTGGGAGAGAAGCTCGGCCATAAAACACGTCAGAGTTATAATAGCGCCATTGTATTATTATTATTATTATAACAGCTATTAAAAATCTAATATCGTTTGATACCCATATTGTAGGGTAATATTAATGTTTTTGGGCAATCACATTTTGACCGATAATTCAGTTATCGATAAATCTATCGAAATATATCGAAGTCCAAATGAAACCTGGGGTCATCCCCTTTCGTTTGATACCCATATTGTAGTGTAATTTTTAATGTTTTTGGGTAATCACATTTTAAACGACCATGCGACTAGAATGCATAGTCGTATTTATGTTGCTTTGACTACTTGCTAGTCAGCAATTCAAACCCTGCATGGAATAGTTACCGTTTGTTTGGTGCCTAGTGTTCACATTTCAAATTTTCAATAAACTATCGATAGTTCAAACGATAGTCGAAAACCATCGATAGTGTAAACGATGTTCAGAAACCATCGATAGTGACGATAGTGCCATCGATAGTTTCCGACCACTAGTATGTATGTACATGCGGCTGATTTCATTGCAAATACAACAAACCCAAAACAGAAAGCTTCAAGCTTCATTTTTGAGTGAATCTATGCATTGAGTTTATCGCCATCGCTATGAGCGATCGCTGGCTGTTGTGCGTTAGTTCGCTCGCTATTTGAGTGGTTATACGTTTTCCTTTGAACATTTGTTTGTGATTTGAGAAGAATGTATTTTTGAGCGTTCTTGAGTGAGTTTTTCCGTACCCTGCAAGCTTGTTACTTATTGGCTTATATAGGGGAGTGAATGAAATTCATAGAGGCTATTTTGAGGAAAGGTAACATAAAAGCCGCAATGAAGCATGAAGTATAATGTTGAATGTCCTACTATATGATGCCGTCGGGCTGTTGATGTCATGTTTCGAATCCGGAGGAGAATAGGAATAATATAGAGAACACAATAAAAGTGACTGTTTGAAAGATTTAGTTAAATGTTACAACTTTTAGGATGGGATGAAGTTACATACATACATATATACATACATACATACATACATACAGGTGAAGCTAATAAAAGCGTGTTAAAAATGCGGTGGGGGAATGACCGCAAAATATGCGATCATAATAAACACCGTACCACATTTTCTTGATCAATTCCGGTATGCGGTAGTATGGATATCACAACACCGCAAACACCGCATATCGCAAACACCGCATTTCCCAAATAGAGATATTTACAATGTTGCCAGTGCGATTTTTTATACTCAGCTGTACTAGTACACAGAGTATTATAGTTTTAATCACATAACGGTGGATTGTAACAGAATGAAATAACCGAGATAGATATAGACTTATATATATCAAAATGATCAGGGTGAAAAGAGAAATCGATTGAGCCATGTCCGTCCGTCCGTCCGTCTGTAAACACTCTAACTCGCGCAAAAATTGAGATATTTTGATGAAATTTGGAATGCAAGTTGGTATCGAGACTGGGACGGTTGGTATTGAAAATGGGCGAAATCGGACCTATATAGAAAAAATCGGAAATTTGGTATCTCAGTCCCTAATATAGCTGGAGCGATAAAATTTTACCCACATGTTGAGCTCAGGCCCCTATGAAGAAATTTTATGAAATTTTGGAAAATGGGCGGTGCCACGCCCACTTATTAAGGGTCAAACATTGAAAGTTTTATGAGTCATAACTCAGAAACCGTTGAAGATATGTCGATGAAATTTGGTACGCGTGATTTACTTACTTAGGCAAATGTTTTGACGGAAAATTGTCAAAATCGGTTGACGGCCACGCCCACTTTTATATATGTGTATTATAAAGTGACCTAATAAAAACATTTTAAGCGATATCTCTGTCAAATATAAAGATCTATCACTGAAATTTTGTGGCATGATTCCAACTATGAACATAAAACGAAAACCACAAAAATTTTGGAAAATGGGCGGAGCCACGCCCACTTATTAAGGGGCAAACATTGAAAGTTTTATGAGTCATAACTCAGAAACCGTTGAAGATATATCGATGAAATTTGGTACGCATGATATATTTACTTAGGCAAATGTGTGGACGAAAAATTACCAAAATCGGTTGACGACCACGCCCACTTTTATATATGTGTATTATAAAGTGGCCTAATAAAAACATTGTAAGCGATATCTTTGTCAAATATAAAGATAATTCATTGAAATTTTGTGACATGAGTTCCACAATAGACCGGAAACATAAAATAGACAAATTTTGGAAAATGGGCGTGCCACCGCCTCCTTTTGGACAAAGGGATATACGAGATTTATTAGCCTTTAACTCGACAAATAATTGAGATATTATGACGAAACTTGGTTTATACACTTTTATAACTTGTGTTAATAAACACGCAAAAATTAATTGAAATCGGTTTATGACCACGCCTACTTTTTAACAGATATTTCTGGAATACCCTTTGGGAGTTTGTAACGTGACATCTTTGTAACTAGAAGTCATAAAGGAATTAATTTTTGCACAAAGAATAATATTGATATGCTTAGTTGGATGACTGATAAAAATTTAGAAAATGGGCGTGGCTACGCCCACTTTATGCAGCACTCGCTTTATATAAAGTACACCGTGTTTCCATCAAACGCAAACCAACAATGAAAGCATACAGCTGAGTATCTAATGTTCGATTCCACTCGAACTTAGGCTTCCTTACTTGTTTGTTTGTAATTTTTACCGTCTTATGGATTTCTGCTGAAAAATACTACTGATTACAAATTGATTTTAACCAAAGAATATCTATACAGGAAAACTCTCATGATTGATTTTTTTTTTTAATTTTTTCATTGAAAGCGCCACTTAAAATTTAGAGTTTGTTTACATTCAAAATAATTTGACTAATGAATTTCAGGATAAAAATATGTACTATTTACATGAAATAGATTTTTTTCCTAAAATCCTTGAATTACATTTATGAATTCTTAGTAATACACATAAGTTTTGTTTACACATTTTTGTTTGTCTGTGACATACATAGTTCTTGTTCATTCAATTTTCACAATCGACAAAATTGGCTATGATACATTGATTCAAACCGAAGGTTTTGTCATTTTATTGGAGCAACAACAATACACATGTTTATTTTTATACATTTTATTATGCGCCCGTCGGAATGAATACTTTTCCGTCAATCTAGCAATTCGTTTAACTGAGAAACATAGTTGAATTAGATGTCTTTTTTTGCGGCAAAGCTGAAGTACTGAATGTGTCGATAGTAATTTAAATATATTTACAGCTCTATTCTGTGTACTTGACAAATTCACCATATTGCTTATTTGTCAATTTTGACTATTTATCAAGTATTTGCTATTCTGTGTCAAAATAAAAAAGATCTTTTCTTTCCAAATTGTCAATACGTCGATTGGTCTTGACAAATAAAATTCGTTCGCCATCTGGGTCCTTATATTGGCCTAGATAGATAATTTTAAATTTCAATGTGATCGGCCCGGTAGCTTCGGCGTGCATAAGGAACAAACACACAAACAAACTTTCATCCTTATATACATATGTATGTATATACATGCAAACATATGTAGATATAAAATACTTACATTTTTTCAGTTTCTATTTTGCGATTTAATTGTATAAACAGCTGATTTCTGTTTACAACTTTTTTTCACCACGTGTTGGGAGAATCACATTTGTAAGAGCTTTTTAGATTTGTCAAGTTACGCACAGAATAGGAAAAATTGTCAATTTGATAAAACTCTTGACTATTTGTCAACTTATTGATAATTTGTCAATTTCACAGAATAGTGCTGTTAATTCAACTATGTTTTCAATTAAATGGATTGCTAGTTTGACGAAAAAGTATTCATTCTGACGGCCCTATTAGTCGTATTGAATTTCAAAAATGAAATTTTTTGATTATTTCATTATTGAAAAATATTTTATTATTCAAAAAACTGCCACAAAAAACAAAGCACACAAAAATAAAAAAAATACTTGAGAATAAATTTGCTGTATATCTTATAATCAGTAACAAATATCTATGTATTTATGTACAGACAAAAATGAATTTTCAATTGCCTATACCTTTGCAGTATGTGAAAAATTTCCGGCAACACTGAATAGTATACAAATAAACAAATGCGGTGTTTGCGATATACGGTGTTTGCGATATGCGGTGTTTGCGGTATCTGAACATGATATTGAGCTACCTTGCATTTTGCTTGGATTAAATTTCTTTTGTTTTTCCTTTTTAAAACGTACGATGGTGGAGTTGTGTGTTTTTGTAACCATAGCTTTCCAGAAGAAAATGTGTAACTTTTACTTTTGAAGTAAGTTAGTTAAAGAGTTTGATATATAAGTAATATGCGATATTTGTGTACTGAAATGAAAACTTATAGTTGTTTATAAATAACATGGTAATTTTTTTGTAATTTTTTTTAAATTTTTGGTAAATTTTTTTTTATATTGGCTGTGGCAACACTGGTAACTAGTCTAACGGGTGGGACATGTGCGAATTCCAAGTACTTCAGCAACATATTAACTATGAATTAAGGATGCTAAAAGTTCAGAATCAGAGTCGATTCATTCATTCGCTTCGTCCTCTTAGTAAATTTGGGTTGATTACAAATATTTACAAACCTTTTATGCAAATACTTCTTAGTTAAGTACCTATATAGAAAATGAGATTTGGGTTCAACGTTAACTTTCTCATGGAACGTCCCATAACTGTTTTTTATGTACTTACAAAAATCTTCATTAATTAAGTGCACTCGAAATATAATTATTGAAATGTTCTATTGTTTTTAATATTCTTTCAGGTGAAAATTTTTAAGGTTAAAAATTTGGCTTGTGAATAAAAGAAAAAATATATATGTCTGTTTATTAAAGCCATTACTCTATACACAAACGTACATATATAAATATTGTAATAATACCAGAGTTCATCCAACAGAGCTGTTAACAAAAACTTTACTAAAATATGATGGGGCCATGAGCCCATCATTCTCGGAATTAAATTAGAGCCGCAAGCGCGTCTAAAGCGGGCCTGCACCATGCTAGCACCGCCGAACCCGAGGTCAATATGCGGCCAGGACCCGGGCTGGTCGTGATGGCGCTTGCGTTTATTTCGGGGGCTCGGCGTGGAAGCACCAGCACCAGTTCACAATCATGTTCATCAACCACCATATCATCATCACCATCGCCTTTTTTCACTCCCACAACATCGGATACCGACAACGAACCACAAACACCTTCTAACATTTTCCGGCATATCTTGGTGGAGATGATATATTTGCAACGGAACCTAATAATATTCAGCAAGAAAATAAATGGAAAACTTATCGCACAGATTATCTTAATTATATGTACAGCTATTCTCTCTTGTCCCCGTTTGTAGCTCCAAAACACCAAGAACAAAATTTCCGGCTGGAAACACTCTCCGCTTTAAAATCATCTTCGTGGGCCACTAGACAAACAAGAATAACACGTAGTCTAAATGCAGATGCAGGAAATCCAATCGAAAAACGAGAAGGGAAAGAACGCATTGATATTAGATTTAATGAAAACAGCAACAGACAGAGAAATATTGTTGGCTCTGAAAAAGGCAGTGGTTATGAAATCGGGGACGCTACAAAAAGTGTAGAGAATAAGATTAATGAAAGTAATATATCTGCTGGTACCAGATGCGGATTATCCCTAAGGCAAACTAGGCACTTGCCTAGGGGCGCGTAGTTACAAGGGGCGCGCGAGCTCAGAATTTTTAAACAAATAAAGAAAATAAAATATCGACGATTAAGAATTAAAGCTGATCTATAATAGATCGATAATAGATAAATCGATTATATTGCACAAGCATCGATATATTGTGCAATATTGCGTGTTTGTTGCGTCGTCAGGCTTGCCAGTACTGGCGATTTGTCGCCAAATTGGCGATTTTATGCAAACTTTGGCGACCAATTTATGAAAATTGGCGATGGCGACTTTTTTGGCGATTATCAAGATATTAGATTATATTAATAAAAAAGCAATTACTTTTTCAAGCCTATTTCTGAAATTTTGAAAGTTTCTTTATGCAAATTTTTGTCAAATTACAAAAAAATTGAGAAATATCAATTGCTTTTTGTTTATTAATACGACCCATTATCCCCACTTTGCCAATAAATCTTACGATATGTAGAGATCTATTGAGAAAATAAATATATACTACATACTCTGGCAACCATTTTCTGCACACTTGAGTGCAAACCAAAATTTTGGTCTGCACACTCGCCTATCCACGATACGACGGTCTGTACAACTTTGACACCCTACGGGACAGTGAGCTTCAGCTGACACCGCACGTGCTGTTCATCGCTGACATATGTTTTGTGCATCGTCGACAGCACTTCCTTAAGGGCCTTGTGAGAAAAGTGATGCCTGGCTTTGCGTACGTGTGATCTTGCATCACCTTCTCTCTTATGTACTTTGGCTATCTATTCAAAATAGGTTTGCCTCTTTTACTCCAATCACAAGTGATCAAAAACAATAGCACTCTAGTTAGCAGCATAGTTTATATCTATAAGTTGCGACACTCTCAGCTGATCGTTTGGCATGTTGTGCCTGTCACCATGTAGTGCTGTGCAAAAGTTACAAAAAAAAAATTGAAATGAATTTTAAAATCGTTAAATCTTCAAAATTATTGGGTGAATTGAATTTGTAATGCTATAATAATAATATAATACAATGGCGCTATTATAACTCTGACGAGTTTTATGGCCGAGCTTCTCTCCCAATTCGAGGTGTGCTCCTTTTTGTTTTTCCTACTAATTGGGTGGACCTACAGTCTTATGCCGGCTCAGAACGGCGAATGCATTTTTTGTGAGAAGCTTTTTCATGGCAGAAATACTCTCGGAGGGTATGCCGCCCACTGCCGAGAGGTGACCGCTACTCTTAAAAAACCCAATAATTGGATTTTTACTAATTAGAAAAATTTGTTTCTGGGACCGTGGTTTGAACCCGAGACCTCTGGCATAGCAGGCGAGCACTCTACCCACTGCACCACAGCGTCCATTTAATGCTATATTTGTAGCAATAATAACAAAAAATTAACATACTTTTGAGTTTTAATTGATTTTATTGGGAATTTTGGCAATTTTCTTGTGAAGATTTTGCTATGTTTGAAACGGTCGATTCTTCTTCATATTTGGTTTATTTAGTTTCCCATTCTCCCATTGACACATAATGTGCCTGTCACTTTTTGCAAAAACAATTCCCATGGTTGAAATTTGTTTTGATGGGAATACAGTGAGTCACAGAGAAAGTGAGCCATCATTTATTCAGAAATTTTTATTATTAAATATCTTTGTTAACAATTACTTGACTTTCCTAATCTTTTTGCGACGGAAAACTTTCAACATGCCAGAAATTATGAAAAACAAAAACCTACACATATATACGCGTCACAATCAAAGTAAACTTTCTGGCAACTCCAATTTAAATGATGTATTGTGGAACGATCTTCCGTCATCCCTTGTCAAGTTTGGTTTGGAGACAAACCAGTTTCGGCTAATATGCGCCATCTTCAGTGTCTTTTTTCGTTCTGAGTTATTTTGTGTAAGTTCGATAGTACTTATAGTAACTAGCTTCCATCGTTTGGTCACGTACTTAGTGTTCGTGTGTTCGTGCATTCGTGTGTTCGGGCGACGTGCATGTGTGCGTGCGTGCGAGTCTGTGCGTTTAGGTATGTAAATCTATTTTTGTATCCTCATTAAACAGGCAGGTAAAAGTCCGTTATTGTCCTCTTGTGTGTTGTTTTGTTTATGTCGGTTTTAGGTTTTTTGTCCTCTTTTCGGTATAATAGCTTAAGCGGTTCGAATAATGTATCTGATGTAAGATGTTGCTCCGGTATATGATAAGACTGCCCATTTCTTCTCTACCTTTTCTTTGTTTTCCGATTTCCTTGAAGTTATGTTTTTCTGTATTTTCTTCACCAAACTTTTTTGCTATCCGTTGTTCTCCGCGATTGTGTATATTGTACTGAGTTCCTTGTTGTAAGCTTCCTTTTCTAACGGGGTCCGTTCAAGTCGTGTCAATAAATGTCTGAAAGCGGCGTTCTTGTGTTGTTGAGGATGGCTAGATTTATTGTGTATTACTGTATCCGTTGCTGTGGGTTTTCTGTATATTTCGTAAGTAAATTTTTTAGTCTCTTTGTTTATTTTAATTGTGAGGTCTAGGTAGTTGATTTGTCCATTTTTCTCTGCGTCCATTGTGAATTTTATATTTTTGTGTTGGCCGTTGAGGTATTCCAAAATTTCTTCTTCTTTATTTTCTGATATGAGGCAGATGATGTCGTCTACATACCTGGCATAAAAATTTACCCCCAGATTTTCGCCAGTTCTTCCATGTAACTTTCCTCCAAATGTTGCATAAATACTTCCATAAGAATGGCTGATGTGGGGTTACCCATTCCCAGTCCGTGAGTTTGTCTGTATATTTTATTGTCAAATTTGAAATAATTCTGGTCCAGGGTTACTTTCAGCGTATTTACGATCTCTGTTGCAATGTCTCTGTTCGTTTTTTCTGTCAATATTTTAATTAGAGTTTTTAGTGTTTCTGTCAGTGGTATCGAAGGGTATAGGTCTTTCACGTCAAACGATACCAGTTTCGAGTCCTTAGGTACGTTCAGGTTGTTCAGTTTTTTGATTAGTTCCGTCGTGTTCTTGATTGTGTATTTATTGGACAGGTCCAGTGTCACGGTTAGTAGCACATTTAGATGTTTTGATAGTCTATATCCTGGTGCCGATTTATGGTTTACTATTGGTCGCATAGGTTTTCCTGCTTTGTGGATTTTAGGTAGTGCGATCAGTGACGGGGCGAATGGATTCATTGCCGTGAGAGTGTAGGCTATCTTGTTGTCTACTATATTTTTTGCCTGTTTTATTGCACGCTTTATTGCCAATTGGTATTCCTCCGCTGGGTCTTTCCTCATCACTCGGCAGCCCATTTCTTTGATGAGTTGGCCTGTTTTTGTGGTGTATTCCTCTTGGTACATTAGCACCGTTGTATTTCCTTTGTCTGCTTTTGTTGCTATTATTTTATTCTCTATTAGTTATTTCCTCAATTCTTTTACCGTTTTATATTCGTTTGCTACCATTTTCTTTCCATCAGTTTTTATGCTCTTTTCGATTATGCGTCTGCATAGATGCCTTGCGTGCTCCTGTTCCTCGTTTGGTATTAGTGATATGGCCACCTCCGTGTCCGCAATGGTGTTCTCCACGTCTGTTTTCCTATCGTAGCTTTCGATGTTGTATTTCAAGCCTTTTTGTAGTAGCTGTGTTTCCTTGGCGTTGATTGGAAGATTTGTTAAGTTAATATACACAATCGCGGAGAACAACGGATATCAAAAAAGTTTTGTGAAGAAAATACAGAAAAACATAACTTCAAGGAAATCGGAAAACAAAGAAAAGGTAGAGAAGAAATGGGCAGTCTTATCATATACCGGAGCAACATCTTACAAGTTGGCTAAAGTTTTCCAAAAATATAACATTAATGCAGCATTTAAAACGAGGAACAGCATGGAAAAACTTCTACGAAACAACATTAACAAGGAAGACCCCTTTGACAAACAAGGCGTATACAAATTGACTTGCGAATGCCAAAATAGCTATATAGGACAAACAGGACGCCAAATCAAGACGAGATATCGAAAACACGTAAGAGATTACAATAAGAAAATAAGGAAATCATCAACGACAGTAGAATCAAATTTCGCCAACCACATGGCAGAAAACAAATCTACACCCATGAAAATAGGAAAAACAGCTAAAATTCTCCACATAAAACATAACGGAAAACGACTTAACGTATTAGAAAATATGGAGATATACAAACAGAAGACATTCGTAGGTAAAATAATAAATGAACAATAAACACCGCATCGGATACATTATTTGAACCGCTTAAGCTACTATACCCGAAAGAGGACAAAAGACCTAAAACCGACATGAACAAAACAACACACAAACGGACAATAACGGACTTTTACCTACCTGGTTAATGAGTAGGGAAGCTAAAAATATGCAAATGCATATCGAAATGCAAATGCTTATTTTGGCACTTAATCGAGCAATATCGAAAAATATTAAGCTGGAAACATCTTATCTGGGGTTAATTCAGATAGTTGCGTATACATACAAGCAAGGCTAACTATTGATCTCGACCCCGGAGCGGAGCATTTTCCCTTATAAAAATTCACCACGCCAAACACTAAGTTCTTGTATGCATACAAACAAGGCTACTTGACTGTTGATCAGAGCCTCGAAGCAAACCCAGAGTAAAAAAAAACTTTGCTCCGATGAAGGGAACAATAATATGCAATATGTATCGACATAGCAATGTCTCGGCTTAAAAATAACAAAGCCCCGGGAGCTGACGGCTTGCCAGCCGAGCTATTCAAACATGGCGGGGAAGAGTTGATAAGGAGCATGCATCAACTACTATGCAGAATATGGTCGGACGAGCGCATGCCCGACGATTGGAACTTAAGTGTGCTCTACCCAATTCATAAAAAAGGAGACTCCACAGTACGCGCCAATTATCGTGGGATAAGCCTTCTGAATATCGCATATAAGGTCTTAGCAAGTGTATTGTGCGAAAGACTGAAGCTCACCGTCAACAAGCTGATTGGACCTTATCAGTGTGGCTTCAGACCTGGTAAATCTACCATCGACCAGATCTTCACAATACGCCAAATCCTGGAAAAAACTCATGAAAAAGGAACCGACACATACCATCTTTTTGTCGATTTTAAAGCCGCTTTTGATAGCACGAATAGGAACTGCCTATATGCCGCAATGTCTGAATTTGGTTTCCCTGCTAAACTTATACGGCTATGCCAAATGACGCTGACTAACACCACCAGCACCGTCAGAATTGGGAAGGACCTCTCCGAGCCGTTCGAGACCAAACGAGGTTTCAGACAAGGTGACTCCCTTTCGTGTGACTTCTTCAATTTGATGCTGGAAAAGATAATACGAGCTGCAGAACTTCACCGTGCAGGAAGCATCTTATACCACAAGAGTGTTCAACTGCTGGCGTACGCCGATGACATCGACATCATTGGCACTAACACGCGCGCCGTATGTTCTGCCTTCTCCAAGCTGGATAAAGAGGCTAAGAAAATGGGTTTGGCGGTAAACGAGGACAAGACGAAGTACCTCCTATCATCACACAAAGAAACAGCACGCCTTGGCAGCCACGTGAATGTTGATAGCTACAAATTCGAAACTGTTAAGGACTTCGTCTATTTGGGAACCAGCATTAACACCAAAAATAATGTCTGCACTGAAATCCAACGAAGAATCACTCTTGCCAATAAATGCTACTTTGGACTAAGTAGGCAATTGAAAAGTAAAGTCCTCTCTCGACGAACCAAAATCACACTCTACAGGACACTCATCGTTCCAGTCCTCATGTACGGCGCAGAAGCATGGACTATATCAAAAGCAGATGAGATGGCGCTTGGAGTATTCGAGAGGAAAGTTCTTCGGAGGATTTATGGACCTTTGCGCGTTGCCGAGGGCGAGTATCGAAGGAGATTTAACAATGAGCTGTACGAGCTTTACGCAGACATCGATATTGTTCAGCGAATAAAGATTCAGCGGCTCCGCTGGGCAGGTCATGTCGTGAGAATGGACGAAGATGCTCCGGCCAAGAAAGTATTTCTGTCGAAACCAGCTGAACGCAGAATAAAGGGGAGACCTCCACTGCGTTGGGAAGATCAGGTGGACAGTGATGCTGGCTCCCTAGGTATTCCCAAATGGCGCCACGCGGCACGAAACAGAAATAGCTGGCGCGCTATGTTGGATTCGGCCAAATTAAGTAAGTAAGTAATGTATCGACATATGTACATAGGCATACGCTACACTGTCAATATGAATCGCGATATTTGGATCGCGATCCATATTGATGGTCTGATGAATCGCAGGCTAGTGCTACACGTTCAATATGAATATTACGATATTTTTTTCGCTCTGAGGTTTAAAATATTTTACTTCCGTCCTTTTCACACTTTCACTTTCAATTCAATTTGATGGCTCGCAAAATTTTCATGCTACACAGTCAATCCGTGTTGCCAATATTGCGATCCGGATTGCGGATTTCAAAATTTCGATGCTACACGGTCAATATTAATCGTTTTCCGCATACAAGAGTTTTTTTTCGGAAAGCCACTAAAAAGTTACCCTGGAAAATATAGTAAAACATATAATAGTTCAATGCAACCCTGCGCAATATTAATGGAATGGTTTCGCTTGCTTTGTAAAAAGATCTCATGTATTTACATAAATACAAATCTAAAATTAAGTAAAAGTATTTCATAGTATTTAAAACAAATCCTTTAAATGGGGAAAATATGAATTGTACGTTTCAATTCTTATATCATTATTACTTTGCAAAATTCGTTAAAAAAATGTAAGCTTGAAATGAAATACATACATTTTTTGAGCATATTTCAGGTATTTTTTTAGGCATATATGCATATAATGAGATTTTTTCGTGCATACTTACGAGCATATTTCAGTTATTTTTCGGGCATACCAGCATGCATATTTTGAAATTTTTCGTGCATATTTTTAGCTACCCTATTAATGAGGATACAAAAATAGATTTACATACCTCGCACGCACGCACACATGCACGTCGCCCGAACACACGAATGCACGAACGCACGAACACATCACACGAACACGAAGTACGTGACCAAACGATGGAAGCTAGTTACTATAAGTACTATCGAACTTACACAAAATAACTCAGAACGAAAAAAGACACTGAAGATGGCGCATATTACCCGAAACCGGTTTGTCTCCAAACCAAACTTGACAAGGGATGACGGAAGATCGTTCCACAATACATCATATTCCTACCCTGTCGGAAAAACAAGCAACGAAAAAGTATCCAATTTAAATACGTAAGGTTTCTCTCTGGAACACCGATTATTATTTTTCTCTTATATATTTTTACAGTTCACATTTTACATTATATTTTAATTATATAAAAAAAAACCAGATCGGGCAATTTTCCTCCGTTTTTAAAAGGTGTACTTATCATACAACATACGCTAGAGCGCGTAAAAATCGTGTTTCGTTAGTTGAACAAAACACATTGCTTGCTAATAAAATTTGTATTATATTTAATTCAAGTGCGCCAACAGATGCAGTAGTTGTATTTTTGATGTCAATGTGCAAAAATGGGCCGACAAACAAGTTTAGATATTACGGATAGAGTAATTGAACTCCCCAATCATTTTTTCTGCAATGTGCAGACATCGACCTGTTACAATTTTATTATATGTAGAGATTAACAAATTATCTAAGCTTTTACATTATCTATATCTACATCTACACTAATATTATAAAGAGGAAAGATTTTGATTGTTAGGGTGTAAAACAACTAGGTATTTAAAATTTATAGTATTATGATGGCCATTTATGGTCTGTACAGGGGCGCCGAGAAAGTGGCTGGATGAAGACGTATTAGAAAGATCGCTGGATGAAGACGTATTAGCTTTGGTTTCTGAGGATGATATTCTATCTGTAGAATCATTTGATACAGTAACCAAACCAATATTGGTTACGTTATTAAGGAGTAGCGTAACCTATGAGTAGCGTAACCTATGAACTCCAAAATGAACAAAAACATTCAATTCAAAAAAATACAGCTAAAGCAGAAAGAAATATTGAACAATTTATACAAGGAAAATTTCTAGTTGATAACTTAGAAAACATAACAAGCAGCCCTACATGTACATACTTACTAAGGTGGAGTGAAACTTTTTTTTTGGAAATTCAATTTGTTCCAAAGCCAGAACGGAACCTTTCTAGCCCAGTAATAAGCCTGTAAAATTTTATTGACCTACTCGCATGTTTAGAGGTGCCCCCAGCCCCACAAAGTTGAAAGCAATAAGCACGATCTGGTACAAATATGAAATTTTGAAAAGTATAAAATAAAAAAACGAAGTATGAGGATTGATAAAGATGGCTAAGCTGAGTATTAAAGTGATTTTTTTTTTTTTGAAACAACAACAACAAAAGTTATTAAAGGACAAAGTTTATATTGTGCATTTTTAAATTGCAATTACTTAAAAACTACTGACCCTGCGGGGGTCAACCCCCCTTTAACTCCCCTTAATTTTCATATACAAAATGTATATCAAATTAAAGAGAATCAAAATATCGAATGGTATAAAAATATTCGAAATCGGTTTAGTATTTTTTAAGTAATTGCAATTTAAAAAATGCATAATATAAACTTTGACCTTTAATAACTTTTGTTGTTGTTGTTTCCAAAAAAAAAAATTCACTTTAATACTCAGCTTAGCCATCTTTATCAATCCTCATACTTAGTTTTTTGATTTTATAATTTTCAAAATTTCTAATTTGTACCAGATCGTGCTTATTGCTTTCAACTTTGCGGGGCTGGGGGCAGTTCAAAACGTCATCCTATCGCGATAAAATTTTGTGGGGTTCATTAACTCGTATAAAGGCAACTTTTCATTGCTGGTACGTTCAAAAAAAGAACAAACAAGAAATCTCCATATGATTTCACTCCACCTTAATACTTACTAAGCTAATATCAAATATTTAAAATACCCCACACTTAATACATATGTATGTTTATGTATGTACCATCCCCGCTAACAATTTTGCCAGACAATTTCTGATTCAGACAATTCCGAAAATATTCTGAGTAAAAATTTGAGTATCTGGACAAATCTTTCAGATTTCTTAGGTATTTCTATCAGAAATGTCTGGGGAAATTAATTTTTTCTCATCGGACAAATCTTATAGATATCGGACCGATTTCGTGCAGATATGCCAAAATATTTTCAAGTTATTCTTTTCAATTTGTACAAGAAATTTTCTATTTGTAATCAGTACAAGATTAAAAAAATTAATAAAATAAAATGTGTAATATAAAATATGCATACATACATACATATGTACAAACTTGGTATATCTATATGTACGTGAAGATAGCCGGATATGGCGCGCCAGGCTTTAAAAAAAAAACAAAAGAATAATAGCTGTGGCGATTTGGGCTTGGTTGAATAATAAATTCTTTACTATTTCCGACATAGTCAGCTTCTGCAGATTGCTGCCTTTGTACAGGTATTGGAAGCTAAAGTGAGCGAATAATCCGGTAATGTATATCGCTGGTTCGTTACCATACTCAAGTTAAGGAAGCTTATTAACGGCTCTGGTGGAGTGCGTGTACAACGTTTAAATACATATAATAGATCTTAGACTAAGCACTCATGTATGCATATGTATATGTAAATATGTATGTAAATTAATTTTCATATACAAAATAAATACTTTAATAATTAATTTTCTACTATATTTATGCGAATTTGAATTGAAAATTCTTTAGATATCTGTAAGATATCCATCAGATTCCTCGGCATTTAAATCAGAAATCCTCACGATATTTCTTCAGATATCTGTTAGATATCGATCAGATTCGTCGGCAAATATTGCAGAATTCTGCACGATTTTCTTCAGATATCTGTAAGATATCCATTAGATTCGTCGGAAAACAATAGAATTTCCCCTCATTGTTCCTTCAGAAATCTGTTAGATATCTGTCCGAATCCTCGGTAAAAAACACAGAATTTCCCAAGACATGTCTGTAAGAATTCCTGTCAACGCCTTAATACATTTCTCTTGAAGAAGTCGTACAGCAATCTTGATGATTTCGGACTTTTTTGCCGAAAATCTGATAGATATCTAAAAGATTTCGGGTAAATTTGTTAGCTGGGATATTGAAATAAACTGGAGAATGCATCCGATCATCTGATTTTCTTCACATACATATGTCACATACACGCGTAGGCATGGCCAAATAATCTAGATGGTCGTAGCAGGTAAAAGAGAATACGCCATTAAAGTTCGACGGCCGTACATAATTAATTATAATTTACATATAGTGATGTTGCAGTTTCTAGTTTTAATTCTAACTAGTATCGCCGGTGCTCGAAATTCGACCATGCAATTTATTTTTTCAACTTTGTATTGGTACAAAAATTATTCCTTTTCGCGGAGATAAGCAACACATTCCATATTCCAGTTGTACCGCAACACTGATTTGCCCTTTTGATCACGGTCCGACGCGAAATCATGGTCAAAATCAAGGCAGATCTAGGAAGGTAGGCCCGGTGGTGAATTCAGAAATTTCCCATGTATTTTGTTATTGTAATTGGTAGAGTGTAATGTCAAAATGATATTTCTCCGTGGTTAAAATCTGAATTCTCTTGGGGCTCATCCATTCCTATTAGCCATGATGTGAATTCGCTTTGATTTTGATATAACACTCTACCTTTGTAAATAAAAAAAAAGAAGTTTTTCAATTCGCCGCCGAGCCTACCTTTTAGATATGCCTTGGTCAAAATTAAAATTACTCAGTGTGCTCTCCCGCACTCTCTCTCATTATTCGCTTTAATGGAAAAGCAATAGGAGATATTTGGCTGCGTTGATTTTGATCTGAGCGTAAACTGGGCCAATGCATATAAAATAGAGAGAGCGCTTTTAAATTAAAACGACTCTTCAACTGTGTTTACGATATTTGTAAACACGTTTACGATATCGATTTCTCTTAACTAAAAATTTTATTTATTAATTATAAACAAATTAAATAATTTATAGAAAAAATTATATGCCTATGCACTGCTCCTGACTCATACGAACACATCCATATCAATTTTATGTGGATATGAGTATGTTAAATGTGCTAAACAGCCTGGCAATTGTTTGTATGGAAAAAATTTTAGCTTATTAATATATAGATTTTAATCTTCGATTTTCAATTTCATTTTCACTTTTAATAAGTATGGGGACGCAAATTTCAGTATATTGTTACGTATTTGTCGATAGCTCGATTATTTCTATCGGGTTCGTATCACTAAATTGTTAAATAAAAGTCTTTATTTACTTCTTAATTCACGCTGTCTGCGTCCAGATTTGAATTCAGCGCATCGAAAACCTTTAGGAAAGTATGGTCTGGTTTATGGTCAAAAAAATCGGTCTCATTTTGTTGGCCTGTGTAATTCACAATATCCAACGAGCCTCCCTTTAGGTTTGTTTACACATAATAGCATGTAACTGATATGTTTGTATATATATACGTAGGTATATAAATATATACATAGCAGTGGCGGATCCACGGGGGGTTTTGGGGTTCAAACCCCTCCCCCTTGTGCTTTATCATAGATCCCAAATTAATGACTTTATAGATTCTGCGCCCAAATTTCCCAAACTGATCAAGGAAAACTCTATCATTCCAAAAGCAATGGTTGGATGGGTTTAGCTGTCCAAAGGAAAAACTCGACATTTATTTTCAGATTATATTTTATATGCACACTAGCAAATACCCGTTGCTTCGCAATGACGAATAATAGGTAATCCAAGTCAAGTTAAGTCAATTCAAGTAAAGTTAAGTCAAGTCAAATCAAGTCAAGTCAAATCAAGTGAAGTGAAGTGAAGTCAAGTCAAGTCAAATCAAGTCAAATCAATTCAAGTCAAATCAAGTCAAGTCAAGTTAAGTCAAGTCAAGTCAAGTTAAGTCACGTGAAGTCAAGTCAAGTCAAGTCATTTTAAGTCAAATCAAGTCAAATTAAATCAAGTTAAGTTAAGTTATTCCGGGGTTATCTGGGTCCACTTGATGACCTGGTCTAGACATCACTATGAAAATAGCTCTATGTTGAAGCCGTTTCCAAAACATTTCATTTGATACCAATATCGATCAAAAACATCCGGGTCGGAATTTTGACCCATATCTGGGGCCCAGCTTAAGAATCACAATTAAAGAGTTTTGTGTTGAAGTCCTGATCAAGGCCATTCATTCGATACCAATATTGCTCATTGCTCAACATTCCGGGCCACCCGGATCTTCGTTTTCACCCATATCCTGAGACCCGGCCTGGGAATTATCATGCATAGAGCTCCAAGTAAAATCCCTGTTCAAAACCTTTCATTTGATACCAATATTGCTCAGAAACATTCCGGGTTAATCCGGAGTCACATTTCGGTCCATATTTGGGCACCCGGCCTAGGCATCACAAATAAAATAGTTCTATGTCGAAGTCCTCATCAAGACCTTTCATTTGGTACCAATATCGCTCAGAAATATTCTTGGGTCATCCATATCCTCGTGTTGACCCATATCTGGAGACCCGGCCTAGGCATCACTAACTATTAAAGGAGCTCTATTGAAGTCCAGATCAAGACCTTTCATTCGATACCAATATCGCTCAGACATATTCCGGGGTCATCTGCGTCCACGTTTTGGCCCATATCTGGAGATCCGGCATGGAAATAACAATGAAAATACATAGTATGTGTTAAAGCCCTGCTTAATACCTTTAATTTCATACCAATATCGTTCAAAAACATTCCTTAGTCATCCGGGTCCACATTTTAACCCATATCTGGAGAGGATGTCTATGCATCACAATGAAAATAATTCTATGCAGAAGTCCTGCTCAACGCCTTTGATTTGATGCCAATATCGTAGGTGTAGGTACAGGCGTTCTTGAGTTATAGCATAGTATGCATGTGTAAACAGGTTTTTGATTGCCACCGAGCAAACAACAAACCGTGCAAAAACAAACATATGAGTCGCCTGCGCTGCGCTGCTTGGCACGACTGCGACGCCTCCACTGAACACGGCAATTGACCAAACGAATCTGTCTATGTTGCGATTTTTTGAGTTTTTCGAAATTTAAAACCGGGAAAAAGGTATTAAAGTCTTAGGAATACGCAAAAAAAAGTACATGGTTCTCGAGAATTTACCATTTGTGACATTTTAAAAAAAGAATTATTAAAATCGGTCCAGTTCTTTTTGAGTTATCGCGTTACATACATTTTCCATACAATCAATTTTATATAATTAGTATAGATATAGATATATATATATGTGTGAAAAGACAATTGCGCACTTGTCGTCCATCGAAAAAGATGCAAGCATAGTAGGTAGTTGAAAGAAATACAATTAAATTACAGCGTTTGACATGCACAATGTAAATGGCTTGTTGGCGTAGCTGTAGCGCCTTTGATTCGCATTTTGTCGATCGCGGTTCGAATCCTGCCTGTGGCTTGTATTTTTTTTTTTTTTGTTTTTTTTTATATTTATTTAAAAATTAAAAAAATATTTAAAAATGAATAAAAAAATATATATTTTATTCATGTATACTGGGCACACCACATAACATCCAAAATATGTACCTACATGCGAAAAAAGTTCATGTAGGTACCTTTGGACGCACGTGCATAAAATCAAATTTGTTAAATGCTATTCGCAAATTGCCAAATCGCAAATTTATTTTCTTTTCTTTTTTATCCCTATTTTTATCGGGATTGTACAGAATTAATTTGGTGAGAAATGTCTGAATCGTTGGAGAAATTGCCCTTTTCAGAGGTATTTCGCAATTCTTGTTTAAATTAACCTTTTAAAAATTTGAGTATATAAAAACAAGAACAAGAAAAATTCTATTAAAAATATAAATATAACCAAAAAGTACTACATACATATATTCTTATTTAGTTTGGCTTTAAATGCAAGAGTAAGTGAAATTGATGATCAATTTGCCACCAATACCATGCGATATTCATTCGCAAGTACCAATGCAAAAATATACATACATACTAGGGCGGATCGATTTAAAAATCCCTCATTGCTCTGTGAAAATCGTATTCTAGGGATCAAAATAAGAAACTTTGCCGAAGGAACCATACCTCTAAAACGAATTCTGATGTCCCCCAATTTGGGTCGAACTTTTGGGTAGGAAATTTGGTATCTCAGTCACTAATATAGCTGGAGCGATGAAATTTTACCCACGTGTTCAGCTCAGGCCCCTAAGAAGAAATTTGATAAAATTTTGGAAAATGGGCGGTGCCACGCCCACTTCTTAAGGGTCAAACATTGAAAGTTTTATATGTCATAACTCAGAGACCATTAAAGATATATCGATGAAATTTGGTACGCGTGATTTACTTACTTAGGCAAACGTTTGGACGGAAAATAGTTAAAATCGGTTCACGAGATATGGCTTAAAATGTTTTTATTAGGTCACTTTATAATACACATATATAAAAGTGGGAGTTCATCAAATTTCTTCTTAGGGGCCTGAGCTGAACACGTGGGTAAAATTTCATCGCTTCAGCTATATTAGTGACTGAGATACCAAATTTCCTACCCAAAAGTTCGACCCAAATTGGGGGACATCAGAATTCGTTTTAGAGGTATGGTTCCTTCGGCAAAGTTTCTTATTTTGATCCCTAGAATACGATTTTCACAGAGCCATGGGCGATTTTTTTGTCTCCCCACAAATCGACCCGCCCTAATACATACGTTTTACATGTTATTTAGAACTTCAATTCAAATCTCCTGCACTTTATGTGATGACATACATATTGTTAATTTGGAGGGTTTTGAGTTTGGTGTTTTTAAGGTGCGGGAAATGGCGCAACTAGTATATAGAATAATAATAGTAGGTGGTATTAGTCCATATTTTCACCAGCGTCTGCCCTTAAAAAACATCTTCCAAAAAAAGATATTTTCAAACCCCCCCCCCCCCCCCCCTCGCCGAAATCCTGGATCCGCGCCTGATACATAGGTATATACATATATACTTTTATTGTCTTAATCTATTTTAATTGTTTATTTTTTCTTATTTCTAGGTCGTAAACGATTAATGTAATTTTCATTAGTTATATTACCATATGTATTTAATTCATTTTCAGATTCATCAACGTTTGTTTCAATACATTCTTGTTCCCTATCCAACCCTCTTGATTGTGATGATCCAACTGTTTCACTTTTATTTGATTGAGATGAAGTGACTTCCAGTGGTAATTGTTCATCACTAATTTCAAGGTTGTCTACGCCTGACCTAATCTGATCAGTATGTCGTTTAATGGTTCTTTGATTTGATAATAAACAATGGTAAGATCGTGAGCCAACTTTCTCACTTATAATAGCTGGTGTCCAAGATTGTTTATTAGGATTGGTGTAATCCCGTATAAACCCATTTTGTCCTTTTTTGAACTCCACTGATCTTTTACCTTTGTAATTACATATGCTTTTCTCCTGTTTTTCTAAAATGTTTTCTTCAATGAGAGGGGGTCTTACAAAGTCTAGCCAATTTCTAATCGATCTTCCCAGAAACATCTGAGCTGGGCTCTCCTCCGTTGTGGAGTGCTTTGTGTTTCTGTAATCCATCAGAAACCTATTTAAAATTACATCAAAGTTTTCATTATTGTTTGAGTTTGCATTTGCCAGAATAGATTTCTTCACTAGCTTAACAAAAATTTTCCACCTGGCCATTGGTTTCAGGATGACCTAAATTCTTCTGAAACAAATTGTCTTCCATTATCGCTTACTATAACACGCGGAATGCCAAAGCGAGAAAATGTTCTCTTAGTATCGTTACGACGAAATTTTTGGTTGTGTCTTTCGTTTTGAAGACTTCGGCCCATTTGGAATATGAATCCACGACAACAAATAGATAATTATTTTTTATGGGACCTGCAAAATCTATATGTATCCTATGATAAACCGAGTTTGTTGTCTTCCATGGGATAAGCGGACTTTTCTCTGGGCTAGATAGAAGTTGCTGACACGGTAAGCATGACTTGTTCAAAATTTCGATATCTTTGTCAAGCTTGGGCCACCACACAAATGATCGAGCCAGAGCCTTTGTTTTGACAATTCCCAAGTGAGACTCGTGAAGCAATTGAAGTATGTACTTCTGAAGTTTAAAAGGAATTATGGTCCAGTATCCCCATAATAGGCAACCTTGGTCTACAGACAGCTCGACATCTTTCGATATATATGCCTCAAATTCCTTACCTTTTAAATTTGTTATGTTGCCTTGTCTAACAGCTTCACAGACTTTTGATAAAACAGGTCGTGTTTCACGAGCAACGTCTTTGAAATCAATACTCAAAATATTGTTTTGTTCAACAAAATGAACAAATGTATTGTCCATGGTGCTTTCATTGGTTTCTATTTGTGGAATTCGCGAGAGATTATCATCTTCATTTGATAAGCCTTTAACATATTCAATTTTATAATTGAATCCTGATAAAATAAACGAATGCAACTGGTTTAAGTTCTTTATTTGGAAATTGATGCGATAGAACACCACCAATGGCGTTGTTAGATGCATCTGTCGTTAAATATATTGGGAGTTTCGGATTGAAGTGTACCAAAACTTTGTCTGACGTGGTGTCTTTTTTGATTTGCTCATATGCTGTTTGACAATCTATTGACCACCGAAAAGGTACATTTTTTTGTAAAAGTTTGTACATGGGAGTCAATTTGTCTGCGATATTGTCAATAAAATTGGCATAATAATTAACCATTCCTAAGAAAGCACGTACTTCAGAAATATTCTTTGGCACAGGTGCCTTCACTATAGAATCTATTCTGTCTTTATTTTTGTATAACCCTTTTTTATCGATAGTAAATCCTTGATATAAAATTTTATCTTTAAAAAATGCACATTTCTATAAATTCAACTTTAAACCCGCTTGTTGTAATTTACTCAATACTAATTTCAAATTAATAATGTGTTGTGAGATGTCTTTTCCAGATACCGTTATATCGTCTAGATACACGACCACAAATGGAATATTTCGTAATAAATTTTCCATCGTTTTTTGAAAAATTGCTGCTGCTGGTTTTACACCAAATGGTAAACGTTTCATTTTTAGTGTGCCTATGTTTGTCGACCATGTGCAAAGAAGTTGAGATTTTTCATCAAGAATGACTTGGTTGTAAGCGTTGGATAAGTCAAGTTTAGAAAAAAGCTCTCCCCCTTGAAGTGAAGAGAATATTTCATCTATCAATGGGAGTGGGTAGAGCTGCAAAACCATCGATAGTCGGACCACTCGATAGTCGAAAAAAAAACTATCGATACTATAGATAGTTTTTTATGAATATTTCACTAAATTAAAAAGAGGGATGGTTTTGTTAACAGTTTTTTTTCCAAAAAGTTTTTAATTTTTTACGCAAAACAATAATTAAATAAAAGATCAAATAAGAATTAGATACTTCACTTACACTGAGAGAAAAATCAACCAAAAGTTGGTTAATAGTACTAATTTCACACTTGAAATGGAATCAATGTGAATTTTGTTTAATATTACCACTACCATTGTTGATATATTAGACAGTGTTTTTGGTTATATTAACCATGATATTTGTTGATATAACAAAACGTTCGTTCAAATCTTCAACCAATTTATTGTTACTATTAAACAACTTGTTGGTTATATTTTTATGCCAGTAGCAGCACTGCTATGTATGATCTATAAGAGAGTGTTAATATGTTAACTGAATAACAAAGAAAATTCCAAATACTCACTCTCTCGCTCTCTGCAATTCGGGTCCAGCCATTCAACTTCGTCAAGCACAAACGGTGTTGAAGGCGATGGTAACAACAGAGTCGAAGCCAGAAAGCTTCGTAAATATTTTTACTTTTTTTTTAGATATGAATTAACCAATATTTTCGTTAATATAACAAATATACACGTTGGGGAAACCAACTTTCTGTTTGATATTGATTGTTACCAAAATATTGGTTAATTGTACAATGAAAATGTACATATTACATTTTTTCCTTTTGACATGAATAAATCAACCAATAAAACATTAACCAAGAAGTTGGTTGAAAAAACCATTGTACTTTTTTCTCTGTGTATGTATATAGCATTTTCTGGTTAAATTAAACCTTAATAAATAATAGCTTAAAAAAACTAAAAACACGCTTTAATCTTAAAAATCGTACTAAAAATTGAGAAATAATTTAATTAGAAACAAAATGATGAACTAAAATATAAGTATTTAAGGAAAAGCGTCGGGTGGTGCTCAGTATGTCAAAAAATATTTAAGATCGCTGTTTTTAACTAATATTTTTATTTTGACTTTTTTGAGATTTCATATAACGTACTCTTTAATTTCGCAACTAGGTATGTATATTTTTGTACTAGTTGTACGAATCGAATATTTTCATATTCAAATATTATTGAGCGCCCCCACGCTTTTCCTTAAATACTTATATTTTCGTTCATCATTTTGTTTCTAATTAAATTATTTCTCAATTTTTAGTACGATTTTTAAGATTAAAGCGTGTTTTTAGTTTTTTTAAGCTATTATTTATTTTTAACTTTTTAGTGAAAATTTTCATTAAAGGATGTTTTATGCGGACGCAAGAATAAAAGTAAAAAGAAGTCTGATGAAGGGATGTGGTGATCTCCGAAATAGATCTACATACATATGTATTTATAACTTCTACCAAAAATATTAATTTTTCACATACATTTTTGCCTTATAAAAAAAACAAACATTGTTCATAAGAGCTCAAAAATGAAGCCTAAACGAAAAAATATCAACTAATATGTACTATGTGTATCGAAGCAAAACTATTTCAGTTTTTAATCGGATATATGCTCTTCTTTATTTGCCTGTGCATATTCACAATGAACAGTCAGCGCTCCAAAATATTCTCATTGTCCTATAATCACTTCCATATTTTTCTTGTATACCAAAAATAGTAAACAACTTCTTGAAAACAAAAATTGCCAAACAGATGTGAAAGTTACCAAGAAACCAACAGCGAAAAATAACCTATTTTGGTAATTACCAAGTTCGGCAACCGTGCTATAAATAGAATTTGAACCAGGGTTTGAAATTGCTTAGCTACTTTTGCTGCATTTGCTTTTGCTTTGCTTTTGCTAACGAAAAGTAAATTAGCAAACTCGGCCAGCCGAGTAAAAAACGAGAACACGATTCATTCCCTTCAGTTTTCAGCTGAGCCGTGTTTGCTTGTGTAGTTAAGCAAAGCAACGCGATTTGGGGGATTTCATTTTACTTCCAGCAATTAGTTGTCTTTGAATTTTTTCTGCTTTTGCTTATTGCATCTTGTTAACATTACCAGAGTTGAGTGATGGTGAATTACAGATTTGAGAGAAAAGTTGAAAAAATTAGCAGCGCGCTGTAGAATGGAATGTTACTTTACATTTGTGCACATCTGCTGATATTCTATGCTTTTGTGTACACAACAATTTTTTGATATGTTTGGGGGACAGTAGGATTTTCGTTGATCAGTCATCAGAGTCTAGCAGGTGCTGTGCCCCGATACACCAAGATGAATGGTGAGGGTTTTGAAGCAGCCACCAATTTATTATTGCTCAATAGATGTACATATGTATGTACATATGTACATATGTATTGATGCATCATCTATTTGTTCAGAGAGGGTGTCAATTAAATTTCATTGGCATAGGTATAGAGATGGTTGATCGTTGCTCATCAACGAGGTTGATGGGTTGGCCATCAACAAGATGAAATGGACAACAAAATGTTTTTACATATTCAAAATTTCGAAAATTTTAAAATAATTAAAAAATCGATGTGGAAATTGTAAAAATACTCACCGGTTGTAGCAAACTGATGCATTGTTGTATGGTTTTTAATACAGAAAATGCATTGATGCGCAGGTTCGAGTCCCAGTAAAGTCAAATTGAAATTAATTTTAATTGATTTTTTTTTTAATTTTTAATTTATTTATAATTAAAATTCGATAAGAAAATAGTTAAAACACCAGCGGTTTTGGGAAATTAGTGCATCGATGGAATTGGTGTATGGGAGGAATAATGAGCCATATCAGCAGATGTGCAGAAATTTAATATAACATTCCTTTCTACAGACGAACTCGCTCTACTTCTGTTATTTTAACAGCCAGCTGTGTTGAATTAAAATTTTTTATTCACCAGATGCACTAACAGAATTTTGTTGGGTCTCTGGCTTCCACGATTATTCGTAGTTGCAACTTCTCTGTTCATCTGCGTTCTCTGTTATTGGCTTGCATACGGGAGTGAATTGAATGAAATTCATAGAGGCTATTTTGAAGAGAGGTAACATAAAAGCCACAATGAAGCATAGAGTATAATGTTGAATCTCATTATATGATGTCGTTGGGTTGAATCACATGTTGATGTCACGTTTCGAATCCGGAGGTGAATAGAAATAATAGAGGAGAGAACACAATAAAAGTAAAGTGAATGTTTCAAACAAATAATAATTGAGTTAAACGTTTGCAACTTTTAGGATGTGATGAAGTTACATACATACATACATACAGGTGAAGCTAATAAAAGCGTGTTAAAAAGAGGGATGGTTTTGTTTACATTTTCCTTTTCAAAGTCTTTAATTTTTTTTAACGCAGAACATTAATGAATTAACAAAATAACAACAAATAGGAATTAAATACTTCACTTATATATATAGCATTTTTTGGTTAAATTAACCCTTTTTCAATTTAAAATTTGCACTTGATTTGAAAAAGGTTTCATTTGACTTGAAAACGCTATAGTAATAAAACTAAAAGTAGTACATTTGTTTTTTAGCATCTTTGGCGCTGAAGTACATAAGGCACATTTAGGGACACGATATCGAATCAAAAGCATCAATCTGGTACTCATTTAAAATATCGGTTAAAAAGAATCGCGAACCCGATAATATCGAAACTAAATTACTCGATACTCAAAGTATCGGTATCGAAAGCGGTAATTTTCTAGAAGGTGCAGCCTTAAAATTTCCTCTAAAATAGTTAAAAGAGGTACCAATCGACGCGTTTTGACCTCTAGATTATGAATTCGAAAGCGGAGATAAAAGATTTTTCCACATTTAAAAGATATTTATTGAAACGGTTTAAAGTTGCACCGTCTTCTAGAAAGTTAGTAGTGTGGTTATGTACGTTCTGGCTCACATTTCGTGGTAAGCTTTTAAAATTATAACAACAATTTTTATGGAGAGCTTTTAGAAAACACCACCCCAATGTCTGTTCCTATCTTCAACATGTGTTTGTGTGTATATCACAAGCATTTTTCACAAAAAATCACGAAAAAGACATAGTCTAATGTGAAATTTTTGGGCGACATCTAACGTTGAATAGGGTAAATATGAAAAGCTCAGCGATAATTGCGCCATCTGGCGGTAGACAGTGAATATTTGTTATCTATACTAAAAAGCTGTATGAATATGTATCTATGAAGATACATATAAACATGTATGTATAAACCTGTATGAATATGTATCTACGAAGATACATTTAAACATGTATAAACAAACCTACATATATTTCCTCCGCTTGTATGTTACCAATCTGGGGGAGAAATTCAAACATGTACACGTATAGAACTTTATGAGGTGTGTCATAGAGGAGATTTTCATTTCAGTTGAATGTAGAAGCTTTTGTATGTATGTATGTAGGCATACATATGTTGATATACTTATATGTATGTATATAAGTGTATGATGTTAGCTAGCTATGAGGGAAAGAAATTTAAACAGACATTTTATACTTACGTTTTCCTTATATTCCCATTTTAAGTAAAAGTTAAAACAAATATAAATATTTTATATAAATTTTTATTAATTTATTTATTGAGTAAAAGTACAATTTTTGCATTTGTTTACATTAAAGACTATATTATAATAGAATTCCATAAGTTTCCTTGCTTCTTCTACTTTACAAATATCATCTACTTCACCTTCTTTTTCTCCCATTTCCTCTCCCCTTTTTTTTTCTTCATCATATCTTTGATTATTATATGAATTAGAAGTTGAACTATTTATATTATTTGATTTTAAAGAATACTGAAGATTTGATTGTATCGCTATCAATTTATTTTTATGTTCATCCGAAAGTATATCAGAGAATTTTTTTAAAAAGTTATAAATTTCCTTAATTATCATTTTTACAATAATATTTTATATTCTTTTACATATATTACTTATATTACTGAATTCTCATATGTAATGTCTGTGATTATCTCTTAACATCAATTATTAACCTCATATCAGTGTTTAGTCTTCTTCAAAATTTAATTTTATAATTTCTTTTATTATATTTATTCAATACTATTTCTTTATAAATTATCATTTGCAACTAAATTTTTTTTGTTTATTTTTTTTATTTGTGTACATTATAGATATTTTAGTAGAAATCTTACTTATTTTTTATACTTATTTCATTTATTTACTATTATTCATTATTTTTTTTCTTTCCTATTTTTTTTCTCATACATATTTTAATTTTTAAGATCATTAATCTCATATATATATGCATTCAATTCCCAAATTATATGAAAATGGATTTCCTGTGAGAAAGAAAATGTTTTCCTGTGAAATTTTAAATGAGGTAGAAAACTGCATTGCATTTTCTTTAACAATTCTAATATTATTATCTAAATTTCCCCAAAAGTCGAAGTCAACAAGTTTTAATACTTACAACACATACATGAAAATTAATGCATTCATTCTGTAAAATCTCATTATTCTCATATATACATACATCATTCATACTTTAATTTTTAAGATCATTACCATCATACATATATACATATTCATATCAGTTTTTTAGTCTTCTTCAAAGTTTAATTTTATAGTTTCATTAATTATATTTCTTCAATACTATTTCTTTATATTGTTTGCAACTACATTTTTTTTGTGTTTTTTTTTTTTTTTTAGTTTGTGTACATTATAGATATTTTAGTAGAAATCGTACTTATGTTTTATACTTACTTCATTTATTTACTATTATTGCTTCATTATTTTTTTCTTTCCAATTTTTTTCTCATACATATTTTAATTTTTAAGATCATTGAACTCATATATACATAGATTCAATTCTCAAATTATATGAAATTGCATTTCCTGTGAAAACTATGAGAAAGTAAATTTTTTCTATGAAATTTTATATGAGGTAGACAATTGAATTGAATTGAATTTTCTCTAACAATTCTAATAATATTTTTTATTATGTTGATAAACGCAAATTTATAATACTTTATTTACTTTTAGTTTCTTAATTATATTTATTTGATACTATTTCTTTAAAAAACTTGTTTGCAATCATTTTTTTATATTTGCTTGCATTTAGACTATTTAATATAAATCTATACCTATTCCATTTATTTATAATTTCCGACTTAATTCATATATTCCTACTTCTTTATTTTTTGTTTTGTTCCTTTTTTCTTCATATTATTTTCTTCTTCTACATGTTATCTTTAATTATTATATAAATTTTTGATGTTACTTATGTTGTTTTGTTTTAAAGAATTCCAATGATTTCATTATACCAATATAATATCTATATAATTTATTTATATTTATTTTTTTCCATTATATTCAATACAATAACTACTTCTTTAAATTATTTTTCAGATTAATTTTATATGAACTTTTATGAAAATCTAAATTTACATCTCCACAAATATCTTGTATATGCATGTACATATTTAAAATTTTCAGACTTATTCTTACAGAATCATAAATTCCACAAATATACTTCAAAAAAAGTATTTTAACATTATAGTTTATTCAAATCGAAAATTTAGTTACAAAATTTCTAATTTTTATATTCTTCTAATAATCTTTTAACAGTTTGAAATCGTTGATAAAAGAATGCACATGAACAAGTGGTTGCTGTATTTGAATACTTGCAATCAAATTTATGCATTCCTGTAGCTGTTTGCTGGAAGGTAATGGTTTTATATAAACGCATTTCATCAATCATGTTTTTAAGAAGTTGTATATCTTCATTTTTAATATAACAACTACATACTCCTAAAAATGTTTCCAACTCTTCTACTAACATTTTATTTTATTTATTTTTATTTTTTTTTTTTTGTAAGAATGATAAAGATAAATACTTCATATATTTTTAAATATTTTAGAAATATTTTTCATCCAATATGTTTATATCAATAATAAATCTTTTCAAGTCAATAACTTCTTTGTTTTCCTTATCAAAGTAGTAATTGTATAAATTTACTAAATCCATTATATGCTTATATCGTCTTTCGATGATGTGACAATTACATGTATCAGGTCCTGATTGTATATTATTTTTACTCCAAGGACAGGTTGTATAGTGTCTCCCATATATAGATTCCATAACTAATTCATACTTTATATCTTTAATAGTTATAAATGTATTTTGTATAAGTTTTCTATGATGATCAAGTATATAGTTATAATTTTTTTTAAAAACTCTTCAATTATATTACTTTTCATACTAAAATGAAACATTTTCAATCAGATGTAAAGTAAAACTAAACCTCTCTAATCAGAAACTTAAACATATAAATAAGTTATTTATGTTTATATACATTTAAATTTATATACTTATTTTTATATATTTTTATATATAAAATAAATATGCATAGATATATTTTCCAGATATATATAGTTAACATATTTTGAAATACTATTCAGTGTGCGAAGTTTAAGCTGAATGAATTAATAATGATCGATAACAAAAGTATAATAGTTATAGATGTACAGGGTTTCCATATTTCCAACAAGTTTATAGCAAAAGAAGTTAGCATTTCAGATCTAATGGATACACATAATATAAAAACATTTGTTATACATCCACCTTTTAGTTATTCAAGATTAACATTGAGAGAAAGAATTGAATTAGAATGGTTACATACATATCACCATGGATTGCAATGGAACGATGGCAACTCAACATTCAAATCTTTTAAGAACTACTTAAACAGATATATTAAAGATGAAAAGCGAAATATTTGTATGTATGTGAAAGGAGCACAAAAAGCAAAATGGATACAACAACTTACTGGAGAAGACATTATTATATACAATTTAGAAGATATGGGTTGCCAAAGCATAAAAAACTTATATAAGGATAATATCAATGTATATGCATGTAACTTTCACCATAAACATATGATATGTGCAGAAAAAAACGTTCATTTATTTAAAGATTTTATTATATCATATAAAAATAAAGATAAAATATAACTAAAATAATTCATTAGTTTTATTATATAGATATATGTATAGATGTACTAGAGTTTTATTATCACATATATAAATAAAAAGTATTATTATTATTATTAAGGTTCACTCCTACATAATAGAGAAACAGTAATTTATCATATAATATTGTCAAGAATTAAAAAATAGGAAGACATTCAATACATTCAAGTATGTATGTATGTATATACCCCATTAATATTAACAAAATTACAATGATTAGTCAAAACAATCAAGATGAGATAGATTTTATCGTTAACAGATTACTTATTGGATAGTCCCTTAAGAATTCTTAAGGGAGAACGAAAAACAACTAAATATAGGGAAAAAATTATATTGACATTAGAAAAATTTGTCGTATTCTTACCAGAGCGAATAACATTACCAATAAACTGATGGAGACTTAAAATGAAAATTTATAAATCAGGATATGAAAATAAATATTTATATGCTTTTACATTGAAATGCGAAAAATAAAGAAACTCAAAATAAAAAAGTAAATGCGTCTTTGGTTATGTGGATATTTTGAAAAAATTAGTTTCCGAAATAATTAATTAAAACAGTATATTCATATAAAACATATTGAAATATAATGCAATCTAAAACTTTGTAAAGCAAATGTATTGATAATATATAAACGTTTAGAGCATACATATTAATAATATATATTTATATTTTCTATACTCCTTTTATTCTATTACAATACATTAACTAATATCGATAAATATATAATGAAAAAGTTGTATTCATGTAGGTATAAGTTTGATTATACAAAAGAAGGGAGTTTATTTATACATTAATAATTTATATGGCTATGCTATGTTACAATATCTCCCCTATAAAAATTGTTTAAATTAGTTAAAAATATTGAAGACTTTAATATCCATAATGTACAAGAAAATTCTTCTATTGGATATATACTAGAAGTAGACTTAGAATATCTACCTTCATTACATGATTGACATAACGATTTACTATTTTGTTCCGAAATAAAAAAAAATTATAAAATTAAACAAAAAACTAATATCAAATTTGAATAATAAAGAAAAGTATATAATTCATTATAGAGTTTTACAACAATACCTTGAAAATTATCTCATTCTGAAAAAAAAAAAAACTCATAGAATTCAACAATTTAATCAATCAGATTTTTTGTGTTTTTTTTTTCAAGTTGTTAGTTAATACAGTTTATGGAAAAACCATGGAAAATGTTGACAAAAGGAAGAATATTAAAACAGTATGTGAGTGGGAAAATAGAGGTAAAAGGTTGGATGCCAGAGGTCTTATAGCAAAACATAATTTTCATAGTTCACTCACATTTACTGATAACATGAGTGCTATTCAATTACAACAACTTTCTATTTTATATAATAAACCAATTTATATTGGATTTAGTGTTTTACATTTATGCAAATTAAAAATATACAATTTTCATTATAATTGTATCTAAATATAAAGAAAATGTTAGTTCAAATTATATGGTTACAGATTTATTTATGGAATTTATTTATAATATTAAGACAATCGATTTTTATAATGAAATTCGTAATGATATTCAAACATATTTAGATACTTCATAATTTACCTTTGTTAAATAAAAAGGTTCTAGGTATGATGAAAGATGAATGTAGTGGTAAGATTATATATGAATTTATTGGACTTAGAGCAAAAATGTATTCGTATAGTTTTGGTGAAAATCATGAAGAAATTAAAAAAGTTAAAGGTGTAAAAAGATCTGTGGTTTCACAACTTTCTTTTAATGATTTCAAAAATTGTTTGTTTGAAAAAAAATTATATTTTGATTCCATGTATGTTTTCAAATCAAAACTTCATGAAATATATACTCAAAATATTAATAAGTTAGTTTTAAGTTATTCTGATGATAAGAGGTATATAACTGAAAATGGTGTTGACACCCTTGCATGGGGTCATTACAAAATACCATAAAAATTAAGAAAAAAAAAAAATAAATAAAACAATATATATATATAAATTGAAATTTGAAGTATCTTTATTTATTTGAATTATACTTTTGAAATAAGAATTTCAAACATAAATGTCCGAAGTTTTAAGTATTAAATTTTGGTTTTTGATTATAATTATATTCAATATGTAGCTTTAAATATGTAATTATTTCCAGTGGTGGTTGTAAGTTGCCAAAGCTATCAAAATATTCCTTATAATATACTACCCAATGTGTTCCATGAGCAGCAGAATTATCTAAGTTAGCAATATCACATTCTTGAATTCGTGGATATTTCGATAAAGTGTCACGCATAAAAACACCTTTAAAATATTTTAGCAGTTTACCAAAGTTATTTAATCGATATCAGTAAGTGGTCGATTTAATAAATTCCTTAATAGTTTTTTATTTCTGATTTATAAAAAAGACCATAACCGTTTTTATATGGTTTAAGGAAAATACCTTTACCCATAGCAATGTATTCCATATATCTATTACATCGATTAGCCTCTGCTAGCTATTATTTTCCATTTTTATATAATTTGCAGTACATCAACCTGTAGCTAAACCTGCAAGTGCTTATATTACTGTTAGAATTAGAATTAATGGAAGAAATCATCCTAATTTTGATAAAGAACAAACTCGTAATATAATTACTTGAATTTTTTTCCTCTTGAAATTTGAATTTATTGCTTTCTAAGCAATTTCAATAGCATCATTTACATATGTTATCAACTTTTTTTCTTTTTAAAATATTTAAAATATTTTTAACAGTCGATGAAAATAGTTCTTTCTTTGATAATTTTCTTTTAGAATTCTTCTTCTTTCTCTTTCCTCATCTAAATTTAACTTTTATCTTAATTACATCTATTACAAACTAAACGCTTACACGGTCGTTTATATTTATTTATTTTTTATTTATTTAAAGACCACAAGTCTTTTATAATTACTATGTTTAGATTATATTCACTATCAAACTTTTTCAGCTAATATTCGATCAGCTTTATGCCTCTTATTTATATCTTTTGTTTATCAGGAGACAATATTATATCTCCAACAATATAATTCTTAAAAATATATTTACATATATTTATATACATATATTTGGAATAAGATATTTATAACAAAAATGTCATTGATAAAGCAATCTCAAAAATAATTTATATAAAAAACTTATATATGACTAACAAGTATAACTATCAAATTGCAGATAACTAATAATTTTTTAGTTTTAATATAAAGTCGTTATATGTACATCTAAACCACAAAATGAATATTTAAAGAACTGAATTTTTCAGGAAGGAGAAGAATTCCATTTATATTCACAGAAAGTGAAAAATTACACCTAGATTAAAACAACACATTATTAATAATGATACTTAATAATATAACTTCTAATGAACAAAATATTTTAAGATACTTTTTCTGAAAAGATATATGTGTATATGAAAATACATTCAATTTTTAACTTTTTGAATCTCCACGAATATTACATAACATCTTATATACAGGATTACAAATATAACAATCTCTATAATCTTATAGATTTTTACTATACAACAGATAAGCATCAGCTTGCTATCAGTTTAGCATCAGCTTACTACCAGGTTAGTATCAGCTATACATCAGTCCACTATCACATATACATATTCATATAAAAATTCTGTAAAAGAGGAAATGAATGATAAGCTATTGAAAGATATAGTATAAACTAGCAGAATAGCCTCACTTACATTCAAAGAAAATAAAAAAGTAGAGTTAGATTAAAAAACACCTTATATGCACTACATACACATAATTACATACATACCCTGCAGGAATAAAGAATTCCATACTGGAGACAGTACCAGCATTCTAAAGTTTGTCGGAAATCACCGTGTTACAGAAGTAATTTGCAATGCTTGATGCTAAACTGATAGCAAGCTGATGCTTATCTGTTGTATAGTAAAAATCTATAAGATTATAGAGATTGTTATATTTGTAATCCTGTATATAAGATGTTATGTAATATTCGTGGAGATTCAAAAAGTTAAAAATTGAATGTATTTTCATATACACATATATCTTTTCAGAAAAAGTATCTTAAAATATTTTGTTCATTAGAAGTTATATTATTAAGTATCATTATTAATAATGTGTTGTTTTAATCTAGGTGTAATTTTTCACTTTCTGTGAATATAAATGGAATTCTTCTCCTTCCTGAAAAATTCAGTTCTTTAAATATTCATTTTGTGGTTTAGATGTACATATAACGACTTTATATTAAAACTAAAAAATTATTAGTTATCTGCAATTTGATAGTTATACTTGTTAGTCATATATAAGTTTTTTATATAAATTATTTTTGAGATTGCTTTATCAATGACATTTTTGTTATAAATATCTTATTCCAAATATATGTATATAAATATATGTAAATATATTTTTAAGAATTATCTTGTTGGAGATATAATATTGTCTCCTGATAAACAAAAGATATAAATAAGAGGCATAAAGCTGATCGAATATTAGCTGAAAAAGTTTGATAGTGAATATAATCTAAACATAGTAATTATAAAAGACTTGTGGTCTTTAAATAAATAAAAAATAAATAAATATAAACGACCGTGTAAGCGTTTAGTTTGTAATAGATGTAATTAAGATAAAAGTTAAATTTAGATGAGGAAAGAGAAAGAAGAAGAATTCTAAAAGAAAATTATCAAAGAAAGAACTATTTTCATCGACTGTTAAAAATATTTTAAATATTTTAAAAAGAAAAAAAGTTGATAACATATGTAAATGATGCTATTGAAATTGCTTAGAAAGCAATAAATTCAAATTTCAAGAGGAAAAAAATTCAAGTAATTATATTACGAGTTTGTTCTTTATCAAAATTAGGATGATTTCTTCCATTAATTCTAATTCTAACAGTAATATAAGCACTTGCAGGTTTAGCTACAGGTTGATGTACTGCAAATTATATAAAAATGGAAAATAATAGCTAGCAGAGGCTAATCGATGTAATAGATATATGGAATACATTGCTATGTATTTTCCTTAAACCATATAAAAACGGTTATGGTCTTTTTTATAAATCAGAAATAAAAAACTATTAAGGAATTTATTAAATCGACCACTTACTGATATCGATTAAATAACTTTGGTAAACTGCTAAAATATTTTAAAGGTGTTTTTATGCGTGACACTTTATCGAAATATCCACGAATTCAAGAATGTGATATTGCTAACTTAGATGATTCTGCTGCTCATGGAACACATTGGGTAGTATATTATAAGGAATATTTTGATAGCTTTGGCAACTTACAACCACCACTGGAAATAATTACATATTTAAAGCTACATATTGAATATAATTATAATCAAAAACCAAAATTTAATACTTAAAACTTCGGACATTTATGTTTGAAATTCTTATTTCAAAAGTATAATTCAAATAAATAAAGATACTTCAAATTTCAATTTATATATATATATTGTTTTATTTATTTTTTTTTTTTTTTCTTAATTTTTATGGTATTTTGTAATGACCCCATGCAAGGGTGTCAACACCATTTTCAGTTATATACCTCTTATCATCAGAATAACTTAAAACTAACTTATTAATATTTTGAGTATATATTTCATGAAGTTTTGATTTGAAAACATACATGGAATCAAAATATAATTTTTTTTCAAACAAACAATTTTTGAAATCATTAAAAGAAAGTTGTGAAACCACAGATCTTTTTACACCTTTAACTTTTTTAATTTCTTCATGATTTTCACCAAAACTATACGAATACATTTTTGCTCTAAGTCCAATAAATTCATATATAATCTTACCACTACATTCATCTTTCATCATACCTAGAACCTTTTTATTTAACAAAGGTAAATTATGAAGTATCTAAATATGTTTGAATATCATTACGAATTTCATTATAAAAATCGATTGTCTTAATATTATAAATAAATTCCATAAATAAATCTGTAACCATATAATTTGAACTAACATTTTCTTTATATTTAGATACAATTATAATGAAAATTGTATATTTTTAATTTGCATAAATGTAAAACACTAAATCCAATATAAATTGGTTTATTATATAAAATAGAAAGTTGTTGTAATTGAATAGCACTCATGTTATCAGTAAATGTGAGTGAACTATGAAAATTATGTTTTGCTATAAGACCTCTGGCATCCAACCTTTTACCTCTATTTTCCCACTCACATACTGTTTTAATATTCTTCCTTTTGTCAACATTTTCCATGGTTTTTCCATAAACTGTATTAACTAACAACTTGAAAAAAAAAACACAAAAAATCTGATTGATTAAATTGTTGAATTCTATGAGTTTTTTTTTTTTTTCAGAATGAGATAATTTTCAAGGTATTGTTGTAAAACTCTATAATGAATTATATACTTTTCTTTATTATTCAAATTTGATATTAGTTTTTTGTTTAATTTTATAATTTTTTTTTATTTCGGAACAAAATAGTAAATCGTTATGTCAATCATGTAATGAAGGTAGATATTCTAAGTCTACTTCTAGTATATATCCAATAGAAGAATTTTCTTGTACATTATGGATATTAAAGTCTTCAATATTTTTAACTAATTTAAACAATTTTTATAGGGGAGATATTGTAACATAGCATAGCCATATAAATTATTAATGTATAAATAAACTCCCTTCTTTTGTATAATCAAACTTATACCTACATGAATACAACTTTTTCATTATATATTTATCGATATTAGTTAATGTATTGTAATAGAATAAAAGGAGTATAGAAAATATAAATATATATTATTAATATGTATGCTCTAAACGTTTATATATTATCAATACATTTGCTTTACAAAGTTTTAGATTGCATTATATTTCAATATGTTTTATATGAATATACTGTTTTAATTAATTATTTCGGAAACTAATTTTTTCAAAATATCCACATAACCAAAGACGCATTTACTTTTTTATTTTGAGTTTCTTTATTTTTCACATTTCAATGTAAAAGCATATAAATATTTATTTTCATATCCTGATTTATAAATTTTCATTTTAAGTCTCCATCAGTTTATTGGTAATGTTATTCGCTCTGGTAAGAATACGACAAATTTTTCTAATGTCAATATAATTTTTTCCCTATATTTAGTTGTTTTTCGTTCTCCCTTAAGAATTCTTAAGGGACTATCCAATAAGTAATCTGTTAACGATAAAATCTATCTCATCTTGATTGTTTTGACTAATCATTGTAATTTTGTTAATATTAATGGGGTATATACATACATACATACTTGAATGTATTGAATGTCTTCCTATTTTTTAATTCTTGACAATATTATATGATAAATTACTGTTTCTCTATTATGTAGGAGTGAACCTTAATAATAATAATAATACTTTTTATTTATATATGTGATAATAAAACTCTAGTACATCTATACATATATCTATATAATAAAACTAATGAATTATTTTAGTTATATTTTATCTTTATTTTTATATGATATAATAAAATCTTTAAATAAATGAACGTTTTTTTCTGCACATATCATATGTTTATGGTGAAAGTTACATGCATATACATTGATATTATCCTTATATAAGTTTTTTATGCTTTGGCAACCCATATCTTCTAAATTGTATATAATAATGTCTTCTCCAGTAAGTTGTTGTATCCATTTTGCTTTTTGTGCTCCTTTCACATACATACAAATATTTCGCTTTTCATCTTTAATATATCTGTTTAAGTAGTTCTTAAAAGATTTGAATGTTGAGTTGCCATCGTTCCATTGCAATCCATGGTGATATGTATGTAACCATTCTAATTCAATTCTTTCTCTCAATGTTAATCTTGAATAACTAAAAGGTGGATGTATAACAAATGTTTTTATATTATGTGTATCCATTAGATCTGAAATGCTAACTTCTTTTGCTATAAACTTGTTGGAAATATGGAAACCCTGTACATCTATAACTATTATACTTTTGTTATCGATCATTATTAATTCATTCAGCTTAAACTTCGCACACTGAATAGTATTTCAAAATATGTTAACTATATATATCTGGAAAATATATCTATGCATATTTATTTTATATATAAAAATATATAAAAATAAGTATATAAATTTAAATGTATATAAACATAAATAACTTATTTATATGTTTAAGTTTCTGATTAGAGAGGTTTAGTTTTACTTTACATCTGATTGAAAATGTTTCATTTTAGTATGAAAAGTAATATAATTGAAGAGTTTTTAAAAAATAATTATAACTATATACTTGATCATCATAGAAAACTTATACAAAATACATTTATAACTATTAAAGATATAAAGTATGAATTAGTTATGGAATCTATATATGGGAGACACTATACAACCTGTCCTTGGAGTAAAAATAATATACAATCAGGACCTGATACATGTAATTGTCACATCATCGAAAGACGATATAAGCATATAATGGATTTAGTAAATTTATACAATTACTACTTTGATAAGGAAAACAAAGAAGTTATTGACTTGAAAAGATTTATTATTGATATAAACATATTGGATGAAAAATATTTCTAAAATATTTAAAAATATATGAAGTATTTATCTTTATCATTCTTACAAAAAAAAAAAAATAAAAATAAATAAAATAAAATGTTAGTAGAAGAGTTGGAAACATTTTTAGGAGTATGTAGTTGTTATATTAAAAATGAAGATATACAACTTCTTAAAAACATGATTGATGAAATGCGTTTATATAAAACCATTACCTTCCAGCAAACAGCTACAGGAATGCATAAATTTGATTGCAAGTATTCAAATACAGCAACCACTTGTTCATGTGCATTCTTTTATCAACGATTTCAAACTGTTAAAAGATTATTAGAAGAATATAAAAATTAGAAATTTTGTAACTAAATTTTCGATTTGAATAAACTATAATGTTAAAATACTTTTTTTGAAGTATATTTGTGGAATTTATGATTCTGTAAGAATAAGTCTGAAAATTTTAAATATGTACATGCATATACAAGATATTTGTGGAGATGTAAATTTAGATTTTCATAAAAGTTCATATAAAATTAATCTGAAAAATAATTTAAAGAAGTAGTTATTGTATTGAATATAATGGAAAAAAATAAATATAAATAAATTATATAGATATTATATTGGTATAATGAAATCATTGGAATTCTTTAAAACAAAACAACATAAGTAACATCAAAAATTTATATAATAATTAAAGATAACATGTAGAAGAAGAAAATAATATGAAGAAAAAAGGAACAAAACAAAAAATAAAGAAGTAGGAATATATGAATTAAGTCGGAAATTATAAATAAATGGAATAGGTATAGATTTATATTAAATAGTCTAAATGCAAGCAAATATAAAAAAATGATTGCAAACAAGTTTTTTAAAGAAATAGTATCAAATAAATATAATTAAGAAACTAAAAGTAAATAAAGTATTATAAATTTGCGTTTATCAACATAATAAAAAATATTATTAGAATTGTTAGAGAAAATTCAATTCAATTCAATTGTCTACCTCATATAAAATTTCATAGAAAAAATTTACTTTCTCATAGTTTTCACAGGAAATGCAATTTCATATAATTTGAGAATTGAATCTATGTATATATGAGTTCAATGATCTTAAAAATTAAAATATGTATGAGAAAAAAATTGGAAAGAAAAAATAATGAAGCAATAATAGTAAATAAATGAAGTAAGTATAAAACATAAGTACGATTTCTACTAAAATATCTATAATGTACACAAACTAAAAAAAAAAAAAAACACAAAAAAAATGTAGTTGCAAACAATATAAAGAAATAGTATTGAAGAAATATAATTAATGAAACTATAAAATTAAACTTTGAAGAAGACTAAAAAACTGATATGAATATGTATATATGTATGATGGTAATGATCTTAAAAATTAAAGTATGAATGATGTATGTATATATGAGAATAATGAGATTTTACAGAATGAATGCATTAATTTTCATGTATGTGTTGTAAGTATTAAAACTTGTTGACTTCGACTTTTGGGGAAATTTAGATAATAATATTAGAATTGTTAAAGAAAATGCAATGCAGTTTTCTACCTCATTTAAAATTTCACAGGAAAACATTTTCTTTCTCACAGGAAATCCATTTTCATATAATTTGGGAATTGAATGCATATATATATGAGATTAATGATCTTAAAAATTAAAATATGTATGAGAAAAAAAATAGGAAAGAAAAAAAATAATGAATAATAGTAAATAAATGAAATAAGTATAAAAAATAAGTAAGATTTCTACTAAAATATCTATAATGTACACAAATAAAAAAAATAAACAAAAAAAATTTAGTTGCAAATGATAATTTATAAAGAAATAGTATTGAATAAATATAATAAAAGAAATTATAAAATTAAATTTTGAAGAAGACTAAACACTGATATGAGGTTAATAATTGATGTTAAGAGATAATCACAGACATTACATATGAGAATTCAGTAATATAAGTAATATATGTAAAAGAATATAAAATATTATTGTAAAAATGATAATTAAGGAAATTTATAACTTTTTAAAAAAATTCTCTGATATACTTTCGGATGAACATAAAAATAAATTGATAGCGATACAATCAAATCTTCAGTATTCTTTAAAATCAAATAATATAAATAGTTCAACTTCTAATTCATATAATAATCAAAGATATGATGAAGAAAAAAAAAGGGGAGAGGAAATGGGAGAAAAAGAAGGTGAAGTAGATGATATTTGTAAAGTAGAAGAAGCAAGGAAACTTATGGAATTCTATTATAATATAGTCTTTAATGTAAACAAATGCAAAAATTGTACTTTTACTCAATAAATAAATTAATAAAAATTTATATAAAATATTTATATTTGTTTTAACTTTTACTTAAAATGGGAATATAAGGAAAACGTAAGTATAAAATGTCTGTTTAAATTTCTTTCCCTCATAGCTAGCTAACATCATACACTTATATACATACATATAAGTATATCAACATATGTATGCCTACATACATACATACAAAAGCTACTTGATTCTACATTCAACTGAAATGAAAATCTCCTCTATGACACACCTCATAAAGTTCTATACGTGTACATGTTTGAATTTCTCCCCCAGATTGGTAACATACAAGCGGAGGAAATATATGTAGGTTTGTTTATACATGTTTATATGTATCTTCGTAGATACATATTCATACAGGTTTATACATACATGTTTATATGTATCTTCATAGATACATATTCATACAGCTTTTTAGTATAGATAACAAATATTCACTGTCTACCGCCAGATGGCGCAATTATCGCTGAGCTTTTCATATTTACCCTATTCAACGTTAGATGTCGCCCAAAAATTTCACATTAGACTATGTCTTTTTCGTGATTTTTTGTGAAAAATGCTTGTGATATACACACAAACACATGTTGAAGATAGGAACAGACATTGGGGTGGTGTTTTCTAAAAGCTCTCCATACAAATTGTTGTTATAATTTTAAAAGCTTACCACGAAATGTGAGCCAGAACGTACATAACCACACTACTAAAGTTACCAAAAACGCAACAAAACTGCATACTGAAGCATACGCATATCGTTGTGTTAGGGCTAATTCCATGGCATAGTATGCCATGGCTGGTTCCAAAGTTTTGATTTTGACGTAAATCCTTTTCCAATTCATATAGTTCAAGCTGATTAAAAAAATATACAAGTTTATTAAGTTCTTGAAAACATTTTTTACAAACCAAAAGCTTTTACAAACAACAGGTGTTATGGTTTGCTATCGATATCAATGCTGATATCGATCATAAACGGGTTAATTTCGGTTGCTCAATTCTGTCTGTGTGGCAACACCACTATTTCAGTAGCTTCTTTTTAGTAGTTTAAAATAACTTCCAATTAATAATGGCCGACGTGCTGACATGGTGAAGAAGAATGGGTGACGCGTGGCCATACTAAACAGGTCGTCGCATGTGAGGGAGAATATGCGATTGGCGTTAAACGGTTTGCCTCAAAATGTCAAAAGCCGAGGGGAAAGCCAGAGAACACGCAACTTGGCATTCAATCTATTTCTACGAACAACGCATGTAAGTTTGTAAAATCGAGGCAACAGACGATAAGTTGACATGAGCAAGAGCAGGAAGGAGAAGAGCGATTCTCTCTCACATCGACCTTGTATGGTTGGGCTGTGGGCTAGTGTAACAGGTGGCCGCACTGCGAAACGAGGGTGATTTATGAGGTTGTCTCGATGGCAACAGCTGGCAATTTTTTTTTTTTGACAGGAGTCATTTCCTTGTTCGAGTAAATTTCATTCGCCACTGGTGGTGTTCTGGCAATAATTAAAATTTGTATTTTCTTATTCAGTTACTAGATATTTTAAATGCGAAATTTTTCTTTGCTCAAATCCTGTAATTAATTCCCTTTTTCCTCCACTAAGTGTCTAAACAAATTTTAAGTGAGTGGGTTTATCCGAAATTTACATTGATTTTCTTTTATTCTTCGAGATGATTATATGGTATTGCTTAATTTTTCAGGTCCCGAGCCTTATAGATCGCACATAATTTTTTTTCTTCAAATCTGACGAGCTATCGAGCCGACCTCTATGAGTAGGCATCATGAGAAATTTCCCCTCCGAACCTTCACAACCGTCCAATGGTGGGATATGCACTTGTATTAGTGTTGGACAACCCGCTTCTTTCAGGGTTGCCATGAATACCTGCTACTGTGAAAATACGCCACACGTGGTTATTCGGATACTTAGTACTTTCAAATGCACATATTATAAAATGTTCTTATGCGCTCCATACAATTTTAAATTTTACATAGTTCACAGAAAATTAAATAATTACACTGGATCACAAAATGAAATTTTTTGTCTGTACTTTGGACGTGACCATCCTATCTATATGTAAAATCGGTCGCTGATTCCGAAAATCGGGCTCATTTTTAATTCTATGAGAAGGTTTTTGAGATATCGGCAATTTACCGTTATTTGGCCACTGGCTCCACTTAATCCTGTATACATAATAATAATGCATAGAATATACCCGTGCAGAGGCATTGCGCGACTTGGATGTATTTACTTGATCGCCTATAACTTTTCTATTTTACCATGGATTTTCTTCGTTGATAGCTTATCTTTTTCCCAATAGAATGGAGCTTCATGTAAAGGAGTAAAACCGAAGGTGAAGACATTGGTTTAAAAGATATTGCCTGACAAATTCAATTTTTTCTTCAAAAAATCGTAAAAAATCGAAAAAATTCAAATTGAATCGTCAATATTTCAGAAACTATAAGAGTTACAGAAAAATGTTGTAGCAGGGATGAAAAGGAAATTTAATTTTCTTTCGTTGAGTGTCACTCCAAGGAAGATAGCTCACTGCGTTAAAGAGGTATACAGGATTAAGTGGAGCCATTGGCCAAATAACGGTAAATTGCCGATATCTCAAAAACCTTCCCATAGAATTAAAAATGAGCCCGATTTTCGGAATCAGCGACCGATTTTACATATATATAGGATGGTCGCGTTCAGAGTATTTTTTGGCTGTAGAGCAGTGTTATTTACCACATAATTTTACTAGGTTTGTTTCTTATTAGCTAGTTATGGATAGTTAACCAAGTTTGGGCTGGCAAAACGTTTCTTGATTTTCTGTTCATTTCGCTCTTTATGAGCGTAATTCTTTCCGTTTTGCTCTTTTCATTTCACTTGACAGCTAGCTGCTGGTTTAATAAGAAACAAACCTACTATTGTTTCATTAATCAGATTTTCCTGTATCTTACCATTTTTATAATTTGAGCGTAAGACAACAATGTCTATTAATATTCCCAACGTACACTAATAGAATTTTACAGTAGCAAATTTACTAGGGCACGAATATAATCGATTATTTTGAGATAGTTTCATGGAAAAAATGCTTGAGGCATTTTATTCCGAAAGTTTTGGTATTTTTTTTGTGTAACATGGCAATCGCATTCCATCTCGCTTGTGTCATTGCTAGCGTCATACCATGATGTAGACATTCGGGTAACCGTAAAGTCACGCCACTATTATGCACACGTCACTACATCATTACAGGGTAAACGAAAAGAAACGGGACTCTTCCAAAACGAATACAGAAAAAGGGGAAGGTGAGCGTCTAGCTAGGCACGCTTGAGGAGGAAAAAATTTAGTACAGCGGTAGTTAGTTGGTAGCCATGGGTAATGGCGCAATTTTTTTGGCGCTGATACAATAACGCCAGCGCCAACCGTGGCGCCAACTCACGGTACTGGCGCAATAACACCTTTAGCGCAATTGTCATCGAATAATCGATATATAACATTTTCTCGCTTGTTACTGTTTACCATCCCCGTTTTATTTCTTTTGGCGCAATTCTGCTTACATATACGACGGCACAATTAATTTTAATTTTCATAATCATTTGGAAAAATATTCCGTATATATGTGAAAATATGCTGGAAATTAGAGTCACTTAGATCACTATCAAGCACACATAATTGTGACGTTGTCATACGTATACATATACTATGATGCTGTTATTGGCGTTGTGGTTGCGCCATTTTACACTAGCGCTATATTGGAGCTGGTGTTAGCGCACGAAATTGAGTCAGTGTTATATTGCAATAGCGCATCATTGAGTTGGCGCTACATTGAGTTGGCGCTATACTGAGTTGGCGCTACATTAAGTTGGCGCTACATTGAGTTGGCGCTATATTGAGTTGGCGCATTTCCCAAATCGGAGTTAGCGCAATAACACCAGGGTTGGTGTTAGCGCAATTGCGCCGCGCAGCGCAGTGTTACCCATGCCTATTAGTTGGGTAGTAGCAGTCAAACGAGCCAGTTGGCCTGAGGATACGTTGTGAATATGTTGGTTGTGCGCGTCCATCTTTGGTAGTAAAGTGCCACAAATTACGTTCAGTAAAATAAGAAATGGTGAAATGCAAAACTACACAAACAAAATGGAAGCACATAAAGAAAGTGAAAGAGATTAAATTAACTGATAAAGGACTGTGAATTTTTTTTCTTGTGTGACGTATATGAAGTAGAAAAGACAAACAATCAGTGCTCGCACAGAACGCCCCAGAGAGAAAAAAAAAGGAATCGGAAGTATTACCCAGGCCTGTACTGAACGAATATAAAAGCACGAAAAGTCAAAGATTGGGTTTGAATTAAATGCAGCCTAATTGAAAACAAAAACAAAAAAATTTAAAGACAAGAATTTGAAAGGTGTTGGTCGAAGGATAGTGTCGTGAACGTGTCGCGTGAACGCGGCGTACAGTAAAAACCTTTTGATGGGAAAATTAAATATACATACATATGTGAATATTTCGTGCCAAGTTCGTATAAAAAGGCAATTTAATAACCAGACGTACTGCGTGCATGCATACTACATGTAGTATACATTTTCTACATTTGAAATAACTTAAGAAATACTTGAAAAAAAAACTATACGCTGTGATGCCTAGCAGCTGCAATTCACGACACCAGAAAGTAGATTTGCTTGGCGAGAGATGCGGTTCTGTGCTGATCACGACCACGTTTCCACATTGGGGGTAAACTTAGCGGCTAACTACGTAGTGGGTGTTACGCTAAAGAGCTGCTACCATTATTTGCCACCTTACTAGTGTCAGCAAGCGGCACCAACAACAACGGCGAAGCATATATGTATAGTGCTCGCCAGCACAGCGGCGCACAACACGTAGCGCGCCAACCACCAGCAATAACAGCGGCGTCACATACAGCGTTGCCACTTTGGTTATTTTTAACCAAAATTGGTAATTTTTTTTCTCTAAAACTGATTTTGGTAATTTGGTAAATTTTTTTCCGGTTTGGTAATTTTTCCATACCTTGGGCTAATACACCATTATATGAGAGGTACCAATCCACCTTGTCCGATATCGGCAATTTTTACATATTTTGTATAATTATATCCTATATTTCAATGCTCTAACACAAATAGTTCAATACATATACAACGCGAAAATGTTAGTTTTCAAGGGAAGAATCACCCCCTCTTCACTGACATCTCCATCATCGCATCGGCATGAAAAAAGGTTCTGCACATCTATGGATTTCATATGATATATATGTATTTTATTCCGACACGATGACATTAAGACCTTCATTTTGGTACGTCAAAAAAAATATGTTTGTGTATTAATATATAGATGACAAACTAAACTACTTGGAACATATATGTATAAGGGATAACCAAATAGAGCAGGTTGACATCCTACAGATAAAAAATATATACAATTTTATTAATTAAGTAGGTACTTCAATTTTGGGCTTTTTTACAACCATACGAGTATAAGAAACATTTTGGTGTTAAACATTTAATTTTTTTTTTGTGAGATGTTATGCCTAAATATATTTCGGAGATCACCACATCTCTTCCTCAGACTTTTTTTCTGGGCGCCCGCCGAGATGCGAACCTCAGATTTTTCGGTTGGTAAGCTAATGGCATAACCAATAGGCTACCGCCACTCTGCATTTTGCTTGGATTAATTTTTCTTTTGTTTTTTCTTTTTAAACCCTACCATCCAGCATCAGTGAATTTGTCGACGTTTGTCGCCAGTATGTTGGTGGGGTTGTGTGCTTTTGTAACCGTAGCTTTCCAGAAGAAAATGTGTAACTTTTGAAGTAAGTTAGTTAGTGGCCGCTGTGGTGTAGTGGGTAGAGTGCTTGCTTGCTATACTAGAGGCCTCGGGTTCTAACCCCATTCCGGACAAACACGAAAAAAAAAAATTTCTAATTAATTAAAACCCAATTATTTGGTTTTTAAAAAATAGCCGTCACCTCTCGGCAGTGGAAGGCATACCCTCCGAGTGTATTTCTGCCATGAAAAAGCTTCTCACAAAAAGTACATTCGCCGTTCGGAGTCGGCATAAAACTGTAGGTCCACCCAATTAGTTGGAAAAACAAAAGGAGCATCCCTCGAATTGGGAGATAAGCTCGGCCATAAAACTCGTCAGAGTTATAAGAGCGTCATTGTATTATTACTATAAGTTAGTTAAAGAGTTTGATATATAATATGCGATATTTGTGTACTAAAATGAAAACTTATAGGTAGTCAGAGATGTGATTTTTATTATTTATAAAGAAAATGGTAATTTTTTGGTAATTTTTTTTTTAATTTTTGGTAAATTTTTTATTTTGACTGTGGCAACGCTGGTCACATATATAGCGCTCGCTAGAGCAGCGGCGCAGCACAGTAAGTCGCACACCACGAACAGCAGGAACGCTGCGTCATTCTCAACCGCATCAGACGCGACGCCATAAAACGCCGTCACAAACAACGACGTCAAACATAAGAACGCCACCGACGACCGTGGCACGACGACATATAGCGCCTCATCAACGACAGTGCACATAAACCAACGACGACAGCGGCGCGACGTCATATAGCGCCTCCGAGAACAGACGCACAAGGATAAGGTGCCACATCAACAACGGCAACGCGTTACAATTCAGCGCCATAACAACAGCAACGAACAACCGGTGGCAGCATTAGCAGCAGATCGGTGGCACCAACACTAAAGGTGTACCGCAACGGGTGGTGAGTTTGCAGACAAGGGGTTTATGTATATTTTTTTTTGCCGATCTTTTATCGGTAGTGATTGAATATGTAATTTCATTAAACGATAAAAATATGTATATACACCATATAAATTTAGATATGTATGTAGTTTTATAGCATCGTTACATATCCATGTGTATGCCTATCTGTGTTCCCATCGAACAATAGCTTATACTGAAAGGCAGAGTTTCAATATACTCGTAAATTTGTGTAATTTTCTGAGCGTTCCCCGCACATGATAAATTAGTAAGTCATTGAGACTGAAGCTGGGTGGAAGCCCGAGAAGGAGTTTAACCAGGAACTGCAGAATGTACTCTTGGTGGTGCATTTGTTTCAACCTTTTGGAAACTGACTAAATTTTTTTTGGTACGCTTAAGCTAATGTTCGATATGACTACAGATACATAAAGTACTTATTGTTAATTAAAAAAAAAAAAAAAGAAAATAGAAATAGAATTTTGAATCATCGGTGAACCTTAATTAATGTAAAACAGCATTACGTTTACGCTATTTTATGTTAACATTTATGCCTCTGTTAGCCAACGCAAGTTAAGAAAGCAGGAAAAGAATTATATGTAATGATAATATTGGCAACAAAACAGGAAATAAGAGGGAAGGGGAAATTTTAAATCATAAATTGAACAAAAGCATACTAATAAAATAAAATAACGCGATAATAGAAAAAAAAGTCCACCACATAATACAATATAAATCGATAAAATACCAATGATTCCCTTTTCAGGGTCCTTTCTTTTTGTTCTCAATTTGTACGATGGTTCGCCACATATACATACATATATTAGTGGTGTATATAAATAATGAAATTTTCTTTCTTTCTTTAGTTGCGAATATCCTAAGTAAGAATTAACCCGATAGTGGGACCTTAAAATGAGATAATGAATTGTAAATAAATTGTAAGTTTAAAATGGGAGTGCTGATTCTCTTCATTTAAAAGGCATAGGGATTTCAGGTACGGGGTCATTAAAACATAGGTGCACTGATGACCATGGATGAGGGTGGGTCGATAAGCACCGACGCTGCAACAACACCAGCAGCGCATAATAATAACGGGGTCATCGAAATTAAGGTGCACCGATGGCCAAGGATGAGGGTGGGCCAGAAAAGCACCAGCGCTGCAACAACACCAGCGGCGCACCACAGGTAAGGGGTCACTGATACCCGGGTGCGACAGTGACTATGGATTAGGGTGGGACAAAAACGCACCGGCGCTGCAACAACATCAGCAACGCCACCCCCTTGTGAGTTCGGCCTTTAACTTTTTTGATTGTTCACATATTTTAAATTTCAGCTTCTTTTATGTATTTCCAGATGCCTGTTAATAACCGGTCCTTCCGGTTGATTCAAATTTAAATTGAAAGTTAACGATTTTTTTTCTCGCGATATGTATGTATATTCAAATTCAAATTCACTTTGAAAGTTTTTTTTCAGTGTTTATTCAAATTAAATACACATCGATTTCAACGTATATTCAAATTTAAATTTCTAAACCTTTTCTCTTCCGTCCGCGATTATTTAAATATAACGTCCGATTATCTATTTTCAAATTTTTCCGTTAAAGTCAGTATTTCCGTCCGATTTAAATTTTGGTTCAAATGCTTTGCTAACGTCCGTCTGACTTTAACGTGCATTCAAAATTCATATTCAAATTTTAACGACATTTTCCCTCGGTTTGCATTTATTTAAACTTAACTGACGTCTGGCCTCTTGAATTTAATTTTTTTCGGGTTATCTTTTCAATTTTTGAATCTTTCAACGGTCCGTCCGTGGCATCCGGCTGAACCGGATGTTGTTTTCGCGTGATTTTCTCGTTATTGGTTTGAAAAGGCATGATATGAATTTTTTCTGTTTATGGCGCAGGACAGCAATGTAGGCAAGAACCCCGCCCAGCCGACAATGACTATCCACAGTGCAACCCTAGATCATGCCGACCGCCATGCATTGCTGCTCCACTCGATTGTAGATCGTAATCGAGGTCGAAAGCTGTACCATAACACAGGTGTTTTTAATGCAATCACAGTTGTAAAAAGATATTAGCAAAATATTTAGTATTTTAAAAAATAAATATCCTAAATAACATTAACAATTCATTGAGATTATATGTATCCATCATTGAATTTTTTTTTGGAAATTTCAATTTAAATCATCGAAACAAAAAAAAAAATGATGAAACTCAAGTGGCAGAATAGCTGTGCATTCCATGTTATAAAGAGAAGCCATTGCTCAGTATGATTTTTCTACCGGACTTCTTTCCCCTTACGGCCAAAGCAGAAGCTTACAAGAGGCAAATTTAAAATTTGTATTTACATATATTTTATATTTTAAGCTGGGTATCCACATCATAAGAAATTGCTCAAGAAAAAATTGGCATTTATTTCTTAAGTAATTTTGACGTTTCATTTTTTCTTCAAGAAATATATACAATCGTATATATTTCTTGGCAAAACCAGCGTTGGCAACCCCATTTTTCGTCAAAATTTGTAATAGATTTTCTTGTGAAGTGGATACTGCCTAAAGGCCTCTCCGCAGCTCTCAAGAAAACGCTCAAGAAAAAATTTGCATTATTTCTTGAGCGTTGAAATGGTAGTAGGAAAGTAATTATATTTTCAAACGAAATGTAACATTTGAGTTTATTTACCTCTTCTGTCAAATTTTCTTGAAGAAATAATAGAAAATTCATTATTTCTTGGCAGAACCAGTGTTCAGTTGTGCACTTTTTCTAAAAAATCTAAAAAAAATAGTAGTAGAATTTCTTTAGAACTGCGTACCGCAAAAGAAAATATGACGAAAGAAATTTTTCTTGAGCATCTCTTGTACGTCAAATTACATAGAGTTTTTAGTTTTCTTGGGAGCTGCGTATAGGGCTTAAAGAAAATTTGACACAAGAAAATTTCTTGACTATTTCTTGAGCGTTTTTTTATATGGAGTTTTAGCATTTCTTGTGATGTGGATACCCGGCTTTAAAAATAATTTATTTTATAGTTGTCAAATTGAAACAATTGTCAGAAAAAAGTGCCGAATGTCAAAAAACCTATCGTAATACAAGCTGGCTCATTGGTTTTTAACCGCCTAGATGGTATTTCGTTGGTTTTTTTTTTCAACATAGCTTAGTCCATAACTTTTTGGTTGCTTGTTTTTCCGACAGGGTAGGAATATGATGTATTGTGGAACGATTTTCCGTCATCCCTTGTCAAGTTTGGTTTGGAGACAAACCGGTTTCGGCTAATATGCGCCATCATCAGTGTCTTCTTTCGTTCTTCGCTTAGTCCCTTGCACCAACACAAAACCGTATTTGACCAACTCTTCCACACAAAAAACCTTGTAGAAAAAACGTAGTGTCATATGGGCATTAATGGAAAACAGACCCTTTTTAACACGCTTTTATTAGCTTCACCTGTATGTATGTATGTATGTATGTATGTATGTATGCATGTATGTATGTATGTATGTATGTATGTATGTATGTATGTAACTTCATCCCATCCTAAAAGTTGCAACATTTAACTAAATTATTATATCTTTCAAACATTCACTTTTTTGTGTTCTCTCTATTATTTCTATTCTCCTCCTGATTCGAAACATGACATCAACAGCCCAACGGCATCATATAGTAGGACATTCAACATTATATTTTATGCTTCATTGCGGCTTTTATGTTACCTTTCTTAAAAATAGCCTCTATGAATTTCACTCCCGTATACAAGCCAATAAGTAACAAGCTTTCAGGGTACGGAAAAACTCACTCACGAACGCTCAAAAATACATTCTTCTCAAATCACAACCAAATGTTCAAAGAAAAACGTATAACCACTCAAATAGCTAGCGAACTAACGCACAACAGCCAGCGACCGCTCATAGCGTTGGCGATAAACTCAATGCATAAATTCACTCAAAAATAAAGCTTGAAGCTTCTGTTTTGGGTTTGTTGTATTTGCAATGAAATCAACCGCATGTACAATGTACATACATACATACGTATGCAGAGCAAGAACTGGTTTTGTGTTTTGTGTAAGAAGCTTTGTTTTGTCGTTGTTGTGTTTGCAATAAAAACAATCGCATGTACATACATATGTATGCAAAGCAAGAACTGGTTTTGTTTGTAATTCATTTAATAGTAAGTGCTGAATCAACGAAAAGGAACCCTAATTACATTTTTATACAATGTTTTGTAAACGTGAAGTGAAAAAAATTTCTCTAAAAAAAAAAAATAAAAAATAAAAATAAAAAAAAAAATGCGCCACTCGGGACTCGAACCTGAGCTCCTTGGTCCGTAGGCAGCATACCTCACCATTACGCTACAAACGTATTCGGAGCTTTATGGTCTAAATTCGAATTTATTCAATCAGGTTTCTTTTTTTTTTGTTCTTTTCAAATGCTTCACCTCAACTTCTCTTCACTTTCTGATTGTAAAATATAACAAAACGTTTGGGAAATTTTGTATTTCCAAACTAGTTTGGAAAACCTTGAATAAAAGGGTTTGGAAAATATTGCATAATAAGCTAGTTTACTTCACTGCATATTGGGATTTTTGTTAGAAGTTATAAATACATATGTATGTAGATCTATTTCGGAGAACACCACATCCCATCAGACTTCTTTTTACTTTTATTCTTGCGTCCGCATAAAACATCCTTTAATGAAAAATTTCACTAAAAAGTCAAAAATAAATAATAGCTTAAAAAACTAAAAAACACGCTTTAATCTTAAAAATCGTACTAAAAATTGAGAAATAATTTAATTAGAAACAAAATGATGAACGAAAATATAAGTATTTAAGGAAAAGCGTGGGGGTGCTCAATAATATTTGAACATGAAAATATTCGATTCGTACAACTAGTACAAAAATATACCTAGTTGCGAAATTAAAGAGACCGATATATGAAATCTCAAAAAAGTCAAAATAAAATTATTAGTAAAAAAACCCCGATTTTAAATATTTTTTGACATACTGAGCACACCACGCTTTTCCTTAAATACTTATATTTTCGTTCATCATTTTGTCTCTAATTAAATTATTTCTCAATTTTTAGTACGATTTTTAAGATTAAAGCGTGTTTTTTAGTTTTTTAAGCTATTATTTATTTTTGTTCATAACATGTTTTTAGTAAAGTGAGAAAGAAAAAAACATATTGACGACTTTTTCGCTGAAATGACGATTTTTATTTGCAAACGTTAAATTATCGTATGAAAATGAAAAATATATAATCCTATAACTCCAGTTATTATTATTTCTATCGCATGGTAATTACAAATTGTAAGCAAGTTTCGGTTGTAAGTGTGCGCCTCGTTTAATGTTAAAATCAATAAACAGATTTGGGTAACTTCATACAAAAAACCTTACGAAGTAGCCCAAACCTGCAATTATTTCAGCACGTGGATCAGACCTATTTTTCGATATGTACCAGTGATTTAAAATTACTCGTGCTTGTGCATTTTTCGGCCCTTTAGGAAGCAGCTTGTCACTTCTGCACACTCGACCGATTTTCAGCACTATCTTGCGTTGCACAATTTTTTGGACAAATATGACACACTTTTAATTTTCCATCACTGAATGTACTCATTTGTTCGATACCGTGGTTGAAGTACTCGATACCAAAAAATATCGTTGCAAAAGAATCGAGTAAAAAGTATCGGTATCAAATGAAAAAAATATAGATTTGGTATCGTATCGTATCGAAATTCGTGTTCCTAGGCATATTGTTTATACATTTCATTAATGTAAAATACCGATAATCAAAAGGCACACTGTTTAAACATTTCACTAATGTAGAATACACTATGCTTTAAATAAATCAAAAAACAAAAAAATACGAAGAATTTCAGTTATGGGGGAGGATAGGTATGGGCCTGCTGAGCATAGAACAATTTTTTTTTTTTGTAATTTTTTGTATGGTTACGTTTTTGAGATAACGGTAATTTTGTGTTTTTTGTTATCACTTTATTCAAAAATTATGTTCGCTGGAGTTACGCTTCTAACAATATACAACTTGTAGTAATTGAACCAGACCTCGCTAAATGACATCTGGTCAATGTCAAAATTTTTACTTGAAAGTGTTTTTAGTGCTTAGCACGAAATTTTTATTTTTAATTCAATTTTTAATTGTTGGGGTAAGTGGAAAAAAAAATTCAACAACTATTTACAGCGAAGGTTGAGTGTATAGCTATTTCACGAAAAACCATTTTCGATCATCAGCACTCTTTTCGGAAGTGGATGCACCGGGGATTGAACCCGAGTCCATTCCATCTTCAGCCGCAATGACCCAACGCATAAACACACTCGGCCATTGAGACTCTGTGCAAGCTGTTGGATTTTCCCCACTTTTGCCTTTTTCATTTTCAACATTAACCCTTCTGTTACATTCAAAAAAACTTACGCATGTGACATTAAGGTCACGGAATGACCTTACCTGTGTTTTTCATATATATCGATATGGAAGTATAATTTCAATGGAAATTTTCAAAATGTATTAGTTCAATTGATTATTTATCGGATTATACACTTATTTAAATGCATATACTTAATATATTTTTAATTTTTATGTTCAAGACCAAAGATTGTGGAAACGGTAACTCTACTCTGTACGATTTTGTCCATACATTGGTTTGTCTTTTGTATGCATATGTTTCAACAAGTTGGTCAGTTGTATGCACTTCTGATTTTGTAGAATTATAGAAGCTGTTTCGGTAAATTATATTTTCTATTGTGGTCCCACCACTATTCTGCCTAATCGGCTACGTTGACCACTCAAAATTTCTATCTGTGGAATAATACACGGGGGTGGGTACTACCATCATTTTCCAATACAAGGTCAATTAATTCGTCGTTATCACTTTCTGCATATTCGTAAGAAGAACCATCGGGCTCAAACTAATCGACTATATTGTCTTCGCCCTCAACTTCACTACACTCATCAACATCCACATCATTATGAATGATATACTCTATTTGGCTTTGTGTCAGGCGATTTGGCTCTAAACCATACATATATTAATCTGCAAATATATCACAAATAATAAAATATTGGAATTAAAATACTTACCGAAGCTTTCACTCTTTCACTTTTATACGAATTTAATAAAAATCAGCTTTTGCGCACAAAATAACACTGACGGTCACTGAATGACCTGAAGGGGCGCACACGTAACTCTTGATGTTACCACTTGTTTGATAATGCAAAATCCTTCTTTTTATGCTTTTGCGAAAGGATTTTCCTCAATACAGAAATACATTGAGGGAAATTCTAAAATTTTGTTCATATTAGCATTTATGAGAAAATTAAACAAAAAAAGGTCATCAAATGACCTAAATGTAACAGAAGGGTTAACGTTAGTGTGTATATGCTTTTGCATATATTCTCCACAAACGTGCTGAATTTTTGTTGTAGGCAGTTCGCAATGAACATTGTTGTTGGTATTTATTTTATGTATATACCAAACAACGTTAACAATTTTACTTGAAAGAGTTTTTAGTGCTTAGCACGAAATTTTTATTTTTAATTAAATTTTTAATTGTTGGGGTAAGTGGAAAAAAATTCAACAACTATTTACAGCGAAGGTTGAGTGTATAGCTATTTCACGAAAAACCATTTTCGATCATCAGCACTCTTTTCGGAAGTGGATGCACCGGGGATTGAACCCGAGTCCATTCCATCTTCAGCCGCAATGACCCAACGCATAAACACACTCGGCCATTGAGACTCTGTTCAAGCTGTTGGATTTTCCCCACTTTTGCCTTTTTCATTTTCAACATTAACGTTAGTGTGTATATGCTTTTGCATATATTCTCCACAAACGTGCTGAATTTTTGTTGTAGGCAGTTCGCAATGAACATTGTTGTTGGTATTTATTTTATGTATATACCAAACAACGTTAAAAATTTTACTTGAAAGAGTTTTTAGTGCTTAGCACGAAATTTTTATTTTTAATTCAATTTTTAATTGTTGGGGTAAGTGGAAAAAAATTCAACAACTATTTACAGCGAAGGTTGAGTGTATAGCTATTTCACGAAAAACCATTTTCGATCATCAGCACTCTTTTCGGAAGTGGATGCACCGGGGATTGAACCCGAGTCCATTCCATCTTCAGCCGCAATGACCCAACGCATAAACACACTCGGCCATTGAGACTCTGTGCAAGCTGTTGGATTTTCCCCACTTTTGCCTTTTTCATTTTCAACATTAACGTTAGTGTGTATATGCTTTTGCATATATTCTCCACAAACGTGCTGAATTTTTGTTGTAGGCAGTTCGCAATGAACATTGTTGTTGGTATTTATTTTATGTATATACCAAACAACGTTAACAATTTTACTTGAAAGAGTTTTTAGTGCTTAGCACGAAATTTTTATTTTTAATTCAATTTTTAATTGTTGGGGTAAGTGGAAAAAAATTCAACAACTATTTAGAGCGAAGGTTCAATATCTTTTGTCTATACACGGATGAGTCATTTAACCGAGTTTTTCGTCCATAAAATATCCTTTTTGTTTCACATGAAAGAAATCGCTAAAAATAATGTTTTTATCAGATATCCTTGATATTACGTTAACAATTAAACAGGCTAATTTAAAAAAAATAAAACTTTTCTGATTTTTTTTTTATAAAAAACTTAATTTGAAAATAAAAACTTTCAAAAATCAGAAAAAAATAAAAATTTTGACATTGACCAGATGTCATTTAGCGAGGTGTGGTTCAATTACTACAAGTTGTATATCGTTAGAAGCGTGGATTTTAGTCGCCTCTTACGACAGACATTCCTTACCAAGGGTATATTCTAAGCCCCCTAACCCGCTGGGGTATTAATTTGACCAATTTGATATCGAAATCCAACTCCTCCCTAACATTCAGTATTCTTCTCTTGGGACAAAACCAAAGTATACTCTATATCATACATGGCCAGCCAATAGCTCCAGTGACTCCGTTTGTCTCCCAACAACATCGCTGTGGCTCCGAGTGGCTCCCAACAACAAGCAAATCAATTTCGACATATTAACGCACATTTCTTTTTTTCACAGAAATCGTCATCGCGGCGAGCACTCAAACCTAACGGTCCAGCATCGACCGACATTCATTGCGTAGATACAGCTTCGACATTCATTGTGTATTTACGCCTCCATACATACATACATACATATGTACATATGTATGTATGTATGTGCTACCTCGTTTATGTTGTTTAGCAAAATATTTGAATGCCTGGCTGCAGCATATCTACTGAAGTATGTATGCATGTACATATGTACATACATACATAAGTACATGTTGTTGCAATAAACCGTTATTTGGCAAAATAATATTTTTATAATTCCGAGAAGAAGGTTGTTGCAATTTTTATACTCAGCTGTACTAGTACACAGAGTATTATAATTTTGATTTCATAACGGTGGATTGTAACATAATGAAATAATCGAGATAGATATGGACTTATATATATCAAAATGATCAGGGTGAAAAGAGAAATCGATTGAGCCATGTCCGTCCGTCCGTCCGTCCGTCCGTCCGTCCGTCCGTCCGTCCGTCCGTCCGTCCGTCCGTCCGTACGCAGGATAACTCGCGTAAAAACTTAGATATTTTGATGAAATTTGAAATGCAAGTTGGTATCGAGACTGGGACGGTTGGTATTGAAAATGGGCGAAATCGGACCATGACCACGCCCACTTTTCCTATATAGAAAAAATCGAAAATTTGGTATCTCAGCCACTAATATAGGTAGAGCGATGAAATTTTACCCAAGTATTGAGCTCAGGCCCCTAGGAAGAAATTTGGTGAAATTTTGGAAAATGGGCGGTGCCACGCCCACTTATTAAGGGTCAAACATTGAAAGTTTTATATGTCATAACTCAGAAACCGTTGAAGATATATCGATGAAATTTGGTATGCGTAATTTGCTTGCTTAGACAAATGTTTCGGCGAAAAATTATCAAAATCGGTTGACGGCCACGCCCACTTTTATATATGGGAACTATAAAGGGGCCTAATAAAAACATTTTAAGCGATATCTCTGTCAAATATAAAGATCTATCACTGAAATTTTGTGACATGAGTTCTACAATAGACCGGAAACAAAAAATAAAAAAAGTTTGGAAAATGGGCGTGGCACCGCCTCTTTTTATACAAAGGAATCTACGAGCCTATTACTCGACAAACAACTGAGATATTATGACGAAACTTGGTTTATACACTTTTATAACATGTGTTAATAGACACGCAAAAATTTATTGAAATCGGTTTATGACCACGCCTACTTTTTAACAAAGATATTTCTTGAACACCCTTTTGGAATTTGTAACGTAAGTCTTTGGAACTAAAAGTCATTTTGCACTAACAATAATATTTATATGCTTATTTGGATGATTGATACAAATTTTGAAAATGGGCGTGGCTGCGCCCTGTTTATGCAGCACTCGTGTCATATAAAATACACCCTATATCGAATAAACGCAAACAAACAATGAAAGCATACAGCTGAGTATCTAATGTTCGATTCCACTCGAACTTAGGCTTCCTTACTTGTTATTGATGTTGTTGTCGTGTGACTCCCTTACGCTTAAATCCTGGCCACCTTTGCTCTATATAGTATGCAAACTCGTATATCGAGTTATCGATAAGCGGCCGTTTGACAACCACTTCTCGCTATTGACAACCACTCGAACAGCGCGAGAATGAATGAATGGCGATTAAAAATCACAGAACCCTGAAATCCTATGTTGGGCTACCATGGTTGGAAAATTTTACCAATTTGCTGTGTGAATCAATTTTGATTTCAAATCAACTTTCAAATAAAGAATCAGCCTGATTCGTGATTCAAAATACTTTCAAATAAAATATAATTTTTATTTGGGATTCATTTCACAAAAGAATCAAAAATACCCTTTAATTCGTGATTCAAACTATTTTCAAATCAAAGATAAATTTGATTTGTGATTCATTTCTCAAAAGAATCAAAAATCTTTTTGATTCTTGATTCAAAATAAATTCTTTATTCGAATCAAATTTTTTATTCGAATCAAAAAATTGTTGTGAATCAAAAATTTATTTAGAATCGAAAATTTCATTTCATTCGTTATATTTACATATATATGTAAGTATATACATATGTTTTTACGCGCAAATGCTTGGCTAAGGCAACTTTGAAAATCTGCTTGCATTTTCTTACATACACCCTAGACGTTTGTTGACAATTTAGATTTTTTGCATTTCCTCAACTCGAGCGGGATGGTGGAATCACGTATTAAAGTATTTTTTATTTGAAATACATTTTTGATTCAAAATAATTTTTTGATTCGAATAAAAAAATTGATTCGAATTAAAAAATTGGTTGGAACCAAAAGTTTGATTCGGATCAAAAATTTATTTAGAATCAAGATTCAAAAAATTGTTTTGATTCGAATCATATTTTTGATTCGAATCAAATTTTGATTCTAAATAATTTTGTGTGAATTTTATATGAGCTATTGGCCAGTTTTATTAGAAAAAACGGCCATGTAAAAACATACGTAAACTAAATAATTTTGATTTGAAATCAAGTTTGAATCAAGAATCAAAAAATATGAGAAATGAATCACAAATCAAATTTATCTTTGATTTGAAAATAGTTTGAATCACGAATCAAATGGAATTTCTGATTCTTTTGTGAAACGGACCACAAATCAAATTTATCTCTTATTTGAAAATAGTTTAAATCACGAATCAAAGGGTATTCTTGATTCTATTTTGAAACGAATCACAAATAAAAATTATCTTTTATTTGAAAATATTTTATATCAAGAATCAGACAATATTTTTGATTCGTGATTCAGCTAAATCAAAATCACGCAACCTTGGTGCCAATTGCCATTTTATGCTCTTTTGAGGAGACATAACACATTTTATAGTTCTTTCCACGTGCACGGTTTATTCTTTTATTTTATCGTCATCATTAGGGCATGGAAATCTATGCAAATACATGTTTTTCTTAGATTTAGGTAGAGCCAAATAAATAAACAATCTTTGCGAATCGTGAAATTGTCTTAAAAATGGCATTCAAATGTTTTTGCATATTTTGCATATTTTGGTCATATATGCATATTTTTACATATATTGCGTTGTTTGCATTTTTTTATTACATATTTCGCATTATATTGCCTATTTTTGTAATTTGCTAGTTGACAGTTTAATACAAACGAAATTCATGCATAACAGCCATCTGACGACGAATAGAGTTTCGTGTGAACACTGCTATTATTGGTATTTTCGATACGGTGCATACCTGTCGACAAAGAGCCCTTTTCAAACATGCTCCTATTACCTCTGTGGATGTAGAACGTTCGTTTTCTATGTATAAGAAGTTTTTTTTTTGAGAATATGAAAAAATATTTCATTGTGTACGCTAATGAATCGTTGAATAAGGATTAACCTTTGCAAATTATGAAATGTTCAAGACTGAATTTATGTATCTATATCTATATGTATATAAACATACATATGTATAAACGTGCAACGTAAGAGCAAAATTGAATTAAAAAATGCTTGTACCTAATTTATTTAACTATTGTAACTTCAATAAACATGAATTATCTGAAGTTGAAAAATTTGAATTAATACATTTTTTTTATTTTTCATGCATATTTCTCAGTTTTTGTTGCATTTTTTATGCGCATATTTTTTATTTTTTAGTACATGAAATTCCATGCCCTAGTCATCATCATCAAATGAAAAGTATCATCAAATGAAAAGTATACGCTAAAATGCAACCCTGCGCTTGTTTATGTATTCTTTCTCTCCGGCTTTAAAACGAAACAGTGGAAAGCAAAAATAAATAAATGGTGGTGGAAAGGCGTTTTTATAGGTTTCAAAGTTACGTTTGCACCACATTTTCTTTTATTAGAGAGAAGATAAAGAAAAAAATTTTGCGGAGAACAGCTTTTGCGTTGGGGGTAGTGGTCGGAAACTATCGATGGCACTATCCTCACTATCGATGGTTTCTGAACATCGTTTACACTATCGATGGTTTTCGACTATCGTTTGAACTATCGATAATTTATTGAAAATTTGAAATATGACCACTAGGCACCAAACAAACGGTAACTATTCCATGCAGGGTTTCAATTGTTGACTAGCAAGTAGTCAAAGCAACATAAATACGACTATGCGTTCTAGTCGCATGGTCGTTTAAAACATAGATGGCCAACCAATGGCTCCAGTGACTCCGTTTGTCTCCCAACAACATCGCTGTGGCTCCGAGTGGCTCTCAACAACAAGCGAATCAATTTCGACAGAATAACGCGCATTTCTTTTTTTCACAGAAATCGTTGTCGCGGCGAGCACTCAAACCTAACGGTCCAGCATCAACCGACATTCATTGTGTAGTTACGCCTTCATACATACATACATATATGTACATATGTATGATGTAAATTTATACCCTGCAAATAAGTGTGCGACGAGTCTCTAAAAAGAGTTGTCCGGGAGCGCTCTCTTTCGGGTATAATTGGTCTACAATTGTTCCCCAATTGTACCCGAACGGGTACATATGTATACTAATTGTAGACGAATTGTACCCGAAAGGGTATCATTTGGGTATAATTGTAGACAAATTGTACCTAAGAGGGCATAAAGTCTTTGAAAATAAATTTTCAAGACAAGTTTTTGGAAAAATATAATTATTTTATGAAATTAAAGCTTACAAACTTTAAACTGCATATTTATTAACCTAGTTAATATGTACATATGTATTCATATATGAGGCAAAAAAGTGGCCAAACCTCAATTGAAAAGGATCACTTTTATAAAAAATTAAAAAAAAGTTTAAATTATTCTTTTCACTTATGCCATATATCATTAAGGCAGATGCATGGTAAATATCCACGATGTATCTACAAATGCATAAAGAGTAAGAGTAGATAACAAGGTCATTACTATTATTGATACCCATATCAGAAAAGTGAGTATTAAACGCCTCACTAACCATTCCTTTGCCTCAGGTTCATTGCAAATTTTAAAACGCACCATTAAACCAGCTTATTAAATCCTTAATCCATTATCTATACTTATATCCACTCTCAATATATGCAATTCAATGAAAAGGTATGAATGTAGATCACTTGTCGACTAATTGTGCCCAGAAGTATACAGAGAACTAAGTATAAAATCATATTTCTGTAAAAAATTAACTTTGTTGAAATTAATTCCTAGAATATAATAAAGAAGCTCATTTTCCGAAAGTAAAAAAGATTTGAACTTCATAACTATACATACCTTCCTATGTATATATGCATTTCGTACATATAATTCATACAAGGATACAAAACAAAACTTTAAATTTTCAGAAAAATATCTATTTATTATTTTAATCTAATCGATATTTTTTTTTAATATACATTAAAATCAATAATTGTTATTTAATTGAAAAAAAAACAGAGGCATTTGCTTACAACTTTGAGACATTCCGTACATGCATTTCACACAATATTATTCGTATACAAAACTCGCGTAAAATTGGCTTTATTACTTTATTTTTCATAAAATCTTTATAACAGTGAGTAAACTAATGGAGTCAACTTTTTTTAAGATACATTAATATTAATTTTGAGACATTTGAAAAAACAAGCCTTGGCTTACAACTATGCTTATAAATTTTATCATTTCACGCCACACCTCCGGCTTGTTTTTCGTTTACACAAGAGCATTCATTGTATAAAATTGTAATTTTAAAATCCGCATTAAACACATTAAAACCACATAAACCATAAGCACTTCGCTATTTAGCTCCTTCATCTTGGAAACGATTTAAGCGCTAAGCAGAATCAGTACTTCTCCGTCATGACGGACAAGGAAGAAACTGACAGCTGAGTAGACTGTGGTACGGCAAAATAGAAAATTGGTAAAGTATGCCGGATCCGGCGACTGATACGTTGCCAATGTAGCGATGCACGAGCAAAATATACACAGTCCACTCAGCTGTCAATTTCTTCCTTGTCCGTCATGACGGAGAAGTACTGATTCTGTTTAGCCCATCAAGCGCAGATTCCAATTTTGTTATCGTTTCTTGCGAAAGAGTAGATACATGCTGTTTGAATACATGGGAAAATTTTCCAACAGTCTACCACGCGTTGAAAAAAAGGACTCGTCGGGCGTTGTAGAGGAGGTCCTGCTTTTTCAAAATCCAAAAGTCCCGTCGACCGGAGATATTTGTCAGTTGTAAAATTTACAAAACAAAACCCCAAAACTGTGCAGTATTACCGTATGAAGACACTTATAAAAACACGCACTATGTATATTTGTGTGCAGAACAACTTTTTGCGTTGGCGGCCTTTGGCCGCGCTTCAAAAAAATAATCCTCAGCCAGCAGAATTCTCTTGCTGGGTAATATCTATAGAGTCTATAGTATAGACCCATCCAACTACCAACAAATATCTCGTGAACTATAAGCCTCCGGCAGGTTTTGATTTCTGTTTTGAGATCTGTGTTTGGCCCTCTACACCCATGAGAAAGTCATTCTTCTCGGACAGTGGTTCCTTAATCTAAGGCCTACCCTCTTGGTAGACAGATGGAAATCTGAGCCGTATACATTGCTAAAGCATGTAAATATCTCAAGGATGCTCAACGAACTATCAAAATATTTTTCCGTTTGTTAACATGCTATGTTAACGCAACTAAAATGCAAGCGTTAACGTTTTAAACGAAACAAAATCAACAAAAAGGAAATCGTTTTCGTTGAATCGAAAATTAACGTTGCAATTATCATTGAAATGAGCGTTTTTTCGGTTCTCACAATAAGTTGAGAGTGCTTAGTAGTGATGGTTCGTTTGAGTGACAATTCTCTCAGTAATATAGAGCGCTCAACTTTTCAACGTTTCAGCGTTAACGCTTGAGTTTCGTTGACGTTGATAACGAAACAGAAATTATTTTGATAATTTTTATAACGTTGAAAAACTGAGTCGTTTCAACAGAAACGACTTTAACATTTCGGTTATCGATAATATTAACGTTGTGGTGCATCCTTGAAATATCTCCATATATGGGCGCATCCAAATTTACCCACAAATATTTCGTAAACCAATAGCCTCCGGCAACTTTTGATTTCAGTTTTGAGATTTGTGGAAGCCCCTCAACCCCCCTGAAAAAGTCATTTTTTTCGGGACGTGATACCTTAATGGAAAGCCGACCCAAATCGTCCTCCGAAAACCGAGGGGTGGTGGTGGTAGTGGAATTTTTGGATGTGCTGGCGTTGGTATGTAATTGAGCGTTTCGTGGTGCTTGTTGAATGGTATGTAAGGCGTGCATTTGCAGAAAACTGTCAACACTGTGAAGTACAAGCATACATACATTTATATTAAAAAAAGGAATTGATTAATCATATATATTATTTCTAATTGGTTTTTTTTGCAAATATCCCTTTTTCTGCTCACATAATTTACCAAAATTAATAAGTAAGGCATCGTTTTAAAGGTATAAATTAGCTATGCATGTGAAACGGTGATTTATTGAGCGTTGTACTTTTTTTTTAATAGTATTTTGCAAAAATAAAATGTTTAAATTTAAAGTAAAAGATTTGCACCTGAAACTATGCCTTCAGAATTATTTTATTCTAACAAGAATGCAGAGTTAAATACACATTTCAAATCTAGATGTCGCTACAGTTGAACAGTCGTATATATTTTAAAAGACTTTTATAAGCTTCAGCTGTATGTTTGTATGTAAACATCACATTATTTTAGGCGAACACGTGTGTATTCATAAATACGCTGAATGGGGGTTTTTCAGCATGGGATGTGCTTATTTATACACAGCTGTACGTGGTACAATATATATATATGTACTTATACTTTTGATCAAATAACGGTTGTACCGGTCGGTAAAATAATTCGGAGAGATATGGAGTTACATAAATCAAAACGATCAGGATGAAAAAAAATTGATTGAACGGCCGGCCGTACATAATCTAACTGGCGCAAAAATAGAAATATTTTCATGAAATTTGGTACACAGATTCTAATGGGAACGCAGAAGGTTGGGGTTGAAAATGAGGCGTATGTATGTATTTCGAAAAACACGTAAAACATGATAATTAAGTCACTAATAAAGCCCGAGTGATGGAATTTCATCCATGCAATGACCTTATGCCGTTATTAGGAAATATGCCGAAATTTAAAAAAAATGGGCCAAGAGGGGCAAATTTTCAAGATTTATAAGTCAAAACTCAGGAACTGTAGCAGATAAATCGATTAAGCTTCGGCCACTGATTTGCTTGCCAAGGCAAACGTGTGGAAAAAAAATTACCCAAGTCGGCAGGGACCACATATATGTACATAAAAATATATGTAAAATATATAAAAATATAATGCACATACCTATATAGGTATGCGATATCTTTGTCAAACATATAGGTAATTCATTGAAAGTTCCATAAGTTCCAAATAAATAATAAGTTTATTAAAATGGGCGTGACAGCACAAACCATACCGACTGGCGCCACGTATGTTTTGTTATTTTTTGCGCAAGATGCGCACGGGTCCGGCTAGTTGTATATAAATATTTTGGTACCATTTTGTTGCACACACCCTTGCACGACGAATTCCGAATTTCAAGCAAATTGGTAGACTTAATTATGCCAGTATTTTGGCTGCATAAATTGATTTTTTTGTGCAGTAATTTGCTTTGACCAGCATTAACAATTGGCGTAACACAACATTGGCGCACTAAGAGCAAAGGGGAGCTACATATGAAAAAAAAAAAAGAAAATTTAAAATGCAATTAAGTTTAGCAATTTTTCTAATAAATATTCTTACCGTCTTTTGGTAAATACTCTTGCCGGTAGTTTCCTTTTGTTTACATTTATATTTATATAAGATTTCACTTATTTCAAATATGTTGTTTTTAAATTAATCTGTCGTAGTTCGTGTTCGCCATGTGGAAGAAATCGATATACACACATTTGTGCTTACAAATATCGATAGGTAAATGTTATACACTAGAATCGATGGTACATTCGATAATGTGTATTTTCACTATTATTACTGCGCAATTTGTTATTTGGTCGTGTTGAAAGTGCGGAAACATCTTTTGATATAAAAAAGGATAATTTTACCATGGATAAGGTGAGTAAACGGTATTAAAACTTCTATATTGGGAAAAGTTTAATATATTGGACTACAAACAACTTCTAATAATGTATTACTTTCTTTTACAGAGTCTTTAAAAAATATGGAGCGCCCCAGGTGGGCATGGAAGTAAACCCGAAGAAAAAAGTTAAATGTAAGTAAAAATATAAAAAATTCGGAGTCTTGAATATATCGACGGCTGAGTAAAAGATCACCCTATTTCTTAAATTGTTTCAAGAACGCCCTATTTCAAAAATTGTTTCACTAACGGCCTATTTCAGATTTTGCTTTAAAAACGCCCTTCAGAGAAAATTCCATATATATTTCTTGAATATTTTGAATAATTTTCTGAAATAGGATGTTATTGAAACAAATCCTGAAATAGGGCGTTATTGGAGAAAATTAGAATATAGGGCGTTTTTGAAATAATTTTTGAAATAAGGTGATCTTTTACTCAGGCGTCGATATGAACTATTTTAATAGCGCAATATTTGAATAGTGAAAGGTGAACATCACCATATTCAATTTTTACGAATAACACCAACAAATTTTATAATTATACTTATAGAAATTGCGAATGATTGTAATATTTCAACGTATTGTAATTTTTAGATAAAAATGCGAACATCAGCCCAGACACAAGTGGTATGAGAAGGATAAATTTCAAAATCAAGTAGGATAAATCTTTCAACGTCAGCAGCTGGAGAAAACAGGTTTGTTTGACATGAATTTCGTGCTCAGATACTGTAAGACTTTTATATATTGTCCACTATATACTACATATATTATTATTTCATCCGTATAGTGCCAAACAATGACGTCTATCAGCTGGCGTGCTCTAGCCATTACGGAAGTACAGAAAACCTACTCAAAAATTGACGAGCTGAAGAAGGTTGTTGAGCACTTGCGGGAGGTGATCGAAATCCAAAACGCAGGGTTAAATGATGCCATTTCTGGCCAGACGGTCGCTACTGAACAACTGGTTCGTCAGGCAAATCAAAAAGTAGTAATTTTGAGTTATGAATTGCAATTTTTTTTTTTTTGATGGGGAAATGTAATGTTTAAAAAATAACTTTTATGGTAAATATGTACATATAGTTTTTTTTTAATTTACCTTTTTAAGTTATTAACATGCATTTTTTATTTTCTCTATGTAAATATGTACATATGTACATATATGTATGTATTTATATTTTTTTAATGAAGAAGCCTTTTATTTTAATCACAGTTAAAAGAAATAATTTTGTAAATATGTAAATAGTTAATTTAGATTTCCTAGTCAAATTACAACAAATCATTGTCCTTACGAAAGTTAGTTCAGTTCATTTTCGACAGATAAATCGAAATGTCGAAACCCCATATCATTTTTTATTAGTAAATAAGTTTCTAACTTTTTGTTCTGTTGTATAAAACACTTGAAACAAAAACTTCGTAACGAGCAACATAATATTGTCAATTTGAAAGACTGTAAACTGAGAACCACGTGCAAAGCAAAAATTATTTATAGAAAAGAAACACACAGTAAAAAATGACAGTTTATTTCTAATATCATTTGGTACTTCATTTAATCATTCTTGGAATTAAATTTGAATTTTAATGCCAAAAAGTCTTATATTCAAACTATGAGAAGTTTTACAATTCTTTTAAATCCAAAATGATTTTGAAATAAAATCTTAAAAAGTTTTAAAATTCCCTCGAGAGAAGTTTAATTATTTAAAGCAGACATAGGCAGCCCATACCACAATTGTGGGAAGTCAATTCACACGTATTCTTACTCTCTTCATCAGTCGTTTGCCAACTGTCGAACGATAAACATTGCGCCTGACTATGTCGCTTCGTGGTTGAACGCAAGCATTGACTTTATGCGGGTAATGTATGTATGTATGTCCACAAATAAAATGCCCGGCGAGAAATTTTATATGATGGAAATGCCTTCGGCGATATGCAATGCCTTTTTTGCATATTATATATTTAAAAATAATACAAATGATTATGCACTACAAAAGCATTGCGAAGTATTTCACAAAGAGTTTTCGTATTCTTATTTCGATGACTTTTGTATTCCAAACACTCTGTTTTAGCCAACTACCCTTTAATTTTTTTGAGAAGAGATAAATTTTTTTCATTAAAAAGTTCTTTTCCTTTCAAAAGCAAAAAACAAAATCAACAAAAACAACAAAAAAACAAAAATGTCTGTTCTACATATACGTATATATATTCCACTTGAAGCGGATCAATTTCCTACTGGGGTGCACATGCGGAGAACTTATTTTGTTCTCACCAACACAACCTCATCTCAGATTTCGCCGACCACTGATTTAAAGTTTCAGAACAAATCCTGAAAAGTATAAGAAACTTTCTCTTTCTCTCTTTTGGTTTGAAATCAAAACCAAAAAAAATATTAAAAAAAAATATCAGAAAAAAGTTGTCAAAGTAAATTAATACAAAAAATTTCTTAAAATGAAATACGATGGAGAAAAAATTTATTTCAATAAATCACCCACCCGAAAGGCGAACTTTTCGTGCCTGATTAAGCAATTGTGTCAAGTAAGCAAAACGGGTGATTAATTAAATATTATGATGTTAAAATTTGTTTTATTTGTTTCAGTCATAAGGCAATTGATAGTATCTCCAGATATGTACCTAAATATCACTGCATCAATGAATTTTTTACGTCAGGATTGTGATAACTGTCCAAAGCGTGCAGAAAAAATTACTTACTTAATTGGCACGTAACCGTCTAGACGATTTTGCTCGAGTCCAACATAGCACGCCAGCTATTTCTGTTTCGTGCAGCGTGGCGCCATTTGGAAACATCTAGGGAATCAGCATCACTGTCCACCTGATCTTCCCAACGCAGTGGAGGTCTCCCTTTCTTCTGCGTTCAGCGGGTTTCGACAGAAATACTTTCTTGGCCGGAGCACCTTCATCCATTCAAATGCAGAAAAAATTTTCCAGTTTTTAAAGTTAAAGTAATTGTAAGTTTTAATTTTTTAATCGTTCTTTCTTGCATGAAATTGAAAATTTTCTTCTTTGGTAGACTAACGCGGTAATTCTAGTTTATTTAAGTGAAACTTTAATTTGTGTTTGCTTCCGCGTGCATAACTTTTATAGCTTAAGAAATGTTAGATGATTTGAAGCCCATTTTATTAATTCTACTCGTGTTTGTTAATGTCCTGTGAACTAATAAAATAAACTATTGCATTAGCAGTAGAATAGACTATAATTAACCTCCATTGTAATATTATATTATCTAAAATAAAATGAACATTGCTACATATTTCTCATTAATCTTTTGGATATAGGATTATTTGGGGGATTGTTAACTTGTTCAGCAGTGTATCCAGTGGAAATCATATAAGGGTTTATTTTTAAATCCAGAAAAGTATAAAATTTATTCCAATTTTGGAATAGATTTTATACCATTTCAACTATTTTTATTACCAAAAATATTCTAAAATTAATCAAAATTTAGTTTTGATTTAATTCCAAGAAAGTATTAACTTGACACCAAGAATAATTTCTGTCTCTCAATATTCTCTTCTTTTTTTAAACCAGAATGGTTTTAATTTTATACTTTTTGGCATTGTTATATATAAATACCAAAATGGTATTAAAATTAAACTAAAATTTTTACTGTGCAAGCAATGAAAATTGTAAAAAGGAAAAGGCAAAATATTATTTATGTAATTATAACTAAGTTGCGAATTTTAATTATTTCATCAAGCAACATTAAATGTGATGTGAATGTATTAATATAAAAAAATTTTAAAACGGTAAATTTAATTCATATTGTTAATTTAATTTTAAAATAAACAAGTAAGGAAGCCTAAGTTCGAGTGGAATCGAACATTAGATACTCAGCTGTATGTTTTCATAGTTTGTTTGCGTTTGATGGAAACACGGTGTACTTTATATAAAGCGAGTGCTGCATAAAGTGGGCGTAGCCACGCCCATTTTCAACATTTTTATCAGTCATCCAACTAAGCATATGAATATTACCTATTCTTTGTGCAAAATTTCATTCCTTTTTGACTTCTAGTTATAAAGATGTCACGTTACAAATTCCCAAAGAGTGTTCCAGATATATCTTTCTTAAAAAGTAGGCGTGGTCCTAAACCGATTTCAATAAATTTTTGCGTGGCTATTAACACATGTTATAAAAGTGTATAAACCAAGTTTCGTCATAATATCTCAATTACACTGCTCTACAGCCAAAAAATACTCTGAACGCAACCATCCTTTCTATATGTAAAATCGGTCGCTGATTCCGAAAATCGGGTTCATTTTTAATTCTATGGGAAGGTTTTTGAGATATCGGCAATTTACCGTTATTTGGCCAATGTGTCCACTTAATCCTGTATATCTCTTTAACACAGTGAGTTATATTCCTTAGGGTGACACCAAACGAAATAAAATTAAATTTCCTTTTCACGGCTCCTATAACATTTTTCTCTAACTCCTATAGTTTCTGAAATATTGACGATTAAATTTTAATTTTTTCGATTTTTTACGATTTTTTGAAGAAAAAATTGACTTTGTCAGGCAATATCTTTAAAACCAATATTTTTACCTTCGGTTTTACTCCTTTTCATGAAGCTCCATTCTATTACCAAAAAAATAAGCTATCAACGATGAAAATCCATTGTAAAATGGAAAAGTTATAGGCGATCAAGTAAATACAGCCAGGTCGCGCAATGCCTCTGCACGCGTACATTCTATGCATATTGTACCAATACCTACACATCTGCAGTAGCAGCACATTGGCAGCGCGGTAGATACAAGCCCATTTACGGGTATATTTGAATAGTGAAAGGTGAACATCACCATATTAAATTTTTACGAATAACACCAACAAATTTTATAATTATACTTATAGAAATTGCGAATGATTGTAATATTTCAACGTATTGTAATTTTTAGATAAAAATGCGAACATCAGCCCAGACACAAGTGGTATGAGAAGGATAAATTTCAAAATCAAGTAGGATAAATCTTTCAACGTCAGCAGCTGGAGAAAACAGGTTTGTTTGACATGAATTTCGTGCTCAGATACTGTAAGACTTTTATATATTGTCCACTATATACTACATATATTATTATTTCATCCGTATAGTGCCAAACAATGACGTCTATCAGCTGGCGTGCTCTAGCCATTACGGAAGTACAGAAAACCTACTCAAAAATTGACGAGCTGAAGAAGGTTGTTGAGCACTTGCGGGAGGTGATCGAAATCCAAAACGCAGGGTTAAATGATGCCATTTCTGGCCAGACGGTCGCTACTGAACAACTGGTTCGTCAGGCAAATCAAAAAGTAGTAATTTTGAGTTATGAATTGCAATTTTTTTTTTTTTGATGGGGAAATGTAATGTTTAAAAAATAACTTTTATGGTAAATATGTACATATAGTTTTTTTTTAATTTACCTTTTTAAGTTATTAACATGCATTTTTTATTTTCTCTATGTAAATATGTACATATGTACATATATGTATGTATTTATATTTTTTTAATGAAGAAGCCTTTTATTTTAATCACAGTTAAAAGAAATAATTTTGTAAATATGTAAATAGTTAATTTAGATTTCCTAGTCAAATTACAACAAATCATTGTCCTTACGAAAGTTAGTTCAGTTCATTTTCGACAGATAAATCGAAATGTCGAAACCCCATATCATTTTTTATTAGTAAATAAGTTTCTAACTTTTTGTTCTGTTGTATAAAACACTTGAAACAAAAACTTCGTAACGAGCAACATAATATTGTCAATTTGAAAGACTGTAAACTGAGAACCACGTGCAAAGCAAAAATTATTTATAGAAAAGAAACACACAGTAAAAAATGACAGTTTATTTCTAATATCATTTGGTACTTCATTTAATCATTCTTGGAATTAAATTTGAATTTTAATGCCAAAAAGTCTTATATTCAAACTATGAGAAGTTTTACAATTCTTTTAAATCCAAAATGATTTTGAAATAAAATCTTAAAAAGTTTTAAAATTCCCTCGAGAGAAGTTTAATTATTTAAAGCAGACATAGGCAGCCCATACCACAATTGTGGGAAGTCAATTCACACGTATTCTTACTCTCTTCATCAGTCGTTTGCCAACTGTCGAACGATAAACATTGCGCCTGACTATGTCGCTTCGTGGTTGAACGCAAGCATTGACTTTATGCGGGTAATGTATGTATGTATGTCCACAAATAAAATGCCCGGCGAGAAATTTTATATGATGGAAATGCCTTCGGCGATATGCAATGCCTTTTTTGCATATTATATATTTAAAAATAATACAAATGATTATGCACTACAAAAGCATTGCGAAGTATTTCACAAAGAGTTTTCGTATTCTTATTTCGATGACTTTTGTATTCCAAACACTCTGTTTTAGCCAACTACCCTTTAATTTTTTTGAGAAGAGATAAATTTTTTTCATTAAAAAGTTCTTTTCCTTTCAAAAGCAAAAAACAAAATCAACAAAAACAACAAAAAAACAAAAATGTCTGTTCTACATATACGTATATATATTCCACTTGAAGCGGATCAATTTCCTACTGGGGTGCACATGCGGAGAACTTATTTTGTTCTCACCAACACAACCTCATCTCAGATTTCGCCGACCACTGATTTAAAGTTTCAGAACAAATCCTGAAAAGTATAAGAAACTTTCTCTTTCTCTCTTTTGGTTTGAAATCAAAACCAAAAAAAATATTAAAAAAAAATATCAGAAAAAAGTTGTCAAAGTAAATTAATACAAAAAAATTTCTTAAAATGAAATACGATGGAGAAAAAATTTATTTCAATAAATCACCCACCCGAAAGGCGAACTTTTCGTGCCTGATTAAGCAATTGTGTCAAGTAAGCAAAACGGGTGATTAATTAAATATTATGATGTTAAAATTTGTTTTATTTGTTTCAGTCATAAGGCAATTGATAGTATCTCCAGATATGTACCTAAATATCACTGCATCAATGAATTTTTTACGTCAGGATTGTGATAACTGTCCAAAGCGTGCAGAAAAAATTACTTACTTAATTGGCACGTAACCGTCTAGACGATTTTGCTCGAGTCCAACATAGCACGCCAGCTATTTCTGTTTCGTGCAGCGTGGCGCCATTTGGAAACATCTAGGGAATCAGCATCACTGTCCACCTGATCTTCCCAACGCAGTGGAGGTCTCCCTTTCTTCTGCGTTCAGCGGGTTTCGACAGAAATACTTTCTTGGCCGGAGCACCTTCATCCATTCAAATGCAGAAAAAATTTTCCAGTTTTTAAAGTTAAAGTAATTGTAAGTTTTAATTTTTTAATCGTTCTTTCTTGCATGAAATTGAAAATTTTCTTCTTTGGTAGACTAACGCGGTAATTCTAGTTTATTTAAGTGAAACTTTAATTTGTGTTTGCTTCCGCGTGCATAACTTTTATAGCTTAAGAAATGTTAGATGATTTGAAGCCCATTTTATTAATTCTACTCGTGTTTGTTAATGTCCTGTGAACTAATAAAATAAACTATTGCATTAGCAGTAGAATAGACTATAATTAACCTCCATTGTAATATTATATTATCTAAAATAAAATGAACATTGCTACATATTTCTCATTAATCTTTTGGATATAGGATTATTTGGGGGATTGTTAACTTGTTCAGCAGTGTATCCAGTGGAAATCATATAAGGGTTTATTTTTAAATCCAGAAAAGTATAAAATTTATTCCAATTTTGGAATAGATTTTATACCATTTCAACTATTTTTATTACCAAAAATATTCTAAAATTAATCAAAATTTAGTTTTGATTTAATTCCAAGAAAGTATTAACTTGACACCAAGAATAATTTCTGTCTCTCAATATTCTCTTCTTTTTTTAAACCAGAATGGTTTTAATTTTATACTTTTTGGCATTGTTATATATAAATACCAAAATGGTATTAAAATTAAACTAAAATTTTTACTGTGCAAGCAATGAAAATTGTAAAAAGGAAAAGGCAAAATATTATTTATGTAATTATAACTAAGTTGCGAATTTTAATTATTTCATCAAGCAACATTAAATGTGATGTGAATGTATTAATATAAAAAAATTTTAAAACGGTAAATTTAATTCATATTGTTAATTTAATTTTAAAATAAACAAGTAAGGAAGCCTAAGTTCGAGTGGAATCGAACATTAGATACTCAGCTGTATGTTTTCATAGTTTGTTTGCGTTTGATGGAAACACGGTGTACTTTATATAAAGCGAGTGCTGCATAAAGTGGGCGTAGCCACGCCCATTTTCAACATTTTTATCAGTCATCCAACTAAGCATATGAATATTATTCTTTGTGCAAAATTTCATTCCTTTTTGACTTCTAGTTATAAAGATGTCACGTTACAAATTCCCAAAGAGTGTTCCAGATATATCTTTCTTAAAAAGTAGGCGTGGTCCTAAACCGATTTCAATAAATTTTTGCGTGGCTATTAACACATGTTATAAAAGTGTATAAACCAAGTTTCGTCATAATATCTCAATTACACTGCTCTACAGCCAAAAAATACTCTGAACGCAACCATCCTTTCTTTATGTAAAATCGGTCGCTGATTCCGAAAATCGGGTTCATTTTTAATTCTATGGGAAGGTTTTTGAGATATCGGCAATTTACCGTTATTTGGCCAATGTGTCCACTTAATCCTGTATATCTCTTTAACACAGTGAGTTATATTCCTTAGGGTGACACCAAACGAAATAAAATTAAATTTCCTTTTCACGGCTCCTATAACATTTTTCTCTAACTCCTATAGTTTCTGAAATATTGACGATTAAATTTTAATTTTTTCGATTTTTTACGATTTTTTGAAGAAAAAATTGACTTTGTCAGGCAATATCTTTAAAACCAATATTTTTACCTTCGGTTTTACTCCTTTTCATGAAGCTCCATTCTATTACCAAAAAAATAAGCTATCAACGATGAAAATCCATTGTAAAATGGAAAAGTTATAGGCGATCAAGTAAATACAGCCAGGTCGCGCAATGCCTCTGCACGCGTACATTCTATGCATATTGTACCAATACCTACACATCTGCAGTAGCAGCACATTGGCAGCGCGGTAGATACAAGCCCATTTACGGGTATATTTGAATAGTGAAAGGTGAACATCACCATATTAAATTTTTACGAATAACACCAACAAATTTTATAATTATACTTATAGAAATTGCGAATGATTGTAATATTTCAACGTATTGTAATTTTTAGATAAAAATGCGAACATCAGCCCAGACACAAGTGGTATGAGAAGGATAAATTTCAAAATCAAGTAGGATAAATCTTTCAACGTCAGCAGCTGGAGAAAACAGGTTTGTTTGACATGAATTTCGTGCTCAGATACTGTAAGACTTTTATATATTGTCCACTATATACTACATATATTATTATTTCATCCGTATAGTGCCAAACAATGACGTCTATCAGCTGGCGTGCTCTAGCCATTACGGAAGTACAGAAAACCTACTCAAAAATTGACGAGCTGAAGAAGGTTGTTGAGCACTTGCGGGAGGTGATCGAAATCCAAAACGCAGGGTTAAATGATGCCATTTCTGGCCAGACGGTCGCTACTGAACAACTGGTTCGTCAGGCAAATCAAAAAGTAGTAATTTTGAGTTATGAATTGCAATTTTTTTTTTTTTGATGGGGAAATGTAATGTTTAAAAAATAACTTTTATGGTAAATATGTACATATAGTTTTTTTTTAATTTACCTTTTTAAGTTATTAGCATGCATTTTTTATTTTCTCTATGTAAATATGTACATATGTACATATATGTATGTATTTATATTTTTTTAATGAAGAAGCCTTTTATTTTAATCACAGTTAAAAGAAATAATTTTGTAAATATGTAAATAGTTAATTTAGATTTCCTAGTCAAATTACAACAAATCATTGTCCTTACGAAAGTTAGTTCAGTTCATTTTCGACAGATAAATCGAAATGTCGAAACCCCATATCATTTTTTATTAGTAAATAAGTTTCTAACTTTTTGTTCTGTTGTATAAAACACTTGAAACAAAAACTTCGTAACGAGCAACATAATATTGTCAATTTGAAAGACTGTAAACTGAGAACCACGTGCAAAGCAAAAATTATTTATAGAAAAGAAACACACAGTAAAAAATGACAGTTTATTTCTAATATCATTTGGTACTTCATTTAATCATTCTTGGAATTAAATTTGAATTTTAATGCCAAAAAGTCTTATATTCAAACTATGAGAAGTTTTACAATTCTTTTAAATCCAAAATGATTTTGAAATAAAATCTTAAAAAGTTTTAAAATTCCCTCGAGAGAAGTTTAATTATTTAAAGCAGACATAGGCAGCCCATACCACAATTGTGGGAAGTCAATTCACACGTATTCTTACTCTCTTCATCAGTCGTTTGCCAACTGTCGAACGATAAACATTGCGCCTGACTATGTCGCTTCGTGGTTGAACGCAAGCATTGACTTTATGCGGGTAATGTATGTATGTATGTCCACAAATAAAATGCCCGGCGAGAAATTTTATATGATGGAAATGCCTTCGGCGATATGCAATGCCTTTTTTGCATATTATATATTTAAAAATAATACAAATGATTATGCACTACAAAAGCATTGCGAAGTATTTCACAAAGAGTTTTCGTATTCTTATTTCGATGACTTTTGTATTCCAAACACTCTGTTTTAGCCAACTACCCTTTAATTTTTTTGAGAAGAGATAAATTTTTTTCATTAAAAAGTTCTTTTCCTTTCAAAAGCAAAAAACAAAATCAACAAAAACAACAAAAAAAACAAAAATGTCTGTTCTACATATACGTATATATATTCCACTTGAAGCGGATCAATTTCCTACTGGGGTGCACATGCGGAGAACTTATTTTGTTCTCACCAACACAACCTCATCTCAGATTTCGCCGACCACTGATTTAAAGTTTCAGAACAAATCCTGAAAAGTATAAGAAACTTTCTCTTTCTCTCTTTTGGTTTGAAATCAAAACCAAAAAAAATATTAAAAAAAAATATCAGAAAAAAGTTGTCAAAGTAAATTAATACAAAAAATTTCTTAAAATGAAATACGATGGAGAAAAAATTTATTTCAATAAATCACCCACCCGAAAGGCGAACTTTTCGTGCCTGATTAAGCAATTGTGTCAAGTAAGCAAAACGGGTGATTAATTAAATATTATGATGTTAAAATTTGTTTTATTTGTTTCAGTCATAAGGCAATTGATAGTATCTCCAGATATGTACCTAAATATCACTGCATCAATGAATTTTTTACGTCAGGATTGTGATAACTGTCCAAAGCGTGCAGAAAAAATTACTTACTTAATTGGCACGTAACCGTCTAGACGATTTTGCTCGAGTCCAACATAGCACGCCAGCTATTTCTGTTTCGTGCAGCGTGGCGCCATTTGGAAACATCTAGGGAATCAGCATCACTGTCCACCTGATCTTCCCAACGCAGTGGAGGTCTCCCTTTCTTCTGCGTTCAGCGGGTTTCGACAGAAATACTTTCTTGGCCGGAGCACCTTCATCCATTCAAATGCAGAAAAAATTTTCCAGTTTTTAAAGTTAAAGTAATTGTAAGTTTTAATTTTTTAATCGTTCTTTCTTGCATGAAATTGAAAATTTTCTTCTTTGGTAGACTAACGCGGTAATTCTAGTTTATTTAAGTGAAACTTTAATTTGTGTTTGCTTCCGCGTGCATAACTTTTATAGCTTAAGAAATGTTAGATGATTTGAAGCCCATTTTATTAATTCTACTCGTGTTTGTTAATGTCCTGTGAACTAATAAAATAAACTATTGCATTAGCAGTAGAATAGACTATAATTAACCTCCATTGTAATATTATATTATCTAAAATAAAATGAACATTGCTACATATTTCTCATTAATCTTTTGGATATAGGATTATTTGGGGGATTGTTAACTTGTTCAGCAGTGTATCCAGTGGAAATCATATAAGGGTTTATTTTTAAATCCAGAAAAGTATAAAATTTATTCCAATTTTGGAATAGATTTTATACCATTTCAACTATTTTTATTACCAAAAATATTCTAAAATTAATCAAAATTTAGTTTTGATTTAATTCCAAGAAAGTATTAACTTGACACCAAGAATAATTTCTGTCTCTCAATATTCTCTTCTTTTTTTAAACCAGAATGGTTTTAATTTTATACTTTTTGGCATTGTTATATATAAATACCAAAATGGTATTAAAATTAAACTAAAATTTTTACTGTGCAAGCAATGAAAATTGTAAAAAGGAAAAGGCAAAATATTATTTATGTAATTATAACTAAGTTGCGAATTTTAATTATTTCATCAAGCAACATTAAATGTGATGTGAATGTATTAATATAAAAAAATTTTAAAACGGTAAATTTAATTCATATTGTTAATTTAATTTTAAAATAAACAAGTAAGGAAGCCTAAGTTCGAGTGGAATCGAACATTAGATACTCAGCTGTATGTTTTCATAGTTTGTTTGCGTTTGATGGAAACACGGTGTACTTTATATAAAGCGAGTGCTGCATAAAGTGGGCGTAGCCACGCCCATTTTCAACATTTTTATCAGTCATCCAACTAAGCATATGAATATTACCTATTCTTTGTGCAAAATTTCATTCCTTTTTGACTTCTAGTTATAAAGATGTCACGTTACAAATTCCCAAAGAGTGTTCCAGATATATCTTTCTTAAAAAGTAGGCGTGGTCCTAAACCGATTTCAATAAATTTTTGCGTGGCTATTAACACATGTTATAAAAGTGTATAAACCAAGTTTCGTCATAATATCTCAATTACACTGCTCTACAGCCAAAAAATACTCTGAACGCAACCATCCTTTCTATATGTAAAATCGGTCGCTGATTCCGAAAATCGGGTTCATTTTTAATTCTATGGGAAGGTTTTTGAGATATCGGCAATTTACCGTTATTTGGCCAATGTGTCCACTTAATCCTGTATATCTCTTTAACACAGTGAGTTATATTCCTTAGGGTGACACCAAACGAAATAAAATTAAATTTCCTTTTCACGGCTCCTATAACATTTTTCTCTAACTCCTATAGTTTCTGAAATATTGACGATTAAATTTTAATTTTTTCGATTTTTTACGATTTTTTGAAGAAAAAATTGACTTTGTCAGGCAATATCTTTAAAACCAATATTTTTACCTTCGGTTTTACTCCTTTTCATGAAGCTCCATTCTATTACCAAAAAAATAAGCTATCAACGATGAAAATCCATTGTAAAATGGAAAAGTTATAGGCGATCAAGTAAATACAGCCAGGTCGCGCAATGCCTCTGCACGCGTACATTCTATGCATATTGTACCAATACCTACACATCTGCAGTAGCAGCACATTGGCAGCGCGGTAGATACAAGCCCATTTACGGGTATAACATGCATAAAATATACCCGTGTAGAGGCATTGTGCGACTTGGCTGTATTTACTTGATCGCCTATAACTTTTCCATTTTACCATGGCTTTTCTTCGTTGATAGCTTATTTTTTTGCTAATGGAATGGAGCTTCACGTAAAAGATTAAAACCGAAGGTGAAGACATTGGTTTTAAAGATATTGTCTGACAAAGTCAATTTTTTCTTCAAAAAATCGTAAAAAATCGAAAAAATTAAAATTTAATCGTCAATATTTCAGAAACTATAAGAGTTAGAGAAAAATGTTATAGGAGCCGTGAAAAGGAAATTTAATTTTCTTTCGTATGGTGTCACCCCAAAGAAGATAACTCACTGTGTTAAAGAGCTATACTGGATTAAGTGTACCCATTGGCCAAATAACGGTAAATTGCCGATATCTCAAAAACCTTCCCATAGAATTAAAAATGAACCCGATTTTCGGAATCAGCGACCGATTTTACATATAGATAGGATAGTCAGGTCCAAAGTACAGACAAAAAATTTCATTTTGTGATCCAGTGTTATTTGTCGAGTTATAGGCTAATATCCCTTTGTGTAAAAAGAGGCGGTGCCACGCCCATTTTCCAAAATTTTTCTATTTGTTGTTTCTGGTCTATTGTAGAAATCATACCACAAAATTTCAATGAATTATCTTTACATTTGGCAAAGATATCGCTTAAAATGTTTTTATTAGGTCACTTTATAATACCCATATATAAAAGTGGGCGTGGTCGTCAACCGATTTCGCTAAAATTTTCAACATGTATTACCACAAGTAATAAAAGTGTACACACCAAGTTTAGTCATTATATATAAATCATTTGTCGAGTTATGGGCTCAGAAATCTCGTATATTCCTGTTTATAAAAAGAGGCGGTGCCACGCCCATTTGCCAAAATTTTTGTGTTTTTCGTTTTATGTCCGCAGTTGGACTCCTGCTATAAAATTTCAATGATATATCTTTATATTTGACAGAGATATCGCTTAAAATGTTTTTATTAGGTCACTTTATAAGACCCATATATAAAAGTGGGCGTGGCCCTCAACCGATTTCGGAAATTTTTCGTCCAAATATTTGACTAAGTAAGTATATCACGCGTACCAAATTTCATCGATATATCTTCAACGGTTTCTGAGTTATGACATATAAAACTCGCAAGGTTTGACCCTTAATAAGTGGGCGTGGCACCGCCCATTTTCCAAAATGTCATCAAATTTCTTCCTAGGGGCCTGAGCTCAACACGTGGATAAAATTTCATCGCTCCAGCTGTATTAGTGACTGAGATACCAAATTTCCGATTTTTTCTATATAGGAAAAGTGGGCGTGGTCATGGTCCGATTTCGCCCATTTTCAATACCAACCGTCCCAGTCTCGATACCAACCTGCATTTCAAATTTCATCAAAATATCTCAATTTTTGCGCGAGTTAGAGTGTTTACAGACGGACGGAGAGACGGACGGACGGACGGACGGACGGACAGACGGACGGACGGACGGACATGGCTCAATCGATTTCTCTTTTCACCCTGATCATTTTGATATATATAAGTCTATATCTATCTCGATTATTTCACTCTGTTACAATCCACCGTTATGTGATTAAAACTATAATACTCTGTGTACTAGTACAGCTGAGTATAAAAATGAATTGTAATGAATTTATAGACCAATAATGTGGTTAAATGATTTTTAAGGAAACCAAAAATGAAACTTTTAATAATGCGTGTGCTAAATAAAAAATAATATAAAAAATTAATTTTTATTATTTTATTGCATAGTTGTATTCAAGAAATTTTTAAAAAGAGGGTAACAATAACTACTCCAATTGGAGTCAGTAATGGATGTGTCGCATTTGCTACCCTTTCGGGTACAAAAAGGGTACAATTAGTCGCAGAAATGGATGTGTCGCATTTGCTACCCGTTCGGGTACAAAACGGGTACAATTAGTCTCTTCATAGGACCTGCTCAAACAAAAGTGAACACTTCAACCCATATAAAGAGATACAAATTGGCAGTAATCGCATGCTCCCTTGCGAGTTGTCCCGGATGTATCCCGGAGTGATCGCATTTTTTGCAGGGTATCTGCTACGTCGCACAATGGGAACGTTTCATACAAAAAACGGCCATAAATAGTAAAAATGGACCTAGAGTGCTCAAATTTTGAAAATAAGCTTTTTTTATGAATATTAGTACATGGTGTAAAAATGAACTTAATCTGATGACAAATTCTCCCACCCCCCATATAACGGGTGTCGCGAAAAACCATTAAATTGCATTTATTTTCGAAACTAATTAAGTTACAATGCTGAAATTCAGTATGCAAGCTTTATTGATGAATATTAGTACATGGTGTAAAAATTAACTTAATCTGATGACAAATTCTCCCCAACTCCATATAACGGGTGCCGCGAAAAACCATTAAAATGCATTTATTTTCGAAACTAATTAAGTTACAATGCTGAACTTCAGTATGCAAGCTTCCTTGATGAATAGTAGTACATGGTGTAAAAATGAACTTAATCTGATGACAAATTCTCCCACCCCCCATATAACGGGTGTCGCGAAAAACCATTAAATTGCATTTATTTTCCAAACTAATTAAGTTACAATGCTGAAATTCAGTATGCAAGCTTCTTGATGAATAGTAGTACATGGTGTAAAAATGAACTTAATCTGATGACAAATTCTCCCACCCCCATATAACGGGTGTCGCGAAAAACCATCAAATTGCAATTATTTTGGAAATTAATTAAGTTACAATGCTGAAATTCAGTATGCAAGCTTCTTTGATGAATAGTAGTACATGGTGTAAAAATGAACTTAATCTGATGACAAATTCTCCCACCCCCCATATAACGGGTGCCGCGAAAAACCATTAAAATGCATTTATTTTCGAAACTAATTGAGTTGGAATGCTGAGGGGCAATTATATATATAGGTATAAGCATATATTTGTAACTATGTACTTCAAAAATATTTATTTAATTATCTACATATGTGACGTTTATGTATGCTTATTTAAAATCTGTACTCTTAGGTCTTGGATCCCCACGTTAACTCCCATTTATAAGGTAACGGCACAGGTGGGAGACGAAATAGATAAATGCAAATATCAACAAGTTTATGCGTACCAAAGACTTTATACCATTTATGAATGATAGAAATTAAATTTTATCTGTTTAACTGAATAAGTTACAAATACTCAAATTTATATTGTACATATGAACAATCCGTTGTATGGGAGCTATATTTTATACTGGATTTGGGCGATTCCGACAAATGATAAACTATACATAAAAATACATAGTATTTCGGCACAAAGTTATAACACTATTTCATGTTCATGGCTGGTATAAAAAGCAGCAAATGATAGTATATCGCTATACTATCATACCCTAATAAGCTGATTTTACGAAAAAGCCCTTTAAGTTTTCGATCGCTATATATGTATGTACATCAATAGTACATATAGCACAGATAATTTTTTGATCTCAAACTCCAAATTTTCAATATATCAGACCGAAATTTCGTCATATAATGCACATACATATATGTACATACGCACACATGCATGCATACCCATCCTTACCTGAAAACTCGCGTTTTTGATTTATGATACTTTTGAAGTAAATAGGCTAAAAGTAAGTATATATGTAAATATTCTATATAAAATTGCATTAGTTAATATATTAGCGATTTTAAAGCATAAACATGTCAAAACTTCTCATCAATGCTTTTCTCTCTAGCTACACATGTGTACATATGTATGTACATCCATAGTGATAGCGCGCATATCGTCGGTGATACTGCAATACGTTCCACGTCACTTTTCACTTCTTCCTGAATACACCTAAATAACCTTTTTACAGTGTTGTCAATCACATAGAATTTGCTTTTATATATAACTTCGCTTTTATATATACTATAAAAATGTAAAAAACACCGCGAAAAGTGAAAATATATATAGTTTTTTCTCCTTCCTCAAAAATTTAGTCACGGCGACATGGCACGTTTTGCAGTATCACCGACGATATACACCTCGTCGAAAAATATGAATTAGTGAGAAGAGCGCGCGTGAATGATGAAACTGACTATGGGGGGTTATAAAGCACACTTGGGGTGAACATATATTAAAAAATTGAGGAGACCTTTTTTTTTTTATTTTTTTTTTATTTGATTTCAAACTTTTGGAATTTTTTTGAATTTTTTTATTTTACCCTGCAAAAAAAACTATATATAATAGAATCTATATAGCTAATTCAAAAATGAGCTACTGTATTTCATATTGTGAACCATTTTCTATATTACAGATGTAAATTGGATGATATATCTTCTATACACTTTATTTTTTTTAATTTTGAATATGTCATTATAAATGTAATTTGAAAAATGCACTTTTAGCCAGTTAGGAGAATAATTAAAACACGCGTGGGCGCGCGTGAAATTAATATCTGTTAATGTGATCTGATAACGAATATATTAGTTCATAACACAAAAAAAAAAACCAAGATACCTTTTTTTTGTTTTTTTTTTTATTTTATTCCTTAAAGTGGACGAAGAAAAATTTTTTTCTATATTTTTTTATCAGCATTTGAAAAATCATATAAAATCAGATTTCAAAGTTAGAAGAAACGAGATTACTTCCTAGAAAATTAGAGGTCATTTTCTATATTTAGATGTCAAAACCACATATATACGTCGATAAATGGCTTAGATAGAGCTTTTCGTATCAGGTAATAAAATTCCTAATTCATATGACATATTTTTTATTCAACTTTGAGCACCCTGTATGGCTAAACGAAACGGAACTCAAAAAATTTTACATGGGCTTTTTTTTGTCACATAAGATATCTGTCGATTGCAGTTAAAAAATATTTATTTATCACTACTTTAATTTCGAATTTATTTTTGGCCAAAATCTCCCATTGTGCGTCGTTTATGTTGTTTAGCAAAATATTTGAATGCCTAGCTGCAGCATATCTGTATGTACATACATAAGTACATGTTGTTGCAATAAACAGTTATTTGGCAAAATAATATTTTTATAATTCCGAGAAGAAGGTTGTTGCAATTCTTATTGATGTTGTTGTCGTGTGGCTCCCTTACGCTTAAATCCTGGCCACCTATGGTTTAAAATGTGATTACCCAAAAACATTAAAATTACACTACAATATGGGTATCAAACGAAAGGGGATGACCCCAGGCAACGTTGCCACTTTGTTTACTTTTTACCAAAATTGGTTACAATTTTATCGTTTGGTTACGTGGTTACTTTCGGCCGATTTTGGTTACATTCAAGGTTTATGTATTGAGTACACCATGGTTACATTAAATTTTTAGGAATACGTTTTTAATTCTTCCAAACTATAAAATATTTGATATCCAAATTGTTTTGTTGTATTTTTTTTAATCAAATTCCAAATAATTTATTGTTGGGGGTAAATGGAAAAAATTCAAAAACTATTTCCAGCGAATGTTGAGTGTATATCTGTTTCACGAAAATGAATAAGGCAAAAGTGGGAAAATTCAGCAGCTCTCACAGAGTCTCAGTGGTCGAGAGTCCAAAAGCGTTCGCACATTGCGGCTGAAGATGGAATGTATCACGGGTTCGAACCCCGTGAGGAGCATCCACTTCCGAAAAGGCTGCTAATAATCGTAAATGGTTTTTCGTGAAATAGCTATACTCAACCTTCGCTTGAAATAGTTGTTGAAATTTTTCCATTTACCTCCAACAATCAAAAATTAAATAAAATAATTTTCGTGTTAAGCACTAAATAGCTTTTAAGTCAAAAAAAATTAATTGAAAGGAGCCAGGGAACACATTAGAAATAAATCTATTCTGGCGAATTTTCGTTCTGTTCATTCTCATATCTGGCCGTGTTTTTAAATGTTGATAGAACGCTACGACGGGGCGATATTTCGCTCGACTTTGGATCTGTGTAAGGCTTAAAGATGTAAACTTGATGTATTTTAGATTTTGTTAACCTTATATATTGTTTTGCAAATATGTAAATAGCCCTAACGTTAATGGGACATATGTACGCCTATATTATTAATTTATTTTGGTTACTCGTTTCTAGTTTTGGTTACTTTTATTTTGTATTTTGGTAAATTAAAAATTTTTTAACTGGCAACGCTGACCCCAGGTTTCATTTGGTCTTCGATATATTTCGATAGATTTATCGATAACTGAGTTATCGGTCAAAATGTGATTGCCCAAAAACATTAAAATTACACTACAATATGGGTATCAAACGAAAGGGGATGGCGCCAGGTTTTATTTGGACTACGATATATTTTCATAAATTTATCGATAACTGAGTCAGCTCATAATTGTGGAAAAGCGAATAAATATGGATACAGAATACGAATATAGAATACCGAACACCGCAAAATGGGTATCAAATGAAAGCCCTTGGCTTGGGCTATCATTTGGTCGAGTTTTAATTAATTCCGAACTAATCTAAAAAATATCCATCATCCAGTAATTGTTATGGAAGATCGAAAAAATATAAATTGCTCATAACAATTATGGGATGATCTAAAAAATATCTATCATCCAGTAATTGTTATGGAACATCGAAAAAAATATCAATTGCTCATAACAATTATGATCTGATCGAAAAAATATCGATCTTTGAGTAATTGTTATTGATGATGGAAAAATTTTTCCATTGCTCAATAGTTGTTATCAAGTGATTTTTATATTTTTTTTTTTATAATTGTTATGGCCACTGCACAGTAAAAAATGATAGTTTATTTCTAATATAATTTGATACTTGGTTTAATCGTTCCTGGAATTAAATTTGAATTTTAATGCCAAAAAGTCTAATTTTAAAGCTATGAGAGGTTTTACAATTTTATTTATTCCAAAATAGTTTCAAAATAAAGCCTTGAAACCTCTAAAGAAGTTTAATTTTTTATGGATTAAAAACAAATCCTGAAAAGTATAAAAAAACTTTCTCTTTCTCAATTTTATTACTATCAAAGCATTTTTGGTTTGAAATCAAAACCAAAAAAATATTAAGAAAGAATATCAGAAAAAAAGTCAAAATAAATAAAGAAAATGTTTGTAAAAGTGCAATGGGATGAAATAATTGTATCAAGTAAGTAATGCAGAAGATTAATAAAATTGCATGAGGGTAAATGTTGCTTTATTTTTTCAGACATAAGGCAGTTGAAGGTCTCTCTTGCGGTGCTGAAATTTTTATGGCCATCTCCAGAATATTGGTGTAAAAGTTGACAATATGTGCATATATCGAGTTCTAACCGCCATAAAAGTGTATCCAACAAAATTATCGGTTCCAGCTTTTTATGGAAATCAACAATTTATTATCACATGCATCAACTCCAAAAATTTCATACCTGGGAAATGTGCAGTTTTGAAGTTAGAGACTAAATATGTATATAAGTTTCAAGGCTGTAAAGATAAAGGGGCAAAAACGACCTAAAAAGCTTTGTCGGCATGTTTTTGTGCTTCGAGTTTTTGCGTCTTTTGTTTGTACGATTTTGCGCTAGAAAATAATATAACGTATTTTTGCACTGAGGTATACATATGTATAAGGTACTTCAGTGTTTGCTACTACTGTTTTGGATTTTTATGTACATAAATAAACAATGTTACCATTATTCAATTTCTCATTAATCTTTGGAATAATGGGTTATTTGCGGTATATCCACTGGACATTTTATGGGGGTTTATTTTTAAATCCAAAAAAGTATAAAATTTATTCCAATTTTCGGATTGATCTTATACCATTTCAATTATTTTTAATACCAAAAATATTCTAAAAATAATTAAAATTTGGTTTTGATTTAATTCCAAAAAAGGATTAATTTGACACCAAGAATAATTTCTGTCTCTCAGATTCTCTTCTTTTTTTAAACCAGAATGGTTTTCATTTTATAATTTTTGGCATTGTTATATATAAATACCAAAATGGTATTAAAATTAAACTAAAATTTTTACTGTGTGGTTAATATATTAATTTTTTTGAACAAGAATAAATGGCTAATAAATAAATAAAACAAAACAATGTACTGAAAAAAGTTTTATTGGATCATCTTTTATTACTTTCATGTATTGGTAAGAATAAGACCAGGACAGGTGGGCAAAGTTTGTTTACATTCGGGTGAGCTCATTTAAAACAGATGTGTTTGCGGATGTGTTTGCTGCCGGACGGCACAAGGCGGTTACAGTATGAGCGTAGCCGTAGACTCTCCCAAATCACCCGAAACTATCGTCAACTATCGATATACTATCGATAGTTTGCAAAAAACTATCGTACACTATCGATGGTGCTGACTATCGATAGTTTCCGACCTCTAGTTGGGGGCCTTCGACCGCGCTTATAAAAAATAAACCTCAGCCAGCAGAATTCTCTTTCCGGAGTAATATCTATGGCCCGGTCCACAGTGCTTTTGCGCAGAACACTTTTCTGCGTTGGCGGTCTTTGGCCGCGCTTTAATAAAATATCCCTGGGCTACGCCATCCAAGTCCGGTCGTGTGTTATAACCGTGGCTACCGCGTAGTACACCCTTTAGCGTAGGCGGCCTTTGGCCGCGCTTATAAAAAATAACCCACAGCTGGTAGAAAGTAGTGTATTTATGGGGATTCTAGACCACATTTCGTGGTAAGCTTTTAAAATTATAACAACAATTTGTATGGAGAGCTTTTAGAAAACAACACCCTAATGTTTTCATGTGTTTGTTGTAGCGTCACAAGCATTTTTTCACCATTTTTCACAAAAAAGACACAGTCTAATGTGGCGACATCTAACGTTGAATAGGGTAAATAGGGTAAGCTCAACGATAATTGCGCCATCTGGCGGTAGACAGTGAATATTTGTTGTCTATACTAAAAAGCTGACATCTATGAAGATACATATAAACATGTATGTATAAACCTGTATGAATATGTATCTATGAAGATACATATAAACATGTATAAACAAACCTACATATATTTCCTCCGCTTGTATGTTATCTATGTATGTATGAAGAAATTTAAACATATACACGTATAGAACTCTATGAGCGCGTCATATAGAATATTTTTATTTTCTTTCTTCTTCATTTCAGTTGAATGTAGAAATCTTTGTATATATGTAAATACATATGTTGATATACTTATATGTATGTATATAAGTGTATGATGATAGCTAGCTATGAGGGAAAGAAATTTAAACAGCCATGTATACTTACTTTTAGATTTCCCATTTTAAGTAAAAGTTAAAACAAATATATGTATATTTTATATAAAATTTATTTTATTAATTTATTCTTTATTGAGTAAAAGTACAATTTTACATTTGTTTATATTAACGACTATATTATAATAGAAATCCATAAGTTTCCAAACTTCTTCTACTTCACAAATATAATCTATTCCACATTATTTTTTCTCCTACTTCTTCTTAACCATTTTTTCTTCTACGTAATATCTTTGATTATTATATGAATTACAAATTTAACTATTTATTTTGCTTTGTTTTAAAGAATAATGAAGATTTTAATTTATTGCTACAAGTTTATTTTTTATACTTTTAAAGTTATAAATTTTTTAATTATCATAATGTATTATTATATGTATTTCTTATGAAAACTCATATAACTATTTTTATATTATTATAAATATACATATATGTATATATATTAGACTGGCCGCAGCATGTATGGATTTTTTTTTTTTTGTTGAAATTTGTATATTAACAGTTCTTAAAATATGAGGTTTAGGGTTAAAAAGACGGCCTTAATTTTTTGGCCCGATCCGTTGTTGTCTAGTTGACCCTCATTGAGCCCAATGTATGGAAAATTTTATTTTTTAACCTTGAACATGATTTTTTTTAATATGTCTGTTTTGAGAGATAAAAATTCTCTTGCTGAGCCCTTCTTGCGTTTTCTACACCTAAAACAAAGTATCAGTACCGTTGCTTTGAGTTGCTAAGTGAATATAACGGTACTTAACGAGCAAAAACAATCAAATTCCAAGACATTGCTGCTGTTTTTCACCCTGCTCTTAACGTGCTGATACAAATGTTGAAATGAGTCTAACTATTCCAGCAGGGAAGTAAATTTCCAAACAGCTGATCGTTTGACAGTTTTACCAGAAATAGTCAGCAGTAGTCAGTAGACTGTTGCATGAGTACATTCATATGTCCAAACGAGTTAAGGCCCTGTTATACTTGCATAGCATTGCAAAGCAGGGCAGCGCAAAACATATAGCGCATAGAGCTGATTATACTTCGCATAGACGTGCAACCATGGTTAATTAATAAAAGTTTTCGCATCCCGACATTCGTACATACATACATACACACTCCATGTAAATTGTTTGTGTATTCTGTGGTGCTTCTGTCAAAATCATAGTTCGCCTTTGTAGAAATCATATTGCACCATGCTCAAAATTGATCCCAGTTTGATATAAGCACCATTATTAAAGTAAAACAGTAGAAAAAAGTGAAAAATCAGCTGTTTAGTAAGTTAACCTATATAAATTAGCCTTGCGTGCAACCCTTCGCACACTCAGCACACACACATTCGTGTTGCCAAATGTCAAATCGCATAGCACATAACACAGAAATCAAAATTCAACAGACTTCTATGCTGTGCCCTGTGCCGCTATGCGTTGAGTAATCGATTACACGGAAATCCCATTAAACAGATTTCGTATGTGACAGTTCTTATGTTGTGCGCTGCTGTGCTATGCAAGTATAACCGGACCTTACTCGTTTGGTTTTCTTGTAGTGAAGTACAACAACTCGCTTTATTATGAGAACTATGTTACTCGTACATGAACCACAATGAATAGTGTGCGTACACTATCCGATCGTCATGATGCCAGCCACACACCTTGCAATTTTTTATACAACATGAGCATGTTGCGCTGGAAATCGCAATGTTTTTGGGGCTGTTGTATGAAGTTGTGTATCGGTTGTACGAAAAATCAAAAAGTTCAAGGTCCGATTATTAGGAGCTTCTCCAACTGTCATTGCTTTTTATTGGAGAAAATGTTCCAAACTTTACTAAAGTACGCCAACCCGGAGCAACATCGCATGCTAGGTTCATGTCGAAATGCATATATTGCTATAAAATATTTTTGTTTCGCGATCAGTTCAAATTGACTTCATCGGAATTGAAAAACCTTCGCAGTATTTGTATCTTCTTGACAAACATTTACGTTCCATATTGGTTTACATGCATTAATGCAATAGATGCACCAGCACAAGATCTCAAATTAATAAAAGATGCCATTTTATATTTTGATAAAGAAGTTTCTAATGCCTTGTTGCATAAGATTAAAAACCATTTGTGGTACTTGAGTGAGGAAATTGTTGGGTTATCATTTTTCGATGAAAGCATTTCTTTGAATATTAATACATCATTTATAAATTCGGATCCTTCTACGTGGCAAACCAAAGATGATTATCGCAAAGCGAAATCGGCATGTCAAACTTTGGCAGTGGTGAACGATGCAGCCGAAAGGGCAGTTAAGTTGATAACAGACTTTAACCGTACCTTAACGTATGACGAAGAGGATAAACAATTCCTACTGCAAGTAGTTGAACATTATCGTAAGACATTTCCGTCTCACAAAAAGTCCATTTTATTGAATTGATATTGTTTTTATTATTCTTAATTTCTTGAAATTTCATAAAATAAAAAAATAAAAAATTAATTAAAGAAAAAATTTTTTAACCTTTTAAGCTTGATGAGGGTCAACAAAGCTTGGTGCGATCTGAATAAAAAAATAGGACGTTATTTCTTATACCATACCTCACCTTTTAGGCAGTGTTTATTAATAGAATTCGAGAAAAAAAAATTTGCGGCCAGTCTAATATATATATATATATATATTTTTTTTTAATTACTTACAATACATACTTTTATTCATATTCACATACATATGTACATATATACAAATTCCTATACATTCATATTTTATTAACCTAATATCAGTGTTTAGTCTTCTTCAAAATTTAATTTTATAATTTCTTTTATTATATTTATTCAATACTATTTCTTTATAAATTATCATTTGCAACTAAATTTTTTTGTTTATTTTTTTTATTTGTATACATTATAGATATTTTAGTAGAAATCTTACTTATTTTTTATACTTATTTCATTTATTTACTATTATTCATTATTTTTTTTCTTTCCTATTTTTTTTCTCATACATATTTTAATTTTTAAGATCATTAATCTCATATATATATGCATTCAATTCCCAAATTATATGAAAATGGATTTCCTGTGAGAAAGAAAATGTTTTCCTGTGAAATTTTAAATGAGATAGAAAACTGCATTGCATTTTCTTTAACAATTCTAATATTATTATCTAAATTTCCCCAAAAGTCGAAGTCAACAAGTTTTAATACTTACAACACATACATGAAAATTAATGCATTCATTCTGTAAAATCTCATTATTCTCATATATACATACATCATTCATACTTTAATTTTTAAGATCATTACCATCATACATATATACATATTCATATCAGTTTTTTAGTCTTCTTCAAAGTTTAATTTTATAGTTTCATTAATTATATTTCTTCAATACTATTTCTTTATATTGTTTGCAACTATATTTTTTTTTGTTTTTTTTTTTTTTAGTTTGTGTACATTATAGATATTTTAGTAGAAATCGTACTTATGTTTTATACTTACTTCATTTATTTACTATTATTGCTTCATTATTTTTTTCTTTCCAATTTTTTTCTCATACATATTTTAATTTTTAAGATCATTGAACTCATATATACATAGATTCAATTCTCAAATTATATGAAATTGCATTTCCTGTGAAAACTATGAGAAAGTAAATTTTTTCTATGAAATTTTATATGAGGTAGACAATTGAATTGAATTTTCTCTAACAATTCTAATAATATTTTTTATTATGTTGATAAACGCAAATTTATAATACTTTATTTACTTTTAGTTTCTTAATTATATTTATTTGATACTATTTCTTTAAAAAACTTGTTTGCAATCATTTTTTTATATTTGCTTGCATTTAGACTATTTAATATAAATCTATACCTATTCCATTTATTTATAATTTCCGGCTTAATTCATATATTCCTACTTCTTTATTTTTTGTTTTGTTCCTTTTTTCTTCATATTATTTTCTTCTTCTACATATTATCTTTAATTATTATATAAATTTTTGATGTTACTTATGTTGTTTTGTTTTAAAGAATTCCAATGATTTCATTATACCAATATAATATCTATATAATTTATTTATATTTATTTTTTTTCCATTATATTCAATACAATAACTACTTCTTTAAATTATTTTTCAGATTAATTTTATATGAACTTTTATGAAAATCTAAATTTACATCTCCACAAATATCTTGTATATGCACGTACATATTTAAAATTTTCAGACTTATTCTTACAGAAGCATAAATTCCACAAATATACTTCAAAAAAAGTATTTTAACATTATAGTTTATTCAAATCGAAAATTTAGTTAAAAAATTTCTAATTTTTATATTCTTCTAATAATCTTTTAACAGTTTGAAATCGTTAATAAAAGAATGCACATGAACAAGTGGTTGCTGTATTTGAATACTTGCAATCAAATTTATGCATTCCTGTAGCTGTTTGCTGGAAGGTAATGGTTTTATATAAACGCATTTCATCAATCATGTTTTTAAGAAGTTGTATATCTTCATTTTTAATATAACAACTACATACTCCTAAAAATGTTTCCAGCTCTTCTACTAACATTTTATTTTATTTTTTATTTTTATTTTTTTTTTTTTTTTGTAAGAATGATAAAGATAAATACTTCATATATTTTAGAAATATTTTTCATCCAATATGTTTATATCAATAATAAATCTTTTCAAGTCAATAACTTCTTTGTTTTCCTTATCAAAGTAGTAATTGTATAAATTTACTAAATCCATTATATGCTTATATCGTCTTTCGATGATGTGACAATTACATGTATCAGGTCCTGATTGTATATTATTTTTACTCCAAGGACAGGTTGTATAGTGTCTCCCATATATAGATTCCATAACTAATTCATACTTTATATCTTTAATTGTTATAAATGTATTTTGTATAAGTTTTCTATGATGATGAAGTATATAGTTATAATTATTTTTTAAAAACTCTTCAATTATATTACTTTTCATACTAAAGTGAAACATTTTCAATCAGATGTAAAGTAAAACTAAACCTCTCTAATCAGAAACTTAAACATATAAATAAGTTATTTATGTTTATATACATTTAAATTTATATACTTATTTATATATATTATTATTATTATGTATAAAATAAATATACATAGATATATTTTCCAGATATATATAGTTAACATATTTTGAAATACTATTCAGTGTGCGAAGTTTAAGCTGAATGAGTTAATAATGATCGATACCAAAAGTATAATAGTTATAGATGTACAGGGTTTTCATATTTCCAACAAGTTTATAGCAAAAGAAGTTAGCATTTCAGATCTAATGGATACACATAATATAAAAACATTTGTTATACATCCACCTTTTAGTTATTCAAGATTAACATTGAGAGAAAGAATTGAATTAGAATGGTTACATACATATCACCATGGATTGCAATGGAACGATGGCAACTCAACATTCAAATCTTTTAAGAACTACTTAAACAGATATATTAAAGATGAAAAGCGAAATATTTGTATGTATGTGAAAGGAGCACAAAAAGCAAAATGGATACAACAACTTACTGGAGAAGACATTATTATATACAATTTAGAAGATATGGGTTGCCAAAGCATAAACAACTTATATAAGGATAATATCAATGTATATGCATGTAACTTTCACCATAAACATATGATATGTGCAGAAAAAAACGTTCATTTATTTAAAGATTTTATTATATCATATAAAAATAAAGATAAAATATAACTTAAATAATTCATTAGTTTTATTATATAGATGTATGTATAGATGTACTGGAGTATTATTATCACATATATAAATAAAAAGTATTATTATTATTATTAAGGTTCACTCCTACATAATAGAGAAACAGTAATTTATCATATAATATTGTCTAGAATTAAAAAATAGGAAGACATTCAATACATTCAAGTATGTATGTATATACCCCATTAATATTAACAAAATTACAATGATTAGTCAAAACAATCAAGATGAGATAGATTTTATCGTTAACAGATTACTTATTGGATAGTCCCTTAAGAATTCTTAAGGGAGAACGAAAAACAACTAAATATAGGGAAAAAATTATATTGACATTAGAAAAATTTGTCGTATTCTTACCAGAGCGAATAACATTACCAATAAACTGATGGAGACTTAAAATGAAAATTTATAAATCAGGATATGAAAATAAATATTTATATGCTTTTACATTGAAATGCGAAAAATAAAGAAACTCAAAATAAAAAAGTAAATGCGTCTTTGGTTATGTGGATATTTTGAAAAAATTAGTTTCCGAAATAATTAATTAAAACAGTATATTCATATAAAACATATTGAAATATAATGCAATCTAAAACTTTGTAAAGCAAATGTATTGATAATATATAAACGTTTAGAGCATACATATTAATAATATATATTTATATTTTCTATACTCCTTTTATTCTATTACAATACATTAACTAATATCGATAAATATATAATGAAAAAGTTGTATTCATGTAGGTATAAGTTTGATTATACAAAAGAAGGGAGTTTATTTATACATTAATAATTTATATGGCTATGCTATGTTACAATATATCCCCTATAAAAATTGTTTAAATTAGTTAAACATATTGAAGACTTTAATATTCATAATGTACAAGAAAATTCTTCTATTGGATATATACTAGAAGTAGACTTAGAATATCTATCTTCATTACATGATTGACATAACGATTTACTATTTTGTTCCGAAATAAAAAAAAATTATAAAATTAAACAAAAAACTAATATCAAAATTGAATAATAAAGAAAAGTATATAATTCATTATAGAGTTTTACAACAATACCTTGAAAATTATCTCATTCTGAAAAAAAAAAAAAACTCATAGAATTCAACAATTTAATCAATCAGATTTTTTTGTGTTTTTTTTTTCAAGTTGTTAGTTAATACAGTTTATGGAAAAACCATGGAAAATGTTGACAAAAGGAAGAATATTAAAACAGTATGTGAGTGGGAAAATAGAGGTAAAAGGTTGGATGCCAGAGGTCTTATAGCAAAACATAATTTTCATAGTTCACTCACATTTACTGATAACATAATTTACCTTTGTTAAATAAAAAGGTTCTGAATATGACGAATAATGAATGTAGTGGAAAGATTATGTATAAATTCATTGGCCTAAGAACTAAAATGTATTCATATAGTCTTGGTGGAAATGAGGAAGAAATTAAAAAAATTAAAAGTGTGAAAAGATCTATTGTTTTACAACTTTTATGTAATGACTTTAAGAATTGTTTACTTGAAAAAAAATTATATTTTGATTCCATGTATGTTTTCAAATCAAAACTTCATGAAATATATATCCAACAAATTACTAAGTTAGTTTTAAGTTAATCAGATAATATATATATATATATATATATCAGAAAATGGAATTAATACTCTTGCATGAAGTAATTTTAAAATCTAAAAAGTTGAAATAAAAGCACAGTATATATAGATTGAAAGTTGAAATATCTTTATTTATTTAAATTATAATTTTTAAATAAGAATTTCAAACATAAATATCCGAAGTTTTAAGTATTAAATTTTGGTTTTTGATTATAATTATATTCAATATGTAGCTTTAAATATGTAATTATTTCCAGTGGTGGTTGTAAGTTGCCAAAGCTATCAAAATATTCCTTATAATATACTACCCAATGTGTTCCATGGGCAGCAGAATCATCTAAGTTAACAATATCACATTCTTGAATTCGTGGATATAAAAACACCTTTAAAATATTTTAGCAGTTTACCAAAGTTATTTAATCGATATCAGTAAGTGGTCGATTTAATAAATTCCTTAATAGTTTTTTAATTCTGATTTATAAAAAATACCATAACCGTTTTTATATGGTTTAAGGAAAATACCTTTACCCATAGCAATGTATTCCATATATCTATTACATCGATTAGCCTCTGCTAGCTATTATTTTCCATTTTTATATCATTTGCAGAACATCAACCTGTAGCTAAACCTGCAAGAGCATATATTACTGTTAGAATTAGAGTTAATGGAAGAAATCATCCTAATTTTGATACAGAACTAACTCGTAATATAATTACTTGAGATTTTTTCCTCTTGAAATTTGAATTTATTGCTTTCTAAGCAATTTCAATAGCATCATTTACATATATTATCAACTTTTTTTCTTTTTTAAAGTATTTAAAATATTTTTTAGCAGTCGATGAAAAGAGTTTTTTCTTTGATAATTTTCTTTTAGAATGCTTCTTCTTTCTCTTTCCTCATCTAAATTTAACTTTTATCTTAATTACATTTATTACAGACTAAACGCTTACACGGTCGTTTATATTTATTTATTTTTTATTTATTTAAAAAAATAAACGATGTATTATAAGACCACAAAGTCTTTTATAATTACTATGTTTAGATTATATTCACTATCAAACTTTTTCAGCTAATATTCGATCAGCTTTATGCCTCTTATTTATATCTTTTGTTTATCAGGAGACAATATTATATCTCCAACAAGATAATTCTTAAAAATATATTTACATATATTTATATACATATATTTGGAATAAGATATTTATAAAAAAAAAATGTCATTGATAAAGCAATCTCAAAAATAATTTATATAAAAAACTTCTATATGACTAACAAGTAGAACTATCAAATTGCAGATAACTAATAATTTTTTAGTTTTAATATAAAGTCGTAAAGTCGTTATACATCTAAACCCCAAAATGAATATTTAAAAAACTGAATTTTTCAGGAAGGAGAAGAATTCCATTTATATTCACAGAAAGTGAAAAAATACACCTAGATTAAAACAACACATTATTACATAATGATACTTAATAATATAACTTCTAATGAACAAAATATTTTAAGATACTTTTTCTGAAAAGACATATGTGTATATGAAAATACATTAAATTTTTAACTTTTTGAATCTCCACGAATATTCCATAACATCTTATATACAGGATTACAAATATAACACTCTCTATAATCTTATAGATTTTTACTATACAACAGATAAGCATCAGCTTGCTATCAGATTAGCATCAGCTTACTACCAGGTTAGTATCAGCTATACATCAGTCTACTATCACATATACATATTCGTATAAAAATTCTGTAAAAGAGGAAATGAATGATAAGCTATTGAAAGATATAGTATAAACTAGCAGAATAACCTCACTTACATTCAAAGAAAATAAAAAAGTAGAGTTAGATTAAAAAACACCTTATATGCACTACATACACATAATTACATACATACCCTGCAGGAATAAAGAATTCCATACTGGAGACAGTACCAGCATTCTAAAGTTTGTCGGAAATAACCGTATTACAGAAGGAATTTTCAAGCATTGCATTCTGCATTATTCTGCTAGTTTATACTATATCTTTCAATAGCTTATCATTCATTTCCTCTTTTACAGAATTTTTATACGAATATGTATATGTGATAGTAGACTGATGTATAGCTGATACTAACCTGGTAGTAAGCTGATGCTAATCTGATAGCAAGCTGATGCTTATCTGTTGTATAGTAAAAATCTATAAGATTATAGAGAGTGTTATATTTGTAATCCTGTATATAAGATGTTATGGAATATTCGTGGAGATTCAAAAAGTTAAAAATTTAATGTATTTTCATATACACATATGTCTTTTCAGAAAAAGTATCTTAAAATATTTTGTTCATTAGAAGTTATATTATTAAGTATCATTATGTAATAATGTGTTGTTTTAATCTAGGTGTATTTTTTCACTTTCTGTGAATATAAATGGAATTCTTCTCCTTCCTGAAAAATTCAGTTTTTTAAATATTCATTTTGGGGTTTAGATGTATAACGACTTTACGACTTTATATTAAAACTAAAAAATTATTAGTTATCTGCAATTTGATAGTTCTACTTGTTAGTCATATAGAAGTTTTTTATATAAATTATTTTTGAGATTGCTTTATCAATGACATTTTTTTTTTTATAAATATCTTATTCCAAATATATGTATATAAATATATGTAAATATATTTTTAAGAATTATCTTGTTGGAGATATAATATTGTCTCCTGATAAACAAAAGATATAAATAAGAGGCATAAAGCTGATCGAATATTAGCTGAAAAAGTTTGATAGTGAATATAATCTAAACATAGTAATTATAAAAGACTTTGTGGTCTTATAATACATCGTTTATTTTTTTAAATAAATAAAAAATAAATAAATATAAACGACCGTGTAAGCGTTTAGTCTGTAATAAATGTAATTAAGATAAAAGTTAAATTTAGATGAGGAAAGAGAAAGAAGAAGCATTCTAAAAGAAAATTATCAAAGAAAAAACTCTTTTCATCGACTGCTAAAAAATATTTTAAATACTTTAAAAAAGAAAAAAAGTTGATAATATATGTAAATGATGCTATTGAAATTGCTTAGAAAGCAATAAATTCAAATTTCAAGAGGAAAAAATCTCAAGTAATTATATTACGAGTTAGTTCTGTATCAAAATTAGGATGATTTCTTCCATTAACTCTAATTCTAACAGTAATATATGCTCTTGCAGGTTTAGCTACAGGTTGATGTTCTGCAAATGATATAAAAATGGAAAATAATAGCTAGCAGAGGCTAATCGATGTAATAGATATATGGAATACATTGCTATGGGTAAAGGTATTTTCCTTAAACCATATAAAAACGGTTATGGTATTTTTTATAAATCAGAATTAAAAAACTATTAAGGAATTTATTAAATCGACCACTTACTGATATCGATTAAATAACTTTGGTAAACTGCTAAAATATTTTAAAGGTGTTTTTATATCCACGAATTCAAGAATGTGATATTGTTAACTTAGATGATTCTGCTGCCCATGGAACACATTGGGTAGTATATTATAAGGAATATTTTGATAGCTTTGGCAACTTACAACCACCACTGGAAATAATTACATATTTAAAGCTACATATTGAATATAATTATAATCAAAAACCAAAATTTAATACTTAAAACTTCGGACATTTATGTTTGAAATTCTTATTTAAAAATTATAATTTAAATAAATAAAGATATTTCAACTTTCAATCTATATATACTGTGCTTTTATTTCAACTTTTTAGATTTTAAAATTACTTCATGCAAGAGTATTAATTCCATTTTCTGATATATATATATATATATATTATCTGATTAACTTAAAACTAACTTAGTAATTTGTTGGATATATATTTCATGAAGTTTTGATTTGAAAACATACATGGAATCAAAATATAATTTTTTTTCAAGTAAACAATTCTTAAAGTCATTACGTAAAAGTTGTAAAACAATAGATCTTTTCACACTTTTAATTTTTTTAATTTCTTCCTCATTTCCACCAAGACTATATGAATACATTTTAGTTCTTAGGCCAATGAATTTATACATAATCTTTCCACTACATTCATTATTCGTCATATTCAGAACCTTTTTATTTAACAAAGGTAAATTATGTTATCAGTAAATGTGAGTGAACTATGAAAATTATGTTTTGCTATAAGACCTCTGGCATCCAACCTTTTACCTCTATTTTCCCACTCACATACTGTTTTAATATTCTTCCTTTTGTCAACATTTTCCATGGTTTTTCCATAAACTGTATTAACTAACAACTTGAAAAAAAAAAACACAAAAAAATCTGATTGATTAAATTGTTGAATTCTATGAGTTTTTTTTTTTTTTTCAGAATGAGATAATTTTCAAGGTATTGTTGTAAAACTCTATAATGAATTATATACTTTTCTTTATTATTCAATTTTGATATTAGTTTTTTGTTTAATTTTATAATTTTTTTTTATTTCGGAACAAAATAGTAAATCGTTATGTCAATCATGTAATGAAGATAGATATTCTAAGTCTACTTCTAGTATATATCCAATAGAAGAATTTTCTTGTAAATTATGAATATTAAAGTCTTCAATATGTTTAACTAATTTAAACAATTTTTATAGGGGATATATTGTAACATAGCATAGCCATATAAATTATTAATGTATAAATAAACTCCCTTCTTTTGTATAATCAAACTTATACCTACATGAATACAACTTTTTCATTATATATTTATCGATATTAGTTAATGTATTGTAATAGAATAAAAGGAGTATAGAAAATATGAATATATATTATTAATATGTATGCTCTAAACGTTTATATATTATCAATACATTTGCTTTACAAAGTTTTAGATTGTATAAATTACATTATATTTCAATATGTTTTATATGAATATACTGTTTTAATTAATTATTTCGGAAACTAATTTTTCCAAAATATCCACATAACCAAAGACGCATTTACTTTTTTATTTTGAGTTTCTTTATTTTTCACATTTCAATGTAAAAGCATATAAATATTTATTTTCATATCCTGATTTATAAATTTTCATTTTAAGTCTCCATCAGTTTATTGGTAATGTTATTCAGTCGCTCTGGTAAGAATACGACAAATTTTTCTAATGTCAATATAATTTTTTCCCTATATTTAGTTGTTTTTCGTTCTCCCTTAAGAATTCTTAAGGGACTATCCAATAAGTAATCTGTTAACGATAAAATCTATCTCATCTTGATTGTTTTGACTAATCATTGTAATTTTGTTAATATTAATGGGGTATATACATACATACTTGAATGTATTGAATGTCTTCCTATTTTTTAATTCTAGACAATATTATATGATAAATTACTGTTTCTCTATTATGTAGGAGTGAACCTTAATAATAATAATAATACTTTTTATTTATATATGTGATAATAATACTCCAGTACATCTATACATACATCTATATAATAAAACTAATGAATTATTTAAGTTATATTTTATCTTTATTTTTATATGATATAATAAAATCTTTAAATAAATGAACGTTTTTTTCTGCACATATCATATGTTTATGGTGAAAGTTACATGCATATACATTGATATTATCCTTATATAAGTTGTTTATGCTTTGGCAACCCATATCTTCTAAATTGTATATAATAATGTCTTCTCCAGTAAGTTGTTGTATCCATTTTGCTTTTTGTGCTCCTTTCACATACATACAAATATTTCGCTTTTCATCTTTAATATATCTGTTTAAGTAGTTCTTAAAAGATTTGAATGTTGAGTTGCCATCGTTCCATTGCAATCCATGGTGATATGTATGTAACCATTCTAATTCAATTCTTTCTCTCAATGTTAATCTTGAATAATTAAAAGGTGGATGTATAACAAATGTTTTTATATTATGTGTATCCATTAGATCTGAAATGCTAACTTCTTTTGCTATAAACTTGTTGGAAATATGAAAACCCTGTACATCTATAACTATTATACTTTTGTTATCGATCATTATTAACTCATTCAGCTTAAACTTCGCACACTGAATAGTATTTCAAAATATGTTAACTATATATATCTGGAAAATATATCTATGTATATTTATTTTATACATAAAAATATATATAAATAAGTATATAAATTTAAATGTATATAAACATAAATAACTTATTTATATGTTTAAGTTTCTGATTAGAGAGGTTTAGTTTTACTTTACATCTGATTGAAAATGTTTCACTTTAGTATGAAAAGTAATATAATTGAAGAGTTTTTAAAAAATAATTATAACTATATACTTGATCATCATAGAAAACTTATACAAAATACATTTATAACAATTAAAGATATAAAGTATGAATTAGTTATGGAATCTATATATGGGAGACACTATACAACTTTCCTTGGAGTAAAAATAATATACAATCAGGACCTGATACATGTAATTGTCACATCATCGAAAGACGATATAAGCATATAATGGATTTAGTAAATTTATACAATTACTACTTTGATAAGGAAAACAAAGAAGTTATTGACTTGAAAAGATTTATTATTGATATAAACATATTGGATGAAAAATATTTCTAAAATATATGAAGTATTTATCTTTATCATTCTTACAAAAAAAAAAAAAAAAATAAAAATAAAAAATAAAATAAAATGTTAGTAGAAGAGCTGGAAACATTTTTAGGAGTATGTAGTTGTTATATTAAAAATGAAGATATACAACTTCTTAAAAACATGATTGATGAAATGCGTTTATATAAAACCATTACCTTCCAGCAAACAGCTACAGGAATGCATAAATTTGATTGCAAGTATTCAAATACAGCAACCACTTGTTCATGTGCATTCTTTTATCAACGATTTCAAACTGTTAAAAGATTATTAGAAGAATATAAAAATTAGAAATTTTTTAACTAAATTTTCGATTTGAATAAACTATAATGTTAAAATACTTTTTTTGAAGTATATTTGTGGAATTTATGCTTCTGTAAGAATAAGTCTGAAAATTTTAAATATGTACGTGCATATACAAGATATTTGTGGAGATGTAAATTTAGATTTTCATAAAAGTTCATATAAAATTAATCTGAAAAATAATTTAAAGAAGTAGTTATTGTATTGAATATAATGGAAAAAAAATAAATATAAATAAATTATATAGATATTATATTGGTATAATGAAATCATTGGAATTCTTTAAAACAAGACAACATAAGTAACATCAAAAATTTTTATAATAATTAAAGATAATATGTAGAAGAAGAAAATAATATGAAGAAAAAAGGAACAAAACAAAAAATAAAGAAGTAGGAATATATGAATTAAGCCGGAAATTATAAATAAATGGAATAGGTATAGATTTATATTAAATAGTCTAAATGCAAGCAAATATAAAAAAATGATTGCAAACAAGTTTTTTAAAGAAATAGTATCAAATAAATATAATTAAGAAACTAAAAGTAAATAAAGTATTATAAATTTGCGTTTATCAACATAATAAAAAATATTATTAGAATTGTTAGAGAAAATTCAATTCAATTGTCTACCTCATATAAAATTTCATAGAAAAAATTTACTTTCCCATAGTTTTCACAGGAAATGCAATTTCATATAATTTGAGAATTGAATCTATGTATATATGAGTTCAATGATCTTAAAAATTAAAATATGTATGAGAAAAAAATTGGAAAGAAAAAAATAATGAAGCAATAATAGTAAATAAATGAAGTAAGTATAAAACATAAGTACGATTTCTACTAAAATATCTATAATGTACACAAACTAAAAAAAAACAAAAAAAAATGTAGTTGCAAACAATATAAAGAAATAGTATTGAAGAAATATAATTAATGAAACTATAAAATTAAACTTTGAAGAAGACTAAAAAACTGATAAGAATATGTATATATGTATGATGGTAATGATCTTAAAAATTAAAGTATGAATGATGTATGTATATATGAGAATAATGAGATTTTACAGAATGAATGCATTAATTTTCATGTATGTGTTGTAAGTATTAAAACTTGTTGACTTCGACTTTTGGGGAAATTTAGATAATAATATTAGAATTGTTAAAGAAAATGCAATGCAGTTTTCTACCTCATTTAAAATTTCACAGGAAAACATTTTCTTTCTCACAGGAAATCCATTTTCATATAATTTGGGAATTGAATGCATATTGTTCAAGCTACTTGTACCAAACAGGTGCGACCCTGGGCACAGGCAATGGCAACCCGGTTGCGCAGTCGTTTTAAAAGCGAATTCGTGGTTGCCAGAGCAGCCATCCCAGCCTATATATAGAAGCGCGGTCGGCTCGGCGATTTCCTCTTCTATAACAACCGGCAGAAGCAGCAGTATCTGGTGTTCAATCATCTGATCGACTATAGAAGTTAAATTCCTTAGCAAATGTCAAGACATTGCTATAAAATCTATATAGTGTAAGAAAACTCTGAATTCATTTATTAGTAAAAAATATAATATATATTTATATACCTCGGAAAAGTACATATATACGACATATATATTGTAAGAATCCATGGAACGAAAAATACAATAGAATTAAATGTGAAATGAGCATTACAAAAATGAAGTAAAAGCTAAATTTATTAAACAAAAGGAATAAATGGGTGGAAGATTATTGGTAAGCTAATAAAAATATATCGACATAAAATAAATCGCCTTAAAGCGAAACATGGTCCTTGCGAGCCATATGTGAGCTGGCAACACTTAACTCCGAAAGCTACTCGCTACTTTGAAAGCGCCATTTTCAACCACCAATTCAGTCATTTTTTTCACATTCGTTTAAAAAGCCACAGGGCATCGTATATTTATCATCGGGAAAAATATCAAATTAGTGAAAAAATTCTTTAAAATAATTCATCGAATCGTTTGAGAACATATAGCATTATTTTTATCTGCAAAGTGAGTGGTGTCGCAAAAATTGCAAGCAAACTGCAGGCGAAAATATATACGTACATATATGTACATCTCGGTGCCAGAAACATATCTACATTGCCATATATGTAGGTACGATAAGCCACCAGAAGTAACAAAATAAATGGCTGGCGAAAATATTCATCGCAGTGCAAGGTGCATATAATTTACATACACGATCAGCTACGCCAGAGAAAATAAAACCTGTGTGCTAACAAAAGCAGCAAATCAAACGGCCAAAAAAGATACCCCCCAGGAACATTCATTTTATATGCTTCGAAGTTTATGTAAACCAAAAAAGCCGTGAGTAAAGTGTCAAAAAGTATATATGTACATAATTAGGTGCACGTGTATAATGTAAGAACATACATATGCACATATATATATATATGTAACCCAACGTACACGCGGAAAAAACCACTTTTCAGGCAATGCACTCGTGATTATATATACATATCCATAAACTTACGTACATACATAGAAATCTTCAGCGATATTTATACACTAATCCCATTTTAACATAACGCATAAGCATTTATGTAGGTACGTACATTTGTATGTACCAACAATACAATAAGACAAATTATTCCAATTTGCTAAATTACATATGGACATAACTAAATATATTTTCAAAAATCATTCAGTACATAAAGGTATGTACATGTAAGACCTACATATGTACCTACCTATAGGCATATCAAGGCACACGCCTGCATATATAAAATACCATTTCGTATCTACATATATACATACATATGTAACGGACATATGTACATAAATGAGCATATCATATACATATCCATATATGTAAAAATATAGCAACCGCTATTCCGAAACCACGCGCTCTATATGTAGATATATAGCTACATACATATATACATAAATACATATGTATGAACAAGATCATCGACTTGGTAATTCTTTGTAAAACGAGCTGTCAAAAGAAATCGAATCAAACCGTTGTACATACATACATATGTACATATATATATATGTACCCACTTTGATGAAAATACATATTTACATATAGCAAGGACGGTTTAAAACATTTATACCAAATTCAAATAGCCAATTCAAATGGTCAATTCCGCCAATTTCAATTTTTAAATTGTACTCGCAAAAATCACGCATGCTTCCATATGTACATACATACATATGTAAAAGCTGTCCAGACAATCGCTGAAAAAACTTAACATAAAATATTTCCATAAGATTAACATAGGTCTGTTAGTTAACATATTTATTCTGGAAAACAGCACATATGTGACATATCAATCATTTCACAGAACTCGTTGGCACAACATTACATTCTATCAGCTGTACATACATATGTACACCATGTTATTTAACGTATGTCTATTCCGAAAAAACTGCATATCTCACTAATTTAACCCGTTGGCACAACATTCGTATGAAGAAGTTAACATTTTAAAAACAATCGAAACATATTAGCATACATTGGACCTGCTGCCAACATATGTACAAACGTTTATAATTTAGAAAAAATTATTTAAATAAGTACATATGTATGTATGTTACGATTTTGGAGGTGTCAACGAATCCATCAATTCAGCTATGTACAGATGTATGTATATCCCAGCGAACATTTGTTTGGGTTTTCAATTCTAATCGTTACCAAGTATAATTTTTTTGCAAACACTTTCTACAACGAACAAATTTGGTTCAATCGAAATTTAATCTCATGAAAAGGCATAACTAATCAGCTTAATTATGCAATATCGTCTATTGATTTTCAATCCATCACCATATACGGTTTCGTCGCATCGTTCCAGTACCGAAGATATAAGGCAAATTACAATCAAACCCAAAATTAGAAGTTTATCTTTCTTTTTCTTTTCAATCAATACGGCTACGTCGCACCGCTTACGTGCCATCGATTCCAAAATTAAACTCAGTACCCAAATTTTGAAAATTCCCTATCATTACTCATGTGAAACGGTGACGTCACATCGCTTACGTCCGTTCATAGGAAATTAGATCGCATACACAATTTGCAAAATGTATATATACTTTTTCATCATCAAATACGGTTATGTCGCACCGCTTACATATCGTATATCAACAAGTAATATCAAATGCCATTAAAATTCATTCTCTCATTCCCACGGCTACGTCGTACCACTTACGTACCGTAAATACGGAAATATATCATTCAGTCAATATGAAAAAATTTTAAATTATTTTTTGTCATTCGATACGGTTACATCGTACCGCTTACGTACCGTAGTAACCAAATAATTTAACCAATAAACATCGCCAACAATTAAGAATCATTTTACATGGATACGTCGCATCGGTTATGTACCATGTATAAAACGCAACTAAATTCTTAATCATTGTATGAAGAAGTGTTACGTCGCACCGCTTACGTAGCACACATGCAAATCATCTACAATATCAACCTATATATTAACTATTTTACCCAATATAATATCGTTACGTCGTACCGCTTACGTAACATATAAGTATATTCATCCAGTTTATCATATCAGCGCTAAAAGCTTTTACGTCACACCGCTTACGTAAAACATTAGCATAAAATTTATCTACGGGCAAATTGCTGTTACGTCGTACCGCTTACGTAACACATGCCTCAAATTTATCCAAACCGATTATCAATTTAATACCCCACTACAGTTACGTCGTACCGCTTGCGTAACACAAGCATACTCCATCTCCAATCCCTATCATCGCTAATTGTTATTACGTCGCACCGATTGCGAAATACATTAGCTTAAAAATTATCTAAGTGCAATTGCTGCTACGTCGTACCTCTTACGTAACACACGCACACAATTTCAAACCAAATCCCTTAAATTCCATACACTACAGTTACGTCGCACCGCTTATGTAACACCCGATTTGAACTACGCCATCCAAACCTGTCTTAACGAATTTTCTCGATCTCGGCGAACAACTTAAATATACTAGCAATTTAAACTCATTAACCATCAAGTGCAATTACGTCGCTCCGCTTACGTAACGCACCATCAACCAAGTTCAATATCAGACCTACATATTTCATTCCAAATCATCTCAAATTTCAATATGTCGAATAGTCAGGATCTAAAATCCAGATTCCTCTTTGAATCAAATCATCTTATTCAGTTCTGTTCCCACTTCCAAAAAGATAAATCCTACTACCAGACTGAATCATTACTTGAAGTTAAACTCCAAGATCTCAACAACCGCTGGGAAATTCTAAGAAACTCTTACACACACATATGCATTGCTGACGCCAATTCAGTTTCAGCAGAGTTCAAATCAGAAGCTCATACCAAATTCCAATTGTGTGAAGACAATTTTTATAGGTGCAAAGTGCAAATATTAAATCAAATTAAAATGTTCCGAAAAATTCCCACAAATATTTCCAATTTCACCCATTCAATTCAATCCCACTCAGACAATATGACAACTAGTAAAATACAGTCCTGTCATTCTGAGGTTTTTTCTGGCAGTTTCGAAGATTGGCTCTCCTTTCGCGAGATGTTTACCGCAAAATATTTGAATAACCCTCAACTCACTCCTGCCCAAAAGCTTTATTCTTTACGATACAGAACACGAGGAATAGCCGGAAGCATCGTCAAAAAATACTCTTTATGTAATGAAAATTTTGCTCTTGCGTGGGAATCTCTTCAAACGCATTACAAAAAAAACATTCCCGAAAATTCATCTCAATCATTTTATATTGCCACTTCGTTATTGGCTAACGATGCAAATCAAACAGACATATCCGAATATTATCTCAAACAGTCGAAAAATCCAACTTTCGAAATATCCAAAAACAGCAACCTCACTCCCGAAGGTTATCCAGATATTATGCAAAACCAGCTTGTAAGCAATAACGAAACTACTCTAGTACCCATGTCAGAAGAAGATATCAAAATTTCCCATAAAACACTTCCAATTAATGCAAGCACTCAAAAAATCACTCAACTCAAAGAACTTTCGAAATCCAAAACCAAGAGTAGAAATTTCTCTTTGGAACCGAAATTTTCTCGCCCGGCAGGCTGGCTATTGCCAATTATTACAAAACTCAGTAAGAAAATGATAAGTCGCCCGAGCTTACAACTACTCCACTCATCGAAAACGATAGAAGATATTCCAAAGCTTTATCGATTCAACAACGTATGCAAACCCCTTTCGTGGCTGCAAAAACCACCAAACCTCCTAGCACAAATTATTCCCAAAGCTCAAAGTATCAAATTCAAAAATATTACTCGTAATCGAAATCACATTTTACTTTGGCGAAACGGGCCAAAATGGTTAGTAAAAATTCTCGAACATTTCCCATTAACATTTTGCTCCGAAATTACTATTCCGGAAATAAGAAAATGCACACCAATTCATCTAGGTCATCATAAATACATAGTCCATTTATCTAATTCTAAAATACAGTCCACTCCCGAAGCTACTCTCAAGACAGTAATATTTTCTCATAGCGAAATTCAAGCTGTAAAAACTCGACTCGCAAATTCTCAGCCAAATCCAGAACGCAGTTCTCTAGCAAACGCATCACTTTTCTGTAACGAAAGAAATCCAACCATTCTACCAAAATCCGCAAAATTCTACCACCTATATCTCCAATTCCTAGATATGAAACGTTCAAGTTATTTCACTAATATTACTCTCAATTCCAGAAACAAAAGGGTGTATTTTTTTTCCAAAACCATCATCATCTCGTCGCCGAAGTACCACCTGGCACGCACGCATAGCGCTATCAAGGGCACTTCACAAAGCCATCGCAAAGTACGTCATAGGCAAATAGACAAATCACCGAGGCAAGGCGGGTGGTCACCGAAGCCATTGGCGGGTTGGAATGGGGACGAACTTCACTGCAAGTTGCACAAGTGCAACGGGGGCGCCGTGTTCAAGCTACTTGTACCAAACAGGTGCGACCCTGGGCACAGGCAATGGCAACCCGGTTGCGCAGTCGTTTTAAAAGCGAATTCGTGGTTGCCAGAGCAGCCATCCCAGCCTATATATAGAAGCGCGGTCGGCTCGGCGATTTCCTCTTCTATAACAACCGGCAGAAGCAGCAGTATCTGGTGTTCAATCATCTGATCGACTATAGAAGTTAAATTCCTTAGCAAATGTCAAGACATTGCTATAAAATCTATATAGTGTAAGAAAACTCTGAATTCATTTATTAGTAAAAAATATAATATATATTTATATACCTCGGAAAAGTACATATATACGACATATATATTGTAAGAATCCATGGAACGAAAAATACAATAGAATTAAATGTGAAATGAGCATTACAAAAATGAAGTAAAAGCTAAATTTATTAAACAAAAGGAATAAATGGGTGGAAGATTATTGGTAAGCTAATAAAAATATATCGACATAAAATAAATCGCCTTAAAGCGAAACACATATATATATGAGATTAATGATCTTAAAAATTAAAATATGTATGAGAAAAAAAATAGGAAAGAAAAAAATAATGAATAATAGTAAATAAATGAAATAAGTATAAAAAATAAGTAAGATTTCTACTAAAATATCTATAATGTATACAAATAAAAAAAATAAACAAAAAAATTTAGTTGCAAATGATAATTTATAAAGAAATAGTATTGAATAAATATAATAAAAGAAATTATAAAATTAAATTTTGAAGAAGACTAAACACTGATATGAGGTTAATAAAATATGAATGTATAGGAATTTGTATATATGTACATATGTATGTGAATATGAATAAAAGTATGTATTGTAAGTAATTAAAAAAAAAAATATATATATATACATATATGTATATTTATAATAATATAAAAATAGTTATATGAGTTTTCATAAGAAATACATATAATAATACATTATGATAATTAAAAAATTTATAACTTTAAAAGTATAAAAAATAAACTTGTAGCAATAAATTAAAATCTTCAGTATTCTTTAAAACAAAGCAAAATAAATAGTTAAATTTGTAATTCATATAATAATCAAAGATATTACGTAGAAGAAAAAATGGTTAAGAAGAAGTAGGAGAAAAAATAATGTGGAATAGATTATATTTGTGAAGAAGAAGAAGTTTGGAAACTTATGGATTTCTATTATAATATAGTCGTTAATATAAACAAATGTAAAATTGTACTTTTACTCAATAAAGAATAAATTAATAAAATAAATTTTATATAAAATATACATATATTTGTTTTAACTTTTACTTAAAATGGGAAATCTAAAAGTAAGTATACATGGCTGTTTAAATTTCTTTCCCTCATAGCTAGCTATCATCATACACTTATATACATACATATAAATATATCAACATATGTATTTACATATATACAAAGATTTCTACATTCAACTGAAATGAAGAAGAAAGAAAATAAAAATATTCTATATGACGCACTCATAAAGTTCTATACGTGTATATGTTTAAATTTCTTCATACATACATAGATAACATACAAGCGGAGGAAATATATGTAGGTTTGTTTATACATGTTTATATGTATCTTCATAGATACATATTCATACAGGTTTATACATACATATTTATATGTATCTTCATAGATGTCAGCTTTTTAGTATAGACAACAAATATTCACTGTCTACCGCCAGATGGCGCAATTATCGTTGAGCTTACCCTATTTACCCTATTCAACGGTAGATGTCGCCACATTAGACTGTGTCTTTTTTGTGAAAAATGGTGAAAAAATGCTTGTGACGCTACAACAAACACATGAAAACATTAGGGTGTTGTTTTCTAAAAGCTCTCCATACAAATTGTTGTTATAATTTTAAAAGCTTACCACGAAATGTGGTCTAGAATCCCCATAAATACACTACTGTAGAATTCTCTTTCCGGAGTAATATCTATAGCCCGGTCTACAATACCTTTGCGGCCATTTCAACTCGCAAAATTGTACAAACGTAATTTTGAACCGTGAAATATGTTTGTTGGGTGATATAAAGCCTCAGTGGTGACGCATATTTGTGTGTGTGTATAGTGTTTTGCATAGTAAATTTCACAACTTTCAGAAGGAATATCTCGGGAAATGTAAGCCTCCGGCAATTGGGGTCTTCAGTTTTGTGAACCTTTTTTCTAGGCGTGGTGGAGAGATGTAAACCCGACCCTCACTATTTCCCATGTACTCTGCTGTAAATAGTGTGCCGGAACTACGAATTCCACCAATTGCTTGAAGGGATCACCAACGTTTCGTAAACTAATAGAATTAGAACGATCACGCGACTCACAGATTCTCATATCTACAAAAAAAAAGATTAAAGTTGTAATACGTTTTAATAATAACTACACTCGTCCAAGGCTACATGTATACTTACTGCTATGTATGTACATTAGGGTGTCCCGAAATATTTTTTTTTTGATTTCCTTAACGCAAGACCCCTCAAAATTTGCGGTTTTGATCGCAAATTACGAAACAAGTTTTAAAAACTAAATACAATTAGATCTTCAGGGCTCTACCGATCTTTACAGTTTTGCGGTTTTGTCATTCATGCAGAACGCCCACTCACCACAACATATATTACATCCGCATATTGTTTGCATGCTTACTATGTAACTCTTTTCGTGCTTATAAGTTCTATTCGCTTAATTTTTTAAAATTATATGTATAATGTACTTTACTAAAACAAATTATGTTAAAATTTTTTCATTTAATTTATTTAAACGAAAGTCATATGAGATAAACAAAAATCCCCTGAACACAGAAATAGGTTTGCTGCACTTTTTTTTTTTAATTTTAAAAATAATTCAGTTAAAAATTCTTTATTCAATTAATTTTTTTAGGTAGTACAGTCATATGAAAAATAATAGGGACACTTGCCTTGAAATATTTCAAAGATGGATCCTGCTTCAATTTCTAAACAATGGTCAAAACTTATACATCAATTTCTTGCTCAGATGTCTCGAAGTAAGGAACAGTTATTTAATTGGCAATTTTTTGCGTCGTTTCATAATGGCTGATGATTTTGTGGAGTGAGTTCGTTTCAGCTTGTGAAAAATAATAGGGACACCAAACTTCAATTAAAATTTTTTTCGAAAGGGTGGAGATTTTTGTAGATAATAAAACCTAATTCACTGAATATCAAATAAAGTTTTATAATATACTAGGTTTTTAACCCTATAATACCATCAGGGACTCAGAATGGGTCGAGGAGACCCCTGCACTATTCAACTTATAGCAAAAAGAAAAAATCTCCAAAATAAGTGTTTTTCGTGCCGGGAAATTGATAAAATGTGAAATTGCTTCCCATTCCTCAGATACATCGTGTATTCATTGGCTGTCTGCGTCATGCGCAGCCTTTCGACTTCAAACTTTCCTTGCTGTCCTGTTGGCACACTCTTTGCTGCACAGAGGCGGGTGCGTACCTTGGCTGCTACAAGATAGTGGTCGGAGTCGACATTGGGACCACGGATTGTGCGCACATCTAGGATGCTGGAGCTGTGTCTGCCGTCGATCATGACGTGATCAATTTGATTTCGCGTTTTTCGATCAGGAGACAGCCATGTGGCTTGGTGAATTTTTTTGTGCTGGAATCTGGTACTGCTGATGACCATGTTTCGTGACCCGGCGAAGTCGATCAGCCTCGTCCCATTGGGACTGGTTACGTCGTGGAGACTGAATTTTCCGACTGTGGTGCCAAAGATACCTTCCTTACCCACCCTGGAATTAAAATCGCCAAGCACAATCTTAATGTCGTGACGGGGGCAGCGGTCGTAGGCATGCTCTAACTGCTCATAGAAAGTGTCTTTGATCGCATCGTCCTTCTCTTCCGTCGGGGCGTGGGCGCAGATGAGAGATATGTTGAAAAATCTCGCTTTGATGCGGATGGTGGCTAGACGCTCGTTCACTGGCGTGAACGACAGTACTCGGCGGCTGAGTCTCTTTCCCACCACAAAACCAACACCAAATATACGCTCCTCTGCATGGCCACTGTAATATATATCGCAAGGCCCACATTTCTTCTTGCCTTGCCCCTTCCACCGCATCTCTTGTATGGCGGTGATGTCAGCTTTCACTCTTTCGAGGACATCAACGAGCTGGGCAGAGGCACCTTCCCAATTAAGGGTCCGGACGTTCCAGGTGCTTACCCTCAAATCATAGTCCCTTAAACGTTTGCCGTGGTTGTCATCAGAAAGGGGTGGTCTCATCCAAGGCTTTGTTGTTGTTTTCATTGGATAGGATTTTTACGTGGTGGGTCCCAAGCCCGACGCACAACCCGCCCTGCGGGAGTTGTATATTGTTACACGTTTATATAGCGAGCCGCTTGCTCCAAGACAGACGCCCGCTCGCAGCCGCACCTTCTGGTGAACAGACGCTGCAGTTATTCCCCTCAACAAGCCCTTAAACCGAATATGTCGGAGTGGCCTTGTCGAGTTGTCGCCTTCTCACTTTAGTTCACCACCAAACGGGTGTTCGGTGGCTATCCAGAGGACACTGCGCGGAAGTAGTGAGCTGCTTTCTCCGCATGCAAAAGAATCGCTCTGGCCACCCCCAGGTGGATGGCAGTCAGAAGCTTTCCCCACTTACGTGGACTTTTACACACGAAGCCAAAAAAAACTGGTCACCAATGGGTTAATTCATGACCGTTTTAATGGGTTAAGATTCCAAAGATTACTTGTTTTAGTGTAGATACAACAAATATGATTTAAATATTTTAATCTAAGAATTAAGTGAAAAAATTTGGTTAAAAATGGGTTAATGCGTGGGCGTTACGGGGTTAAAATTCTTGGGATTTACTATTTTAGTATCGATATACCGATTCTGATTCAAGAAAATTAAACTCGAAATTAAATAAAAAACATAGCTCACCAACGGGTTAACTCATGACCGTCAATGGGTTAAGATGATATAGATTAACTGCTTTAGTGCAGATAAAGCGATTCTGATGTAAAAAAGTTGATTTCAGAATTTTGAGCGTCCTCATATATATAAGTGGCCCCAGTGTGCGTCGTTTAGATCCAGTCAAACTTAAAGTAGCGAAAACAGAATTTGAGTATTTAGTTAAAATTGGTGTTTGTAGGCCTTCAAGTTCTTCTGCTGCTTCGCCATTACATTTAGTTCCTAAAAAAGAAGCCAATTATTGGCGTCCTTGCGGAGATTATAGAAGACTTAATTTTATTACAGTACCAGATCGTTATCCACTTCCACACATTCATGATTTGAGTATCGATTTCAAAAATAAAACAATATTTTCAAAATTGGATTTAGTTCGCGCTTATCATCAAATACCAATAGCATCTGAAGATATATATAAAACTGCAATTACAACACCATTTGGTTTATTTGAATTTGTTCGTATGCCTTTTGGTTTGAGAAATAGCGCTCAAACATTTCAGCGGTTTATAAATGAAACATTTTTCGGACTTGATTTTGTATTTGCATATGTAGATGATATATTAGTAGCAAGTGAAAATGAAGAACAGCACTTTGAACATTTAAAAATTGTTTTTAAACGTTTAGAACAATATGGCTTAAATATTAAACCAACAAAATGTGTTTTTGGTTCACCTGTTATAAACTTTTTGAGTTATGAAATTTCTGCAAATGGAATTAAACCATCAAAAGATAGAGTTGAAATAATAACTAATTTTGAAAGACCAAATTCTATAAGTAAACTGCAAAAATTCATTGGAATGGTAAATTATTACCATCGATATATTCCAATGATTGCAAAGGAACTTCTTCCTTTACATCAAATTGTAACAATTGCAAATAAGAATAAGAACAAAACCATTAATTGGACTAATGAATCTATTTCCGCTTTTGATAATGTTAAATACCTTTTTGCTCAAAATACACTTCTAAATCATTTTGATAAAAATTCTAAGTTATCTTTATCTGTTGATGCTTCAAATGTTGCAATTGGAGCTGTTTTACAACAAGTTAAGAATGATACTTTGGAACCTTTGGCTTACTTTTCGAGAAAGTTAAGTTCAGCAGAATGTAAGTATTCTACTTTTGATAGAGAGGTATATATAGAGCAATTAAACATTTTAAACATTTTTTAGAAGGTCAAATATTTACTGTATATACAGATCATAAACCATTGACATATATTTTAAATTCAAACACTGAAAGATCTCCAAGACATACACGACATTTGGAATATATTGCATAGTTTACCGATGATATACAACATATTTCTGGAAAGAACAATATTGTGGCAGATACATTATCTAGGTTCCAGAAATTGATGAACTTTCAACAAGAGACAACAAACTGATGAGCTTCTTAAAACTATGATATCTTCTCCAAAAACTAAAAATAATTTAAAAGAAATTAACATTCCAATTCATAATTTTAAAATTTGGTGTGATGTTTCTGGTACTACACCACGTCCCTATATTCCAAACTCCATGAGAGAGATTATTTGTAAAAAATTACACTCTTTATCACATCCAGGAGTCCGTGCAACTATGCGTTTAATACAATCAAAATATTTTTGGCCTAATATGCGAAATTATATAAATGAATGGACCTCAAATTGTATTGCTTGTCAACAATCAAAAATTTCAAGATATACTAAACCTCCTTTACAAAAAATAGAAATACCAAAAGATAGATTTGAACATATTCATTTGGATTTAGTTGGACCACTTCCACCTTCGAATGGTTATCGTTATGTTTTGACAATTATTGATAGACATTCACGATGGCCAGAAGCGTATCCTCTTCGAAACATAACTGCTCAAACTGTAGCAAAATCTTTTGTTCAAAATTATATTTCTAGATTTGGTGTTCCTCTTAAAATTACTGTTGATCAAGTTGCACAATTTTCATCTCAATTATTTAATGAAAATAAAAAAAAATAAAAAAGGTAATACTATTAAAACTGTATCAATTAACCATTTAAAACCTGCACATATTTCATCTACTACACCAACTGAATCTAATATTAATTCTAAAAAAGTTACTTTTAATATTAATTAATTTATTATTTAGCTTAATTTTTATACTCAGCTGTACTAGTACACAGAGTATTATAGTTTTAATCACATAACGGTGGATTGTAACAGAATGAAATAATCGAGATAGATATAGACTTATATATATCAAAATGATCAGGGTGAAAAGAGAAATCGATTGAGCCATGTCCGTCCGTCCGTCCGTCCGTCTGTCCGTCCGTCTGTAAACACTCTAACTCGCGCAAAAATTGAGATATTTTGATGAAATTTGAAATGCAAGTTGGTATCGAGACTGGAACGGTTGGTATTGAAAATGGGCGAAATCGGACCATGACCACGCCCACTTTTCCTATATAGAAAAAATCGGAAATTTGGTATCTCAGTCACTAATATAGCTGGAGCGATGAAATTTTACCCGCGTGTTGAGCTCAGGCCCCAAGGAAGAAATTTGATGAAATTTTGGAAAATGGGCGGTGCCACGCCCACTTATTAAGGGTCAAACATGGAACTTTTATATGTCATAACTCAGAAACCATTGAAGATATATCAATGAAATTTGGTACGCGTGATTTACTTACTTAGGCAAACGTTTGGACGGAAAATAGTTAAAATCGGTTGACGGTCACGCCCGCTTTTATATATGGGTCTTATAAAGTGACCTAATAAAAACATTTTAAGCGATATCTCTGTCAAATATAAAGATCTATTACTGAAATGTTGTGGCATGAGTCCAACTATGGAAATAAAAGAAAAAACACAAAAATTTTGGAAAATGGGCGGTGCCACGCCCACTTATTAAGGGGCAAATATTGAAAGCTTTATGAGTCATAACTCAGAAACCATTGAAGATATATCAATGAAATTTAGTACGCGTGATATGCTTACTTAGGCAAATGTTTGGACGAAAAATTTCCAAAATCGGTTTACGACCACGCCCACTTTTATATATGGGTCTTATAAAGTGACCTAATAAAAACATTTTAAGCGATATCTCTGTCAAATATAAAGATATATCATTAAAATTTTATGGCAGGAGTCTAACTACGAACGTAAGACAAAAACCGTAAAAATTTTGGAAAATGGGCGTGGCACCGCCTCCTTTTAGAAGCAGGAAAATACGAGATTTCTTAGCCTATAACTCGACAAATAATTGAGATATAATGACGAAACTTGGTGTGTACACTTTTATTACTTGTGGTAATACATGTTCAAAATTTTAGAGAAACCGGTTGACGACCACACCCACTTTTATATATGGGAACTATAAAGGGACCTAATAAAAACATTTAAGCGATATCTTTGTCAAATGTAAAGATAATTCATTGAAATTTTGTGGTATGATTTCTACAATAGACCGGAAACAAAAAATAGAAAAATTTTGGAAAATGGGCGTGGCATCGCCTCTTTTTAGACAAAGGAATCTACGAGATTTCTTAGCCTATAACTCGACAAATAATTGAGATATTATGACGAAGCTTGGTTTATAGGCTATAACTTGTATTAATAGACACGCAAAAATTTATTGAAATCCGTTTATGACCACGCCTACTTTTTAACAAAGATAATACTGGAACACGCTTTGGAAATTTGTAACGTGACATCTTTGTAACTGGAAGTCATAAAGGAATGAAATTTTGCACAAAGAATAATATTCATATGCTTAGTTGGATGACTGAATGGGCGTGGCTACGCCCACTTTATGCAGCACTCGCTTTATATAAAATCCATCAAACGCAAACAAACAATGAAAACATACAGCTGAGTATCTAATGTTCGATTCCACTCGAACTTAGGCTTCCTTACTTGTTTATTTATTTATTTTTTTTTTTCATATGTATGTATGTTTTACTGGAGGGGGAGTAAATGTAGGGTTAATTTAAATTTGTTTTTTATTGATCTTGTTGATCATGATTTCTATTGTGAAATTTGAAATACATAACTTCAAAAATTTTCCTCAGAGAATTTTTGAAACTTAAAAAATAAACAACGAATTTTGTTAACGTATAATTTTAAATAAAATTTAAAAAAAATAAATATATATGGAATTTTAATTACCAGTACGTACCAGGACCCTTGATATCGCCATTCAAAAACTATTAAGTACTGATAAGATCTCTCACCATGCTGCAGCACCTAAGTTTGTAGGGAATTATGAAGATGTGAAGGAATTTTGGGCGGTATATTACAATCTTTTGCAATAAAATAACTTTTTGTTACCTAGAAATCCATAAACAGTTTGTTAAAAACTGCTGCAAGCAGTAACAAAAAGCACCCGATCTATCGTGAAATATTTAGAACTTTTGCTCTGTTTGTGGATTTTTAGACAAAAAAAGCTGCTTTATTGCAAACTACATATAAAGCAAGGAAAGTAATATTCCGCCTAAATTTCATTTCTAGCATTCACATCTTTATAATTTTCCTACAAGCTTAGGTGCTGAAAGTGATGAACAGGGTGAGAGATTTCATCAGGACTTAATAGTTTTTGAATGGCGATATCAAGGTTATTGGTTCGAGAATATCATGGGAGACTATATTTTGGAAAATCATACGTGTAACAAATGCAGAAAATCACAAAAGAGTAGTCAAAAGTACTTACTCCCATCGCTTATTATTTATACTGTCTTTAATGCAGATATTTTTATACTCAGCTGTACTAGTACACAGAGTATTATAGTTTTAATCACATAAGGGTGGATTGTAACAGAATGAAATAATCGAGATAGATATAGACTTATATATATCAAAATGATCAGGGTGAAAAGAGAAATCGATTGAGCCATGTCCGTCCGTCCTTCCGTCCGTCTGTAAACACTCTAACTCGCGCAAAAATTGAGATATTTTGATGAAATTTGAAATGCAAGTTTGTATCGAGACTGGGACGGTTGGTATTGAAAATGGGCGAAATCGGACCATGACCACGCCCACTTTTCCTATACAGAAAAAATCGGAAATTTGGTATCTCAGTCACTAATATAGCTGGAGCGATGAAATTTTACCCGCGTGTTGAGCTCAGGCCCCTATGAAGAAATTTGGTGAAATTTTAGAAAATGGGCGGTGCCACGCCCACTTATTAAGGGTCAAACATTGAGGGTTTTATAAGCCATAACTCAGAAACCATTGAAGATATATCGATTAAATTTGGTACCCGTGATATACTTACTTAGGCAAATGTTTGGACGAAAAATTGTTAAAATCGGTTTGACGGCCACGCCCACTTTTATATATGGGTATTATAAAGTGACCTAATAAAAACATTTTAAGCGATATCTCTGTCAAATATAAAGATATATCACTGAAATTTTGTGGCATGAGTCCAACTATGGACGTAAAACAAAAAACACAAAAATTTTGGAAAATGGGCGGTGCCACGCCCACTTATTAAGGGGCAAATATTGAAAGTTTTATGAGTCATAACTCAGAAACCATTGAAGATATATCAATGAAATTTAGTACGCGTGATATACTTACTTAGGCAAATGTTTGGACGAAAAACTTCCAAAATCGGTTGACGACCACGCCCACTTTTATATATGGGTCTTATAAAGTGACCTAATAAAAACATTTTAAGCGATATCTCTGTCAAATATAAAGATATATCATTAAAATTTTATGGCAGGGGTCTAACTACGAACATAAGACAAAAACCGTAAAAATTTTGGAAAAATGGGCGTGGCACCGCATCTTTTTAGAAGCAGGAATATACGGGTGCAGTGGGTAGAGTGCTCGCCTGCTATGCCAGAGGTCTCGGGTTCAAACCACGGTCCGAGCCAAACACCAAAACAATTTTTCTAATTAGTAAAAAATCCAATTATTGGGGTTTTTAAGAGCAGCTGTCACCTCTCGGCAGTGGGCGGCATACCCTCCGAGTGTATTTCTGCCATGAAAAAGCTTCTCACAAAAAATGCATTCGCCGTTCGGAGCCGGCATAAAACTGTAGGTCCACCCAATTAGTAGGAAAAAAAACAAAAGGAGCACACCTCGAATTGGGAGAGAAGCTCGGCCATAAAACTCGTCAGAGTTATAATAGCGCCATTGTATTATATTATAATATACGAGATTTCTTAGCCTATAACTCGACAAATAATTGAGATATTATGACGAAACTTGGTGTGTACACTTTTATTAATTGTGGTAATACATGTTCAAAATTTTAGAGAATCCGGTTGACGGCCACGCCCACTTTTCTATATGGGTATTATAAAGTGACCTAATAAAAACATTTTAAGCGATATCTTTGTCAAATGTAAAGATAATTCATTGAAATTTTGTGGTATGATTTCTACAATAGACCGGAAACAAAAAATAGAAAAATTTTGGGAAATGGGCGTGGCACCTCCTCCTTTTAGACAAAGGAATCTACGAGATTTCGGAGCCTATAACTCGACAAATAATTGACATATTATGATGAAACTTGGTTTATACACTTTTATAACTTGTATTAATAGACACGCAAAAATTTATTGAAATCGGTTTATGACCACGCCTACTTTTTATCAAAGATATTTCTGGAACACGCTTTGGAAATTTGTAACGTGACATCTTTGTAACTGGAAGTCATAAAGGAATGAAATTTTGCACAAAGAATAATATCCATATGCTTAGTTGGATGACTGATAAAAATTTTGAAAATGGACGTGGCTACGCTTTATGCAGCACTCGCTTTATATAAAGTACCTACACCGTATTTCCAACAAACGCAAACAAACAATGAAAACATACAGCTGAGTATCTAATGTTCGATTCCACTCGAACTTAGGTTTCCTTACTTCTTTTATTCAATTAATTTTTATACTCAGCTGTACTAGTACACAGAGTATTATAGTTTTGATTTCCTAACGGTGGATTGTAACAGAATGAAATAATCGAGATAGATATAGACTTATATATATCGAAATGATCAGGGTGAAAAGAGAAATCGATTGAGCCATGTCCGTCCGTCTGTCCGTCTGTGCGCACGATAACTCGCGCAAAAATTGAGATATTTTGATGAAATTTGAAATGTAAGTTGGTATCAAGACAGGAACGGATGGTATTGAAAATGGGCGAAATCGGACCATGACCACGCCCACCTCCCCTATATAGTAAAAATCGGAAATTTTGTATCTCAGTCACTAATAGAGCTAGAGTGATAAAATTTCACACACGTATTGAGCTCAGGCTCTTATGAAGAAATATGGTGAAATTTTGGAAAATGGGCGGTGCCACGCCCACTTATTAAGGGGCAAACATTGGAAGTTTTATGAGTCATAACTCAGAAGCCGTTGAAGATATATCGATGAAATTTGGTAGGCGTGATATACTTACATAGGCAAATGTTTGGACGAAAAATTGCCAAATCGGTTGATGACCACGCCCACTTTTATATATGGGTATTATAAGGTGACCTAGTAAAAACATTTTAAGCGATATCTCTGTCAAATATAAAGATATATCATTGAAATTTTATGCAAGGTGTCCAACTATGGACATAAAACAATAAATACAAAAATTTTGGAAAATGGGCGTGGCACCGCCTCCTTTTAGAAGCAGGAATATACGAGATTTCTGAGCCCATAACTCGACAAATAATCGACATATTATGACGAAACTTGGTGTATACACTTTCACTACTTGTAGTAATACATTTTCCAAATTTTAGCGACATCGGTTGACGACCACGCCCACTTTTATATATGGGTATCATAAAGTGGCCTAATAAAAACATTTTAAGCGATATCTTTGTCAAATATAAAGATAATTCATTGAAATTTTGTGGCATGAGTTCTACAGTAGATCGGAAACAAAAAATAGAAAAATTTCGGAAAATGGACGTGGCACCGCCTCTTTTCAGACAAAGGAATCAACGAGATTTCGGAGCCCATAACTCGACAAATAATTGAGATATTATGACGAAACTTGGTTTATACACTTTTATAACTTGTGTTAATAGACATGCAAAAATTTATTCAAATCGGTTTGTAACCACGCCTACTTTTTAACAAAGATATTTCTGGAATACCCTTTGGGAATTTGTAACGTGACATCTTTGTAACTAGAAGTCATAAAGGAATAAAATTTTGAGCAAAGAATAATATTCATATGCTTAGTTGGATGACTGATAAAAATGTTGAAAATAGGCGTGGTTACGCCCACTTTATGCAGCACTCGCTTTATATAAAATCCATCAAACGCAAACAAACAATGAAAACATACAGCTGAGTATCTAATGTTCGATTCCACTCGAACTTAGGCTTCCTTACTTGTTTTTCCTATTAATCGCTGTTTTGAGAGATATTGTGCACTTAAAAACACGCAATAAATCGAATGAAATAATCTTGGGTATTACTCCTTAATAAAGTTTAATGAATAAACCCAATTTTGTTGTTGAAATTTTACTCTTCCGGAAAATTTTTGGTTAAGGTCTTTCAAGAAAAATAGGTAAATATAAGAAATGGTACATCCAATTATCGCACAATTCCAATATCACAATTAAATTCTCTATAGGATAGGGGGGCTAACTTTTTGTCCACCATACAATTTTTCTGATTTTAGGACTGTGGAATCTGAAATTTCTTTAACAAATTCGATTTTTTTTTTTTCAAATTTTTTTCACTATTTTATCCATTGTGACCAAACTACTTGACCAATTTCGGAGTGTGAAGGCAAAAAATGTTTGTTTCAGCTCCCTCTACTAGCACTTCCTAGATGTCAAATCGCCACGATGTCTAATAAAACTTTTTGATGCACTTATGTGATGCAATGTCTTGCATATATGGCTTTTTTCACATTTTTACCAATATCTCGAAAACTGGGTCTGCCACAAAAAAACGGAGATGATATTCGGAATCAGCGTAAAATTTCGCTTTAGAAAAGAATTATTTCATTTTTGGTGGTTAAAGTTGATCAAAAATTAGTCGAGTAGTGTTATTTATTCGGGTCTGTAGCGAATTCGCACGGTTACTAATATTTCCCAATATCTTCCACATGTTTGGATAAGGATGATAATTGCCGAATAATATTTTTTAGCGCTGTATTAATTACAGTTTCCAATTAGAAGTTAATTTATTTAATTCAAGCGGCTATTTGCCAAATTGTAAACAAAGAATAAGGAGAGAAGAAAAATGTAGAAACAAACAACAGAGTTGCACTCTTAAGTAACTATGAAAGATTTTGAAGTTTATTAAAAATAAACAAAAATGCAATTACGCATATGAAAATCAGAAGAGGAACAATAAATACCACAAAAGAAAACCACTTAATGCATTTATAATTGTTAATTTCAAGTTTTTATTATAGTTTTATAATCAGTTTAAAATGATCCAGCGCAACTTTTCTATGGCCATGTAAGTGAAACCCTGTGACCAACTGTGACGCAGGGTTGTAAAACGTGGTTTAAATACAGGTGATCACAGCTGTTTTTCATCGATTGCCAAGTTATCTTACTATATAGATTATACTTTGGACAAAACTACAAGAATGAATAGGGATAACCATAGATAGTGGAAAAAAACTATCGATAGTGATACGAAAAAAAAATATCGATACTATCGATAGTGCCATCGATAGTTTTGCAGCTCTAGGAGTGGGTATTTGAAGTCAGACAAAAATTTATTGATGGTGACTTTGTAGTCGCCGCAAATCCTAAGCTCACCATTAGGTTTTAAAATTGGTACTAGTGGTGTGCCCCATTCGTAACTACGAGTTTGACCTTTATCTTTGTACCATTATATTCGATAAGCTTTAATTTTATTACCATTGTAGTCGACATACGGATCATTGCATGGAGATAGAATTACCTTTTTATTTAAATATTCTATAAATGATTTTGATACCAAACTCATGGTGCACCCGAATCACATGTGACATCAAAAGCTTTGCCATCTATTTTGATTGGTACACTATGTGTAAAGCTACATGGCGCTAGTGGTGTGCTGTATATTTGCGTTTCTTATATTCCACCTGGAAGCTCCGATTTATTATACAAGGCACATATTGACAACATTCTGCATCTTCATGAAAAAATTGGTGCCAGTCAACTATGCGTCTTGGGTGACTTCAATTTATCAAATATATCTTGGACATTTTTGGATAACAACAATTTTCTCACCCAATCTAATGTGACTAGCATATCTGAGTCGTATGTAAGTGATAACTTGCATAGTATTGAATTAATACAGATAAATGATTTAAGTAATCAATTGAATCGAATTTTGGATCTGATATTCGTTATTGCTAACATTCAATATCTCGCATGCGGCCAGCTACATTTCGCCTCCGAATCTACATACATCATTGCCCGCTTATGTTGGAGTTTGAATTTTTTAAATACTTTGATATACCAACTAACAGTCAAAATATTTCATTTAATTATGCGCGCTGTAATTTTGCTGATTTGAATAATTCGTTAGACCTTGATTGATCTCAGAGATTCGGAAACATGGATGTAGCCGGTTGTTATGATATTTTTAAGTTTTTGATTGTTGATACTTGTTTAAGTCATATACCACTGCATAGTTTCACAGTCACTAAATGTCCGTGGCACACTAAGGAACTCAAAAGGCTAAGGAATATGAAGAATAAACTCCATAGAAAGCAAAAAACTGATGTTAATTTTCGTGAACGGTATGTATTCCTCAGAGCTAAATTCAACAAATCGTTGTATCGTAGTTATATATGTAATGTGGAAAGAAACACAAAGAGTAATCCCAAGTTCTTTTGGAGTTACCTTAAATCTAAGAAGAATTGCACAAACATTCCAGTGTCGGTACATCTTAAAGGAGTCTCAGCTAATACGATATCTGAAACTGTAAATCTTTTCGCCGAATTTTTTTCCTCGAATTTCATTCCTGATCATAGCGTTGGTAGTTCAGTTACCGGAAAAGTTCAATCGAATTTAGATACTTCCATTAATTTTGGTATGTTAAATTTGAATGAATTTGATGTTATTAATGGCATAAACCAGCTTAAACTGTCTTCAAATACTGATCCTGATGGTCTTTCAGTTGTCTTAATTAAAAACTGTCCGGCTTTGATCATGCCCCTAATGCATATTTTTAATTTGTCACTTGCTCATGGAATATTTCTTGATGACTGGAAATATACATGTATTACACCCATTCTTAAAACTGGCAATAAAAGCGATATTGAGAATTATAGGCCGATTTCAAAATTAACAACAATTTCAAAATTATTCGAATGTATAGTTAAAGATAAGGTTTACTTTGCTGTAAAGCAGGTCATTTGTCCTATGCAACATGGATTTTTTCCGGGCAGATCTACCGTAACTAATTTAGTAGCCTTTACGGAGGACTGTTTGGATGCATTTCAGAAAGGTTCACAAATGGATGCGATTTATACCGATTTCTCAAAGGCTTTCGATAGGGTATCACATAAAGTGTTGCTTTCTAAACTTCAGAATCTGGGTTTTCATTCCCACTTTCTAAAATGGTTAACTTCCTATCTGTATAATAGGCGCTGTGTTGTGAGAATTGAGAATGTTTTGTCGTCTTCTTTTGTAGCAACCTCTGGAGTCCCACAAGGTAGTGTTTTAGGACCTTTATTATTTGTTCTCTTTATTAATGATATTTCTTTTTGTTTTTCAAAGTGTAATTTTCTTTTGTATGCTGATGATTTGAAGATTTATTATGAAATTAAATCTATCGATGATTCATACATCCTTCAGCAAGAGCTCAATAATATATATATGTAGCTGGTGTGTGCGTAATAATTTACTACTAAACATTAGTAAATGCCACTACTCTTCTTATACAAAAGCTATTACTGTTATTCCTACATCCTATACCATCTCGGATGTTCCCCTCCAATTCGTTTCAGATGTTAAAGACCTGGGTGTTTATTTTGACCCCAAACTCAATTTTACTACACACATTTTCTATGCTAGCTTTTATTCGCCGTAATTGTTCTTCTTTTACTGACCCTTATGCTCTAAAACTATTGTACATGACCATGGTGCGGTCTCGGTTAGAATATGCTGTATTTGTTTGGAGGCCATATCATGCAGTCCACATTAAAAGATTAGAATCCGTTCAAAGGGCCTTTATGCGTTTTGCGTTGCACTCTTTGAAGTTCGTGGACCCTATTCCACCATATCGCTCACGTTGCTTGCTAATAAATCTTCTGTCTTTAGATGCAAGACGAACTTTGTTGTCGATGTGTTTTGTCTTTGATTTATGTGTGGGCTCTATTGATTGCCCATACCTTCTTTCTAAAATTAACTTTAATGTTCCTACTCGCATTCTCCGTAATAATGAATTATTTTTTGTTGGGTTTTCTAGGACCGTTTATGGTTTGAATGCCCCTCTAAGAAGGACGTTATCTGAATTCAATACATATTCGTCTTCCTTAGCCTTTGAATTCTCTTATTCTAAGTTTAATTTTAAGAACTTACTTATAAGTTTTCTATCATAAGTTTTATGATACATATATATATCCTCTGTAAATCTAGCTAATAGTCTATAAGCTTCTGTTTGTTGATTAATAAATAAATAAATAAATAAATAAAGCTCAGTTGGTTCATCACAATCATGATTAATGCTAAAAATAGAGAACTCATTACTATTATGTTCATCTAAATGTCCATTACATGAGCCGGATCTGTATACATAATTTACATTATTTTTTTTCTCTACATACAGATGCTAGATGCACTAACTTTCCACAATGATGACATTCGCTGTTTCTGTAACGACAATTTTTTGATGTGTGATTTCTCCAACTACAGTGCGAGCAAACTTCTTTTGATTCGTTAGATTTTTCGTTAGCAGACGTACTATTCTGCGAGTGATAGTGGAGACACTCACCGACGGCAGCCCGTAGACCGTGTCAGCTGACACGATCTACCTTATGGGAATGCCATGTAAACGCAAACTCACCGACATTGAATTTCTACGTTTACGGAAAACGGTACGTAGAAATCAAAATCGTTTTGATTTTGTCCGTGAAAACGTGTCAGCTGACTACTCTCTTTGAAGTCAGTGTTGCCGTTTGAGCCTTTTGCATCATGATATATTTTAATTTTGTAAATATCAAATTATTCTTAAAAAAAAACCAAAAATATTAAAAGAAAATTATTGATTGTGAAAAGGTGAACTATGGTTAGTTGTTTACTTCTAGTTTTGTTAACAAATTTCAAAACAAAAATGTAATGGAATAATAAAAGTTTGCTAACGAAAGTGAAATGACGACAAAATGGCAACATTGTATCCATGTAAACAAACAAAATAAACAAACTGTTTGCAGCGTTTCTATGGTTATAAGCAGCGTTTCTACGGGTTTGACTTTTGCTTGAATTCTCTACGAATGGAACACGGAAACGTACGTCGGTGAGTGTTTCCAACTTTAGTCTTATTGCCGCTTTTGTGCCCTTGGTTTTTGTACCACCAAATCTGTTGTTGTTGTTGTTGACGCTTTTGCCTTTTTTAGCACTGCTGCTTTTGACGTAGTTTACGTGCGAATTGTTTTCTAACTTTGTGGACGCTATTTTCATCTCCATGATGAGTGCTTTGCGCAAAGCTTCTTCAATTGTGAATTTGTTATCTTCCTCACATAACCGTTCAAACCGTATTTTATTATGTATACCCATTATGAAGCGATCCAAGATAAAAGCTGACAAATTTTCGCCAAACTTGCAAGAGAGTGCGAGCTTTTTGACTCGCGCATGCCATTCAGAGACAGTTTCATTTTCACCCTGCACTGCCGAATGAAAGCTTTTTCGCTCACGGAAAATTATTGTTGATGGTGTATACTGAGTTTTGAGCAGATCACAAAGCTCCTTATACGTCTTGGATACAGGTGATTCTGGGCTTTACAAATTGTTCAACGCCTCATACGGTGCTGGTCCGATTGCTTTTAGGAGAGTAACTTTTTTGGAATTTTCTTCAGTGCAGTTTATTTCTACGAAATGTATTTCCAGCTTTTCTTTCCAGAGAGTCCATGACACTGGTTGGACTAAATTGCGGAATATTACTGGAATGGTATACCCTCACTGTGCCATTTCCATTATTTAAAGTGCTTTGACTTCCCGTCATTTTTTTTGTGTTGCGACAGTTATTTTCTTGAGGTAACCGTTTCTATATGTCTATATATATATAAGATGCGCTTTTTATATACATAATTTTGGAATATATATATTATATATGTCTTTATGCAGATTAAAATTGATTTTATAATTTTTATGTGTATTTACACATTACTTTTGTATATTCACCGACGTATTAATGTCACTACATACATATGTTTGTACATTACTTTTTTTTTGTATGCACCGACGTATTAATGTCATTATATACATACGTATGTATAATATACATTGTATATGCATATATTTTTTTTTTGTTCGTTCATTTACACATTACTTTTATGTATGCACTGATTTTATTAACTGCACTATGTATATAAATTTGGTTGGTTTGTGTATTTACACATTGAATGTTTTTCAATCTATCATTTTATTTTGTAAGAACAAATAAAATTTTCATCCTCGTCGCCAGTTATTATGTATCGAGATATTCGCTGACTTTATTAGGATAATCCAAAGTACATTTTGTGAGTTATTGTTAGGTGAATACATATGACATTGTGGTGAGTATAATAAAAGCTCTTGTATGATAAATGAGACAATTATGATAAGGTAGGTGCAATAGTTACTATGTATGACAAGTAGGGTGGGTCGTTAAGTATAAATAATTCACAATATCCAACAATAATAAATATGTGAAATAAAATAATAAATAAATAAAAATAGAAAAAGGACTAACAGTAAATAAAGTGAAATTAAAACAAAAATTTAAAAGAAAAAAAGTAAGGAAGCCTAAGTTCGAGTGGAATCGAACATCAGATACTCAGCGGTATGCTTTCATTGTTTGTTTGCGTTTGATGGAAACACAGGCGTACTTTATATAAAGCGAGTGCTGCATAAAGTAGGCGTAGCCACGGCCATTTTCTAAATTTTTATCAGTCATCCAACTAAGCATATGAATATTATTCTTTGTGCAAAATTTTATCCCTTTATGAGTTACAAAGATGTCACGTTACAAATTCTCAAAGGGTGTTCCAGAAATATCTTTGTTAAAATGTAGGCGTGGTCATAAACCGATTTCAATAAATTTTTGCGTGTCTATTAACACATTAAAAATGTATAAACCAAGCTTCGTCATAATATCTCAATTATTTATCGAGTTATGGGCTCCTAAATATCGTTGATTCCTTTGTCTAAAAAGAGGCGGTGCCACGCCCATTTTTTTGTTTCCGGTCTATTGTAGAACTCATGCCACAAAATTTCAATGAATTGTCTTTATATTTGACAAAGATATCGCTTAAAATGTTTTTATTAGGCCACTTTATAATACCCATATATAAAAGTGGGTGTGGTCGTCAACCGATTTCTATAAAATTTTCAACATGTTTACTACAAGTAATAAAAGTGTATACACCAAGTTTCGTCATAATGTATCGATTATTTGTCGAGTTATGGGCTCAGAAATCTCGTATATTCCTGCTTCTAAAAGGAGGCGGTGCCACGCCCATTTTCCAAATGTTTTGAATTTTTTGTTTTATGTCCATAGTTGGACTCCTTCCATAAAATTTCAATGATATATCTTTATATTTGACAGAGATATCGCTTAAAATATTTTTATTAGGACACTTTATAATACCCATATATAAAAGTGGGCGTGGTCGTCAACCGATTTTGGCAATTTTTCGTCCAACCATTTGCCTAAGTAAGTATATTACGCCTACCAAATTTCATCGATATATCTTCAACGGTTTCTAATTATGACTCATAAAACTTTCAATGTTTGCCCCTTAATAAGTAGGCGTGGCACCGCCCATTTCCCAAAATTTCACCATATTTCTTCATAAGGGCCTGAGCTCAATACGTATCACTCTAGCTCTATTAGTGACTGAGATACAAAATTTCCGAGTTTTACTATATAGGGGAAGTGGGCGTGGTCATGGTCCGATTTCGTCCATTTTCAATACCATCCGTCCCAGTCTTGATACCAACTTACATTTCAAATTTCATCAAAATATCTCAATTTTTGCGCGAGTTATCGTGCGCACAGACAGACGGACGGACGTGGCTCAATCGATTTCTATTTTCACCCTGATCATTTTGATATATATAAGTCTATATCTATCTCGATTATTTCATTCTGTTACAATCCACGGTTAGGAAATCGAAACTATAATACTCTGTGTACTAGTACAGCTGAGTATAAAAAGGAAAAATATTAAAATAAAACAAGTAAGGAAGCCTAAGTTCGAGTGGAATCGAACATTAGATACTCAGCTGTATGCTTTCATTGTTTGTTTGCGTTTGATGGAAACACGGTGTAGGTACTTTATATAAATCGAGTGCTGCATAAAGTGGGCGTAGCCACGCCCATTTTCTAAATTTTTATCAGTCATCCAACTAAGCTTATGAATATTATTCTTTGTGCAAAATTTCATCCCTTTATGAGTTACAAAGATGTCACGTTACAAATTCCCAAAGATTGTTCCTCAAATATCTTTGTTAAAAAGTAGGCGTGGTCATAAACCGATTTCAATAAATTTTTGCGTGTCCATTAACACAAGTTATAAAAGTGTATAAACCAAGTTTCGTCATAATATCTCAATTATTTGTCGAGTTATGAGCTCCGAAATCTCGTTGATTCCTTTGTCTGAAAAGAGGCGGTGCCACGCCCATTTTCCGAAATTTTTCTATTTTTTGTTTCCCATCTATTGTAGAACTCATGCCACAAAATTTCAATGAATTATCTTTATATTTGACAAAGATATCGCTTAAAATGTTTTTATTAGGCCACTTTATAATACCCATATATATAAGTGGGCGTGGTCGTCAACCGATTTCGCTAAAATTTTGAACATGTGTTACTACAAGTAGTGAAAGTGTATACACCAAGTTTCGTCATAACATATCGATTATTTGTCGAGTTATGGGCTCAGAAATCTCGTATATTCCTGCTTCTAAGAGGAGGCGGTGCCACGCCCATTTTCCAAAATTTTTGTATTTTTTGTTATATGTCCATAGTTGGACACCTTCCATAAAATTTCAATGATATATCTTTATATTTGACAGAGATATCGCTTAAAATGTTTTTATTAGGTCACTTTATAAGACCCATATATAAAAGTGGGCGTGGTCGTCAACCGATTTTGGCAATTTTTCGTCAAAACATTTGCCTAAGTAATTATATCACGCCTACCAAAATTCATCGATATATCTTCAACGGTTTCTGAGTTATGACTCATAAAACTTTCAATGTTTGCCCCTTAATAAGTGGGCGTGGCACAGCCCATTTTCCAAAATTTCATCATATTTCTTCATAAGGGCCTGAGCTCAATACGTGTGTGAAATTTTATCACTCTAGCTGATTAGTGACTGAGATACAAAATTTCCAATTTTTCTATATAGGGGAGGTGGGCGTGGTCATGGTCCGATTTCGCCCATTTTCAATACCATCCGTTCCTGTCTTGATACCAACTTACATTTCAAATTTCATCAAAATATCTCAATTTTTGCGCGAGTTATCGTGCGCACAGACGGACAGACGGACGGACATGGCTCAATCGATTTCTCTTTTCACCCTGATCATTTCGATATATATAAGAGTATATCTATCTCGATTATTTCATTCTGTTACAATCCACCGTTAGGAAATCAAAACTATAATACTCTGTGTACTAGTACAGCTGAGTATAAAGATATAAGATAACACAGCTCAACAAAAAAGTCGATATTTTGGTGCAGCCCTGCTTGTAACTGCAGTTGGTAGTATACGATGCACTGATAAAAAAAATGATAACAACTTTTTTGAATCGTACGTGTAGTTTTTGAGATATGAGCCCTTAATAGGTTAAGGCATATTTGGCCCGATAACTATATTTCTGCATATCCTATCAACACACGTTGGAAAGGCGACATTCCACCGCTTCTTTCGGTATATTAATTATTAATGTATCTTGATAAATGCAAGAGAAACTAAAAACAATCCCAAAAATTAAATTTTTGGTTAAATTTTTTCAATTTATTTCATATATCGACTTTTTTGTTGAGCTGTGTAATAAATAAGAGAAACAAAATAATAAATAAATGAAAATTGAAAAAGGCCTAACAGTAAATAAAGCGAAATTAAAACAAAAATTTAAATGAAAAAAATAAAAAAAACACCTAATATATGGAATAAATACGAATTAAGTAAAATTGAAATAAAAAGAACAAAATATTGAAATAAAAAGAACAAAATATTTAAATAAAAGGAAATAATGTAATAAATAAATGAAATAATTCAAATATTGTACACAGTCTGGCAGTTGTTTGTGTGGAAAACAATGTTAGCCTATTAATATAGATTAGAGTGATGTCTACTGTCGAAGCTCGACAGTTTTTCTAGATGTTTTCTTATAACTAAGGTACAGCTATAGCTTTTGAATAATTGTTTGTTGTTATTATCACTGTTACTATTTTGTTGTTCTTCCTGTTGATGCTGCTACTTTTGTTGCTACTTCCACTGCTACTATTTTGTTGATGTTGTCATTAATCGTCTTCATAATTCTCCTACCTACTTCTTTCTTTCTATTTCTGCTCTTTTCTTTCCTTAATTTCTTTCCTACTTATTTTTTCTTATCCTTCTTATTACTTGACTTTATGCTTTTGTCTTAGTGATTTTGCTACTTTTTTATGTTTATACTTCTTTAAAACTACACACCACTTCCAGTGAAGGAGCTTTTTGCCACGGAATATTGTTAAGGTGGGGTTGTTTCAATAGGTCATTATGCTTTCTTTCATTTTTCCTATAATCGCAACCACCACTTAACAGGGCTCTGTCGTGTCAAATTTAGTGTTCTGGCAGCAAACAGTGGCGGAAGACGGGCATTTTAATATCTCGTTCATTGTTGAATATTCATATTGCCGTGTGTGTAATTCGAAAGGTGTCGTGTTTAGATGTGGCTAAAATGTGGAATTTGCACGTGAATTGTTAAAGAGAGCCGCTAAACGTATGAAAGTGTGTGGAATGGAATTTTCTTATAACTATAATTCGTTTTTTGCTCAGTCATGTATGCATATGTACATTGTATATGTACACTAGGGATTACAATTTATCCGATTTTTACGATCCCGGGATTTTCGAGATTTTTTTACAAATGTCCCGGGATTTGGTCATTAATTATTTTCCCACATTTGGGATTGAAAAATGTAAATATATTTTTCGAGGAACGCTACAACTTAAAATGCAAATAAAAAAATAGATTTTTATTGCCATTTTTTTATTATTTCATAAGTATGAAAATAAAATAGGAACGTAAAATCATGCGTATTAATTAATAATACTTAAGAGTTATTTTAACCCTAATTAGATCAAGCACGTCGAAATGACATATTCATTTTTATTTTTACGCTCTCAGACTTTCATTTATTTCAGTCGGTAGTTGTGATGGTGCTCGATTTTTTACGGTGAGTTTTTATACCTTTCATGAGAATGAAATGGTATTATAACTTAGTGCCAAAAAATTTTTGTCGAAAGTACCAGAAGGAAGCGTGGGGGACCCACCAAAATATATACCGATATGATCACAATCACGAGCTGAGTCGATTAAGCCATGTCCGTCTGTCCGTCGGTCCGTCTGTCCGTCGGTCCGTCTGTCCGTCGGTCCGTCTGTCCGTCCGTCCGTCTGTGTGAACGCAAACTAGTCCCTCAGTTTTTGAGATATCTGAATGAAATTCGGAATACAGGTATTTTGTTATATGCAGCTGATCATTTGTCGGAACCGGCCGAATCGGACCACTATAACATATAGAAAACAACCGATTATTCAGATATACATGAAATTTTTGGATGTAATTTGTGGATAACTTCCCCATTTAAACAGCTAAGGACATGATACTTCGAAGTAGACGTGCCCATTTTGGCCCAAACAAGGTTACCGAAAATTGTCAAGATCGGACCACTATAACATATAGTTCCACAACATCCGATTATTCAGATATACACATTTTGGTGTATAACTCCTCCATTTTAACAGCTAACGGCCTGAAATTTTTAAGTATTTGTACCCATATGGACCCAAACGGGATTGCCGAAAATTGTTAAGATCGGACCACTATAACCTATAGCTCCCCTACAACCGATTGTTCAGATAAACACATTTTGGTGTATAACTCCTCCATTTTAACAGCTAACGGCGTGAAATTTTTAAGTATTTGTACCCATATGGGCCTAAACAGGGTTACCGAAAATTGTCAAGATCGGACCACTATAACCTATAGCTCCCCTACAACCGATTGTTCAGATAAACACATTTTGGTGTATAACTCCTCCATTTTAACATCTAACGGCGTGAAATTTTTAAGTATTTGTACCCATATGGGCCCAAACGGGGTTACCGAAAATTGTCAAGATCGGATCATTATAACATATAGCTCCCATACAACCGATTGTTCAGATATGGACATTTTGGTGTATAGCTCCTCCATATAAATACAAGACACCATTTTTTCTAATAAATCTTTCCATAAATGAACCCAAAGAATTAAAATTATAAATTAAACTTAATCCGGCTATGTACATTAGGCATATGACATTTTTTTGAATAAAAAATACCTATCATTAGGGGATGAGAAATATTAAAAAAACAACAAAAATCATGTTTTTGTAAATATTTATTACAAAAACCTCACGCAGGAAACGGTATTAGTACACTGAAAAATAACACTTTATTCATATTTATTATTAATTCAAATATTTATTTAAATTTAAAACATAACTATATGTGTCCTCAATAGTGACTTAAGATCTTATGAATTTAAAGAAATAAACTTTAAATTTAAAGTACGAGGAGTTTTGTAGACATAATATATGTATATCCCCAACCGCCGTTATTGCCCGCTCTGCACATATGTATACTAGCAAATACCCGTCACACTTCGCTGCGACAAATCACACTATGCCACTCCCTTTCCTATCGTTATCCCCACCAGTCAGCATTTCCCGTTTTCCCTATCTCTTCCTTCTCTTATACTACTCTCTCTCTCTCCCCGTCTCACGTTCCTTATCAACAACTTTCCATGGCCATCCGGTGCTCATATCGGTGTACATCATGATTACTAATATATTTTGGATAATCAACTGGAAAATTGGAATGGAATGAACTCTCTATTGAAGCTCTGATTGATACCTTTAATTTGATACCAACAATGCCCAAAAATATTTCGGGGGCTATTTAGGCCCATTGGTTGGCCTCAATCCCGAGAACCGATTGAGGTATCCGTATAGTGTAAAATATATATGGCTACCCTGATCAGCACCTTTAATTTGATACCAATATTACGAAAAAATATTTGGGGTCATCCGGGTCCACGTTTTGGTCTCTATCTAGAGAACCGATTGGAAAATTGGAATGGAATGAACTCCCTATTGAAGCTCTGATTGATACCTTTAATTTGATACCAATATTGCGAAAAAATATTTGGGGCCATCCGGGTCCACGTTTTGGTCTCTATTTGGAGCACCAACTGGAAAACTGGAATGGAATGAACTCTCTATTGAAGCTCTGATTGATACCTTTAATTTGATACCAATAATGGCCAAAAATATTTCGGGGGCTATTTCGGTCCATGTTTCGGCCTCAATCCCGGGAACCGATTGAGATATCCGTATAGTGTAAAATATATATGGATACCCTGATCAGCACCTTTAATTTGATACCAATATTACGGAAAAATATTTGGGGTCATCCGGGTCCACGTTTTGGTCTCTATCTGGAGAACCGACTGGAAAATTGGAATGAAATTAATTCTCTATTGAAGCTCTGATTAACATCTTTAATTTGATACCAATAATGCAGAAAAATATTTCGGAGGAATCTGGGTCCATATTTTGGCCTATATCTCGGGAAGGGGTTGAGATACCAGAATTAAATGTGGTCATAATTTCAATCTAATACCAGGTGATCATTGTGTCAAAATTTGAATATGATCGGCCCGGTAGTTTCGCCGTCCATAGGGAACAAACATACAAACAAACAAACAAACAAACAAACTTTCATCCTTATATATATAGAAGAATTACGAAAAAATATTTGCGGTCATCCGGGTCCACGTTTTGGTCTCTATCTAGAGAACCGACTGGAAAATTGGAATGGAATGAACTCCCTATTGAAGCTCTGATTGATACCTTTAATTTGATACCAATAATGCAGAAAAATATTTCGGAGGAATCTGGGTCCATATTTTGGCCTATATCTCGGGAAGGGGTTGAGATACCAGAATTAAATGTGGTCATAATTTTAATCTAATACCAGGTGATCATTGTGTCAAAATTTGAATTTGATCGGCCCGGTAGTTTCGGCGTCCATAGGGAACAAACATACAAACAAAAAAACAAACAAACAAACAAACTTTCATCCTTATATATATAGACTACTATGCTGTTGATTAATAATGGCGGAGTGCTCTATCACCTAATGTCTTAAAAAACTGGTATGGGCTTTTTTAAACTGAACGAGGAATCCTTCCAAGGATGCAAAATCATCTTTACGAAATCGATGGTCAGAAAACCAAACATCATACCATGCACCGCATATGAATCTGCATACTGGCAGCAATTTATCTTTAAAGTTCGGCATGAGAACGAAAGATAAAATAGCAAGTATCACCCTTGAATTCCAACGAGTGTTACTTAAAGGCGAAAATAGTTAGTTTGAATTGTATTTATGGAAACTCTTTGAATTCCTCGTAATATCTGAACGTTTTTCCCAGCTCAAATAAATATTGCATAAGGTTCCGCTATTATTATATTGAAGTATATATTAGTACCGTAAGATATAATATCATTTGTAGTACAACAATTATATAAATAAAATATATGGTACAAAAGATGGTATTATAATATTATTACAAAAAACAAGTAAGGAAGCCTAAGTTCGAGTGGAATCGAACATTAGATACTCAGCTGTATGTTTTCATTGTTTGTTTGTGTTTGATGGATTTTATATAAAGCGAGTGCTGCATAAAGTGGGCGTAACCACGCCTATTTTCAACATTTTTATCAGTCATCCAACTAAGCATATGAATATTATTCTTTGCTCAAAATTTTATTCCTTTATGACTTCTAGTTACAAAGATGTCACGTTACAAATTCCCAAAGGGTATTCCAGAAATATCTTTGTTAAAAAGTAGGCGTGGTTACAAACCGATTTGAATAAATTTTTGCATGTCTATTAACACAAGTTATAAAAGTGTATAAACCAAGTTTCGTCATAATATCTCAATTATTTGTCGAGTTATGGGCTCCGAAATCTCGTTGATTCCTTTGTCTGAAAAGAGGCGGTGCCACGCCCATTTTCCGAAATTTTTCTATTTTTTGTTTCCGATCTACTGTAGAACTCATGCCACAAAATTTCAATGAATTATCTTTATATTTGACAAAGATATCGCTTAAAATGTTTTTATTAGGCCACTTTATGATACCCATATATAAAAGTGGGCGTGGTCGTCAACCGATGTCGCTAAAATTTTGAACATGTATTACTACAAGTAGTGAAAGTGTATACACCAAGTTTCGTCATAATATGTCGATTATTTGTCGAGTTATGGGCTCAGAAATCTCGTATATTCCTGCTTCTAAAAGGAGGCGGTGCCACGCCCATTTTCCAAAATTTTTGTATTTATTGTTTTATGTCCATAGTTGGACACCTTGCATAAAATTTCAATGATATATCTTTATATTTGACAGAGATATCGCTTAAAATGTTTTTACTAGGTCACCTTATAATACACATATATAAAAGTGGGCGTGGTCATCAACCGATTTTGGCAATTTTTCGTCCAAACATTTGCCTATGTAAGTATATCACGCCTACCAAATTTCATCGATATATCTTCAACGGTTTCTGAGTTATGACTCATAAAACTTCCAATGTTTGCCCCTTAATAAGTGGGCGTGGCACCGCCCATTTTCCAAAATTTCACCATATTTCTTCATAAGAGCCTGAGCTCAATACGTGTGTGAAATTTTATCACTCTAGCTCTATTAGTGACTGAGATACAAAATTTCCGATTTTTACTATATAGGGGAGGTGGGCGTGGTCATGGTCCGATTTCGCCCATTTTCAATACCATCCGTTCCTGTCTTGATACCAACTTACATTTCAAATTTCATCAAAATATCTCAATTTTTGCGCGAGTTATCGTGCGCACAGACGGACAGACGGACAGACGGACGGACATGGCTCAATCGATTTCTCTTTTCACCCTGATCATTTCGATATATATAAGTCTATATCTATCTCGATTATTTCATTCTGTTACAATCCACCGTTAGGAAATCAAAACTATAATACTCTGTGTACTAGTACAGCTGAGTATAAAAACAAATACATATGTATATAAATAATGGCAAATATTACAATAAACACATTAAGACATAACTTTAACAGTAGTTAACAAAAATTGACAATGTGAATTTTGTATGAGCTATTGGCCAGTTTATAATTAAGAAAAATTGAAAAAATTTTTTGGTAGAAGTTATGGATCCATTTCGGAGACCACCACATCCCCTCATCAGACTTCTTCCAGCGGCCTCAACCGAGGATCGAACTTAGGTCGTTTCGATTGGTAGTCCAATGTCATCCCATTGAGCTACCACCCACCATTAGACAATTTTTTGAAATTAGCTTGAAGATTTTTCGATGTTGGCCTAAGCATTATACCTCCCGATAATAAGCGCCTGTTTGGGAATCCTACAGAGCTCGCACAAACTATCTTCAACATTTGGTATATGTCGTCGTTTTTTTATACATACTTTTTTCAAATTTAATTAAAGTTTTCACCCATTTTTTGCCGTTTTTATTTACATTGTTATCGCACTTTTTAAAAGACATTTTCTGAATAAAATAGAAAGGATATAAGGAATAATTTAATTAATTCGCATCTATCTTACGCAACTATAAATCACACTTACACATTAAGCGTTGCTTATGAACGCAGGAAACGAAGATTTGTATGTTTATTATGGCTTCAATTCAATGAAAGTGGTTGTTGTTATGGAAACCGTTTGAATTGTAACTATTCCGATATTTTAAAATGCCATATTGCATTGCCTACTTTAATTTTAATTTCGCAAGTACAATATATACACTTAAAGAAATTTGTATTAAATACAGATATTTAAAATGTGTTATAATATGAATAATCAACTTTATATACATTAAAAATATGTAGTTTTAAAACGTCCGATTTAAATTACAGATTTTCATCCTGACCAAGCACCAATAAATTGGTAAGTTCACATTAAGTAGGTACAAAACTTTCAATCTGGTCCTTGCGTGAAGTTTTTGTAAAAATTAGTGAAACTGTTATCATACCCCGATTTTATTCATAAAACCTCATTGCGTGATGCCATGTATTTTTATTTTTTCCAAAAAAAGTGTTTTAGTCATATGCCTAGTGTACATACATAGGTAACTTTTCATTTCCCCACTCATGAAAGGTATGAAGTCTTCGGTACGGCCGAAGACAGCCGCGCTTTTTCTTGTTTTCATCTGAGTTATGATCATAACGTACGTCAAAACAACGTAGCTTTAGGTTTAGTGTGACATTTTGCTTTTTCAATTGCATGACTTTTTTAGCACTTTTGTGTTTCAATTTATTAGATTAGTATTTTGTTTTTTTTTTAGAAAATCTAGGGATGAAATAAAGATAAAAATATCTTCTTTGCAAAGACTTTGCGCAACACCATACAAGTTGCCTTACAAAATTGGGATGGAGTTAGTGATGCCCAAGAAGACGACAAAAAATAACACCAGCAATGATCACGAAGGCAGTAGAAATCAGGCTCTTCCCAGAAAAGAAAAGACTGTTGTTTCTGTCCTTCCCATATAAGACAAATGTCAAAAAAGAATGCTTCAAGTGTAACACAACTCTGTGTTGTCTGATTTTATTATTTTTATACTCAGCTGTACTAGTACACAGAGTATTATAATTTTGATTTCATAACGGTGGATTGTAACATAATGAAATAATCGAGATAGATATGGACTTATATATATCAAAATGATCAGGGTGAAAAGAGAAATCGATTGAGCCATGTCCGTCCGTCCGTCCGTCCGTCCGTCCGTCCGTCCGTCTGTCCGTCCGTCCGTCCGTCCGTCCGTACGCACGATAACTCGCGTAAAAATTGAGATATTTTGATGAAATTTGAAATGCAAGTTGGTATCGAGACTGGGACGGTTGGTATTGAAAATGGGCGAAATCGGACCATGACCACGCCCACTTTTCCTATATAGAAAAAATCGGATATTTGGTATCTCAGCCACTAATATAGCTAGAGTGATAAAATTTTACCCACGTATTGAGCTCAGGCCCTTATGAAGAAATTTGATGAAGTTCTGGAAAATGGGCGGTGCCACGCCCACTTATTAAGGGTCAAACATTGAAAGTTTTATATGTCATAACTCAGAAACCGTTGAAGATATATCGATGAAATTTGGTATGCGTAATATGCTTACTTAGGCAAATGTTTTGACGAAAAATTATCAAAATCGGTTGACGGCCACGCCCACTTTTATATATGGGAACTATAAAGGGGCCTAATAAAAACATTTTAAGCGATATCTCTGTCAAATATAAAGATCTATCACTGAAATTTTGTGGCAGGAGTCCAACTACGGACATAAAACAAAAAATACAAAAATTTTTGAAAATGGGCGGTGCCACGCCCACTTATTAAGGGTCAAACATTGAAAGTTTTATATGTCATAACTCAGAAACCGTTAAAGATATATCGATGAAATTTGGTACGCGTAATATATTTACTTAGCCAAATGTGTGGACGAAAAATTACCAAAATCTGTTGACGACCACGCCCACTTTTATATATGGGTATTATAAAGTGACCTAATGAAATCATTTTTAGCGATATCTCTGTGAAATATAAAGATAATTCATTGAAATTTTGTGATATGAGTTCTACAATAGACCGGAAACAAAAAATAAAAAAAGTTTATAAAATGGGCGTGGCACCGCCTCTTTTTATGCAAAGAAATCTACGAGCCTATTACTCGACAAATAACTGAGATATTATGACGAAACTTGGTTTATTCACTTTTATAACTTGTGTTAATAGACACGCAAAAATGTATTGAAATCGGTTTATGACCACGCCTACTTTTTAACAAAGATATTTCTGGAACACCCTTTTGGAATTTGTAACGTGAAGTCTTTGTAACTAAAAGTCATAGAGGGATGCAATTTTGCACTAACAATAATATTTATATGCTTATTTGGATGATTGATACAAATTTTGAAAATGGGCGTGGCTGCGCCCTGTATATGCAGCACTCGTTTCATATAAAATACACCCTATATCGAACAAACGCAAACAAACAATGAAAGCATACAGCTGAGTATCTAATGTTCGATTCCACTCGAACTTAGGCTTCCTTACTTGTTTGTTTTAAAATATTATTAAAAGCCATTAAAGGAAGATACGACATTATGGCGTATCTTTATCTTTGCAGGGGTATAAAATAGCGTTATCTTTGTAGGGTTAAAAAACACAACCAACAAAGAAAATGACATACATTTGGTGAACAAAAAATTTGTATGTACAGTTGGTACTTCTAAGATATTAATAATAAGGCCTGTGAGCATTTGATAATTTTCAATAAATCTAAAATTAATGCAATTTTCGAAAAAAATTTAAAAATCGGAGGCACAAATTTCGAGATGAATTCTGAGTATACAGCTGCGTATTTAATTTTAGTACAGCAATGTGAAACTCTCAAGCCTAATTAAAATGTTCCCTGGTTTTTGTAATTTTAATCTTTGTATATTGTTTGCATTTTATTCCATTATTTTCTTTTCAGAGAAGAAAATTACAAAAACCTTTGAGAAATAAATAAATAAAAAATTTAAAAATCGGAGGCACAAATTTCGAGATGAATTCTGAGTATACAGCTGCGTATTTAATTTTAGTACAGCAATGTGAAACTCTCAAGCCTAGTTAAAATGTTCCCTGGTTTTTGTAATTTTATTCTTTGTATATTGTTTGCATTTTATTCCATTATTTACTTTTCAGAGAAGAAAATTCCAAAAACCTTTGAGAAATAAATAAATAAAAAATTTAAAAATCGGAGGCACAAATTTCGAGATGAATTCTGAGTATACAGCTGCGTATTTAATTTTAGTACAGCAATGTGAAACTCTCAAGCCTAGTTAAAATGTTCCCTGGTTTTTGTAATTTTATTCTTTGAATATTGTTTGCATTTTATTCCATTATTTACTTTTCAGAGAAGAAAATTCCAAAAACCTTTGAGAAATAAACGGCCAAAAATCGGGAAATAGAAATTATCAAATGAATTTTACCACAAGAATTCTAAAGATTTTAAAAATACCTAACGTGTGTTTCCTTACAAAGCGTATTTCACAAAAAAAAAAAATTAATTACACTAGGTTACAGCCAACAAATACCAAATAATTCAGGTATGGGAAAGGCTGAGCCTTTTTTTTAATTTTTTGTATGGTTAGGTTTTTGGATAACGGTAATTTTGTGTTGTATCGTTCCACAATACATCATATTCCTACCCTGTCGGAAAAACAACAAGTGTTTTTATGGTTATCACTTCATTCTACTATTATTTTCGTTAAAGTCACAAAGCGACAATCACGAGCAGTACCTCGTTCAAAAGACAATTAAAATTCGCCTCTAACGACATACACTTGTAGTAATTGAACCAAACCTGGCTGAATGACAGCTGGTCGAAATCAAATTTTTTTTTTTCTTTTTTGCGATTTTTTAACCCCCAGACTACTGGTGACGTGAATTGTCGTTAACGGTATATTGTGGTCTGATAGACCACAAGGTATTTTTTATTTGCAACTACCAAAAAAGTCATCGGATACAACAAATGTTATTTGTTATTTGGCAAATGTTATATTTACGTTCATTTAGCATAAAAATACAGTCCAAATTTGTTAAAGAAATGCATTAAAGGGTGTTTTAAACAAGTCCCTAGTTTGTAGGACCTCTTGGCATTTCTTCAGAAACGCATTACGCATGCGTTGGTTTAATGTAAATCACAAACCGTATATTTACATTTAATGCAATGGAATGAGTTTTCCGGTTTCTTTTATCTGCCTCAAATACCAAAATCCAGCCAGAATCTAATCGCAGATGGGGCATAATCGTTATAAATTCGGCTAGGCTTCACGTAACTCCATATGTGGTTTAAACTTTTCCTGTGCTAATTCAATTAAAAATTCGCGTTATTTATCTTTTCCTTTCTTGGCTTCCCCATCAACATCGCAGGTATAATGTTCAGATGAATTTAGAATCATAGACTTACATATTTTTTTGGCACGTAAGAGCAAGACATTTTCGTAGTAACAGAAGATGGTGGACGACTAGAAGAGGTAAGTAATTCTGGTGGAATTAATCTTTCATCCTCACGAATAGTTCCAACGAAAGCTAGGCTTATGTACATTAGCTCGCTAGCGAATTCTATGTTGAAAAAAGTTGCCTTTACAATTATGATATAGGGTTTCAATGCTGTGGTCTGACAGACCACAACCTTGAAAAACGCACATCTTACACAAAATATGCTTTTTTTTTACACAGAAATGAGACTAATATTACATTTCTATACTGAATTAGAAAACACTCATGGAACCTTACAAAGTCATAAAACGGTTTGCACAAAAATGTTAAGGAAAAAAAAAGATGTAGTAAAATTTTTCAAAATGGTCTGACAGACCACAACGCTAGTCTAAGGGTTAAAAACAAATCGCCAAAAATAGAATATTCATCTGATCTTGGTAATATTACGCTCAAAGTGTTTGCAATTAAACGGGCTAATTTTAAATTTTTTAAAAGAATAAAACTTCCTGATTTTAACAACTTCTTATAAAAAAATTATTCGAAAATCCAATCGCAAAAAATTTACAAAACTCTCATTCAGCGAGGTTAGGTGCAATTCCTACAAGGTGTATATCGTTAGAAACGAACTTTGATTGTCTTTTGCACTGCTTGTGCTTATCGCATTTGTGACTTCCACGAAAATAATGCCTACAATTTGCTATGCGAAACTGGTGTACAGCAGGCTAGATTCTCAGTCTGCTCATAAGTTGGATGTAGCTTTTAACCAGTCACGCGATATGTGTACGGACTAGCGAGATTTGAATATATATCCGTTTGGAAGACTAACCTGCTGAGGTGTGAACTTGGTGAGTATTTGAAGGCAAGAAACTGCATCTTTCTTTTCCACCTTATGAATGAGAAAACACCAAGTTACCTATTGAGAAGCTAACATTAGCTAAATCCGCCCATCAACGCCATTCGCCTAAAAATATTCGTAATAGCGTGAACAAGGGCAATATTAAGACTGTTTTTTTTGTCGTATTTCCGTAAACAGTAGAATAATATTATATCTACATATACATATGTACGTATGCTAAACCCAAAGATGTGCTATCTATAACTTTCCTTCTTTATCTTTCCCTTTGTATATTACTTTATTTATTTTATCTTACTCCTTTTTATTCTTATAGTCTCTTCACATTGGCATGATTTAAGGGTAATTTAGGCAAAAATCGTTGTTTCGGCGTTAATTACCCTTAAATAACGTTGTTTCGCCATACAAAAATGCCAGCTGAAATTACCCTTGAAATACGCATTTCGGCTAAATAACTCACGAAATTACTCTGAAATCGGTCTCTTCTCTAAATTTTATCGATTATAATCGAAAACATCTTTACCCATCGCTAATATTTCACATTAGCTGTGTTTTATTCAAGGCAGATCTAGGAAGTTAGGCTCGGTGGCAGTGGCGTAGTAAGAGAATTTTTCGGGGGGTCACAGCCAATGTAAAAAATTTACCAAAATTAAAATTACCAAAAAAACTACAATTTTTTTTTACAAATGATAAAAATCGCTAGCTTAGAATGCAAATTGTGAAGTCCTTTTTTAAAACTTTGTGGGAGAGACAAAAAACAAAAAAGAAAAAAAAAATTCGAAATGAAAAAAATTTCTGTTCATATAAATATTTTGGACTTACACAATTTTTTTCGCTTTTTGGACTTGCACAATTTGCGTATCACTGAATAACGAGTAGAAATATGACATGTATCTCAGACTTGTTTAGCGCGGTGCGTATTTGATTTTTCTAGCATTCTACATAAAAATACACTTTTTCATAAAAGTGGACTTACACAGTTTGCACTCTAAGCTAGCCAAATGTAATTTTTTTCAGACTATAATTTAACATTATAGTACACAAATATCGCTTATTATACATATATCAAACTCTTAAGGCCCTTGGCCACTTAAAATCTGGAATGTGTGAGTGTCGTGTGATTGACGCAAATATCTAAAAGATTTGATTCTCATCAACGCGAGCCCGACAACAAGAACGTGTAGCACGACGACTGCCGATTGCACTAACACACACAAAAAAACTCACACATACACACTGCTTGACATGCCAGATTGTCAGTTGCCAAGGGCCTTTAACTATACTTCAAAAGTAAGTCTCATATACTCTATTCTGGAAATCTACGGGCATAGGTAGATTTTCAAGTTTTATGCGGCCAAAATTGAATTTTGTAAAATTATTACAGTTACAGAAAAAAACATACCCACATATTGGAAATAGAATGGGGAACAAGAATTCATCGCTTTTTTCCCGACCTCATACTCTGCACTTGCCCCAGATGGTCGAAACTTAGCATGTCTGAAGTTAATTTTTTTGTTTTTTTCTTACATATTTTTAACTTGAATATTTATTATTTAAAGCATTTCATTTAAGTAATCGTGATGAATCCTAAAGGTTCAAGTAATTATTAACACTTTTCAATAATATCCTTGGTTTCCAATAATTCTAAGTTTATAGTTTTAAGCTTTTAAAGTTGGGATATTTAAAAAAAATTATCACTCTTTTTCATGTTAAAAATTGGTTTGGTTATGTTACTCTGTCAGACTCAGTCAAATTAACCCTCGGACATGATATCTAGTACAATTAGTAGTTTGCCGACAAAAAATTACGTCGCACAAAGCCGCACTTCACTACTAGATACAGGGTTTTTCATATGTACCTACAATAATTTTCCTTTTGTGCTTTATATTTAATTTTAATGTTTATATTTCTAATATCTTGGTTAATGTAGGTGATGCTGGAAAATAACCCAGATATTTAGCAGCGATTATTGTTAACCTTTTAGGCAGTATTTTTAGTATTTCCAATTTTTCAAAGTTAAGGAAGTACTTATCATAAAACGGGCTAAGAATTATAAAGCTAAATTTTTTAGAAGATTTTTGAGTATGCAATTTTGCAGCTCATTCAATTGTAATATAATAATATGCAACATTCAACTTTTTGAAAAATTTCACTGGCTTTTCGGAAATTTTAATTGGAACGGTCTCACGTACATATAACGCAAACACCCTACAGAAAAAAATTACTAAAATCGACGAAAATTTTTACAGCATTGAGAATAGCACTTTTTATACTAAAATTGGTTGGCTACATAACAGTACACTTAGAAATCTCCTCAAAATCTTCTATAAATTCTGGCCGCGCTATGAAATTTTTAATCCACTTTTAGAAATTTCTACGATTTTTCGGATTTTTCCATAAGCTTAGAAATCCTGCTTAAAATGATTTTTATTGAAGAATTATCTAGATTTTTAAACGAAAATAAGAAAGTGAAATTTTCGACAGAACTCTTTGAAATAAATTTAAAAACTCTGGCGTATGATTTTTTTTGAGTCACTGTATATATTTTTCAATAAAATCGACTTTTAACTAGAGCCCTAGATACCCGGGTATCGAGCAATTCGATCTGATCGTTTTTGTTTGAAGCCCGTTTGTTGTTCAAATGCCCGTACAAACATTCGAGCATTCGAGCTTACAAACAAAAAAGATGTGTATCGGAAAAACAAAAATAAAAAAACTACATATCGACGGCTGAGAATAAGATCGCCCTATTTCAAAAATTGTTTCAAAAACGCCCTATTCCAAAAATTTTTTTAATAGCGTCCTATTTCAGATTTTGCTTCAAGAACGTCCTATTTCAGAATTTGTTTCAATAACGTCTTATTTCAGACAATTATTCAAAAACGTCCTATTTCAGAGAAACATATATGGAATTTTCTCTGAAATAGGGCGTTTTTGAAGCAAAATCTGAAATAGGACGTTATTAAAAAAAAAGTTTTAAAGTTTTAAAAATCAGGAAACTTTTATTCATTTAAAAATTAGACTGTTTTATTACAAATACGATGAATACTTTATTTTTGGTGATTTTATTTTATGGACGAAAAACTCGGTTAGATTACCCAGCTTTTTTCAGCTGTAAAAGTCCGCCTCAAGATGTTTACACAGATGTTACAAGTAACGATCCACTCTTAGCAGAACACGTGTTGAAATGAACTTCATTGTTTCTGTGTGAATGAATGCTGTGCAGGCAAATTTGTGTGCGAGTGAATGAAGTTTATGAGTTAACACTGTTAACTCTGTCGACTGCTATGACTAGACGTGCGTCATTGCGTGCACAAAAGCAGTGGCATATGTACATATGTATATGTATGGACATATGTATGAATGTGTTTTTCACAGAGATTCAACATTAAAATTCCTTTGGGTTTTTCACAGACAAAAAATAAAACTTTATGTCTGTGATAAAAAGGTGCTTTTGAAATCATTTATTTCTGCTTTTTGGTGACAAAGAATTTCGATTTGTAAAACAAGGCGTTTTCTGCCGTCATGTGTGGCTAGTCTAAATCACACTTGCATATAACCGAACTCAATAACAAAAATTGATAGGTACTGAATATTTTTTTCTATCATCAATTTTTTTTGTTATAAATAAAATTAAAGTAGAACACGGAAAAAATTAAAATTACTCACTGTCGAAAAAAAAAATTTGATATCAATTTTTCAATGGGTGTTTGGATTTTTGTCTTCAATTACCTAATTGCTATTTTAAAAACTTAAAATTTTCGATATCTGGTTTTTCAGTATCTTTTCAGGATAGCAAGCAAAAAATGATTCCTGGGGTTCATTGGCAAACTTTTCTCAGAAATATGTATTATGAATGTTATAAATTTTTTGACCCATTGCAACTTGATAAATATTTGTGCCGTTTTAAATCACATACATACATACATTTTTGAAGTGTAGTTATTCACCCTTGCAAATAAATTGAGTACCATCAAGCGGCAGTACATGTTTGATCTCTGATCTGCGATCGGTTTTTTTTTATTAATTATACATTTGTAGATTTTTTCAAAATAAAACTAATATAAACATACATGACCCAGCTAGTATCTTTGATAAAAAAAATATACAAAGATATTCATGCCCAGATGATTAAAAACGATCAGATTAAAAATAATTTTCTATTTCTGTGTGAGGAAATTCAAATATGTATGTAAAAAGCATCAAATACTACCTATTCGTCGTGTATTATTTCGTTAACATTCCCGTATAAAACATTTCATTTTCAGCTTGATCAAGGTTATTTGCTGAATTTTTGGGCTGAATAAATCCTGAAAACAGTCGTTCTGTATTATTTGAGAGAGGATTTGGAGAACTAATTTCATTATTGCTTTGATTCTGTTCAGTAATCATTTCTTCTAACCTATTTTTGCAATAGAGTTTTAATAATAATAATAATAATAATAACCCACGCCCTCCAATCCCGCCCGACCGCACGAGAGGCGCACCCGCATGACGTACGGATATTTTTTATTTACATAAAATGCCGAGGTGTTGAGTGGCAGGAGTTTGTTAAGCGTCGAGATCTTAAACTGCTCAGCTACAGAGAAATAAAATCATCAGCTGAGTATAGTACAATTGAAGTTAGTCTTGAGAATTATAAAAGAATAATCGCTACTATGTGTTAAGATAAGACAGTATTTTTTCCCTTATAATGAAAAGTGAGTCCGAAATATCTAAAAAGCTGGAATAGGAATTAAAGCTCTTACATAAACCCCGGAAAGGTTCATTTAATTCAAAGTTTGATTTACACTGCTTTAAGTAGATAGGGTTGAAGTGTCTTGTTGAACGAGAAGGAATGTTAAAGTTTATTTCAGCTAGCAAGAAAGGAGAAAGAATTAAGCCATTCAAGAGCTTAACGATAAATATTACCCCTAACATTTCTCGTCGACTTGCAAGAGTCGGAAGATTAAGGAGTTTTAAACGGCTAGTATACGGTGGAAGATTGTAACCAGAATCCCAAGGCAAATTTCTTAAAGCAAAAAGCAAAAACTGTTTTTGGACTGACTCTAAGCGATCAGAGTGAATCTGATAGTATGGATTCCAAACTATGGAACCATATTCCAATATAGGTCTTACTAAAGTTGTAAAGAGTGTTTTAGTTATGTATGGGTCGCTGAATTCCTTTTACCAACGTTTTACAAACGCTAAGACACCTCTTGCCTTATTTGCTGTAGCATTAATATGAATGTTGAAACTAAGTTTGCAGTCCATTATTACACCTAAATCCACAAACTCATTTACTTGTTCGAGGCCAAAGCCATTTATTGCATAAGAAGCTGGCTGTACGGTTTTCCGGGAAAAGCGCATGAATTTACATTTATTGAGGTTAAGTGGCATTAAGTTAGTGTCACACCAAGAAACTAAGGAATTTAAATCTTCCTGAAGCAAAGTTCTATCATCAAATGAAGAGATTGATCTAAAAAGCTTTACGTCGTCCGCATACAATGAAATTTTTGAGTGTTTAATTGTAGTAGTTATATCGTTAATAAATAGCAAAAACAGAATCGGGCCAAGGTGACTGCCTTGAGGAACTCCTGAAGTAACATTAATAATAGACGAGTAAGCATTTTTGAAAATCACCCTTTGTGTTCTATTTAAAAGATATGAAGATATCCATTGCAAGAGGCTGGGCTGAAAGCCAAGAAGATCAAGTTTAAGAATCAGCAAGGAGTGATTGACTTTATCAAATGCTTTGCTGAAGTCCGTGTATATAACATCAGTGGGTAAGTTTTGAGAAAATCCATTAGAAATACTAGTGGTAAACTCCAGTAGGTTTGTGACCGTTGATTTACCCTTACAGAACCCGTGTTGTGAATCACAAATTAATGAGGACGTTGAATGAGACAATCTATTGGTAACTATTGCTTCAAATAATTTAGGAATAGCCGAAATATTTGCTATACCTCGATAATTTTCTATGGAGGACCTACTCCCGCTTTTATGAAGGGGGATAATGAATGACTCTTTCCATAGCATAGGGAAAATGCCTTGTTCCAAGGAACTATTGAATAATGCAGTTAGTGGTTTAAACAGGTTTATGGCACATTTTTTTAGAAAGCATGTTGGTATCTGGTCAGGACCATAACTAAATGACTCTTTTAATGATAATAAGGCTGACAACACGTCCTCTGCAGATATATATGGTTTGTAAATTGATGTATTAGGAGATAATCGATATGGATAGTTACGAAATGGAAGTTCTTCTATGTTGGAATAATTATGTTTGAAAAATTGTGCAAAAAGATTGGAAATTTCTTGACTATCACTTGAAGTGTTGTCTTGATATCTCATAGCAGACGGAAACCCATTAACTTTTCTCTTGGAGTTTACGAAACTGTAAAACGATTTTGGATTACGAATAAAATTAGACTTAATTTTACGTATATAGGCTCTATAGCAATTTTTATTTAACACAAAGTATTGGCGTCTAAGCTCAGCATACTTTAAGTAGTCGGCATGCAAGCCCGATTTCTTGTATGATTTGAAAAATCGGGATTTCTTATTTTTTAAAGTTTTAAGCTCTTTTGTGAACCAAGGTTGTATTGGCTCACTGTACTCACGAACACGTTTAGGCACAAGTTTTTCAAATAGGCAATGAATAATTTTATTAAAAAGTAAAACGTTTTGCTCGACATCGTTATTGAATTTTGGCCATGTTAAACTAGCTAACTCATGATTAAGTTTTTTAAAGTTGGCCTTCGAAAAATTATAATATGTACTTGTGTTAGCTGAACTAGAAATGCAGCCATTAATATTGTTTACAATTTCGTATGTAATCTCTAGAGAAGGGTGGTATAAGTCCTCCGGTAGAACAAGAGGGTCACAGCGGTGAAGGACATACTTAGAGCTATCATCTACAAAAACTAAGTCTAAGATTTTCCCGTACGCATTCTGAAATATGTTCACCTGGTTGAGGGAAAGATCGGCAATCTGATCGAAAAAGCTATTCATGTCCGATCTCGATGAGTTCGGAATAATATTCTCCTCTGAAACGCTCCAAGAAATGCACGGAAGATTAAAATCGCCTAACACAAGCATAGAGTCAGAGGAGTTCATCAGCGCGTGTACATCTTTAAGCACAGATGCTAATTCCATATACACGCTTATATTGCAGGCTGGCGGGATATAGCAAGCAAATAAATAAATCCAATCCTTTCCTTGCTTAATTCGAATGCAAATCGACTCCACACCACCAATATTAGGTGTACTGACCACCTCAGAATGTAATGAGGACTTTACAGCAAACAAGACACCACCGCCGATTCTGTTTACGCGATCATTTCTATACACCTGATAATGGTTACAAAAGATTTCAGAATCGAAAACATGAGGCTTAAGCCATGTTTCGGTAAAAGAAATTACATTATAGACGCAGTCAATCGTTTTTAAATAAAAATCACTTAATTTGGTGTTCAGGCCCCTGACATTTTGATAGAAAATATTTAATGCGGAATTTAAGGTTATACTCAGTTTTTTGAAGCAGTACGAGAAATTTTCGCCGTATTGTGACCATGTATTTTAGGCCTGTTTTCAAACTCGCGAACAAAAGCACCAGGTGGCCAAAATGAACTGTTCAGTAAAGTTTGATAATCTTGAGGAGATACATCAATTTTAAAAGAAGAAATGTCTCTTGTGTATGAAAAGTTGAATTTTTTGATAAAAATATTTCCAGTAGAGATTTTGGACGAAATATAGCCCTTTAGATCATCCGCGGTTGTGTCTTTATCAAACCTAGATACGAATATTGATTTCTTCGGAGGAACGACAACCAACTTATTAACAATTGGTTCAGTCGTTTCGTGCATAGTTGATTGTACCGTAATACTTTCGAGAGGTGCATTAGAAGACCTAGAATTAGAAGATGAGTCCTTTGTAGAACAAGACCCCACAGTATGCGGATTCGGTGAAGCTAAGTCAATAAGTTCCTCCTGTGGTTGTACAGGATTTAACTGAAGATTTTTCAACATTGGCACATTACGTGGTCCAGAAGTGGAATCACCCGTCGTACCAAGTAAAGAAGGTAAAGATGCCGATGATGAAGAAGAGAGTTCTAGGCATTTAAATGAATTAAACAGATTTTCGTAGTGCTTGAATTTTTCAGTCAAAGAAAGTAGCTCTTTTCCTATCTCAGAGAAACCACTTCTCGTTTGGCTGAAAAGTTTAGAAAGATCTACTTCGGTCGACCTACAATTCACGCATGACCAACGCAAGCCCTTTCTGTCATTAATCAAATCCAGCATTCTGCCTGTTATGCCTGCACATTTTATATGAGCTAACCCATCACACAGCCAACAAGACACGAAACGCTCGGACTCACTTTTAACAGAACAGTTTTTATATATGCAAGACATATTTAGAGTATAAAATTATATTACAGATAATAAAAAGTAAGCAATCAGAGAGAAATTAAATAAGTGTCAAAACGAATGATAGAACCGAAAGGGTTAATAGATGCGAACAGTTTGAAAGACTGTAAAGTTAGTAAGTTAGTGACAGTTTGGAAAGTAGTGTAGTGTATATGACAGTGAGCAGTTTGAGATGCACAGCAAGACGCTTAAAAAGCAGACGCAAACAGCTGTGACAAGAGAAAGAGAATATAAAAATGAAAATGAAAAAGTGCAAAATAAAGAACGCAAAAAACACAAAAACAATTTATGTTAAAAAGATTAGCCACACAACTGCAACAACGATATGCAAATGACTCGGCAATCACACTTGAAATTTTAAATTGAAAATATTCAATAAATAATTAACCAAAATCTGTTTAACTTTATTGCTTCTGTAGTGCACTAAATTAATCACTTTTTCGCAAAGAACTTTTAAATTAAAGTAAATTATTATACAATATTAAAACACAAAATTAAGGAGCAAAATAATTATCGATCACACAGCTTTGACGTTTGCGTTAACAGCGTTATATCGATCTTTTTTCGCTTGTATATTGCAGTAATCTCTTGATTGGTGGAAACAAAAACAAAGCAAGTTTGTGAAAAATTGATTAGTTTTTAATTACCACATCACCTATCAATTTGCTGAGATGAAGTTTAAATGATTTTATACACTCTAACGCATCATTACTATTTCCGTCACACTTTCGTTTTAAGAAGTAAACGTGCACAATCACTAAATTTGAAGTCGGGTACTTATCTCCTTCTAGTTCTTTAGATGATTTTTTTTTTGCAACTGAATTACTTACATTCATTATTTTTATAAAAAATCCAAAGTCCGGTTAAAAAACTTAAGCGGTCTGTATACGTGGTCAGGCCCGCACAGAGTCGAGTCGGGCCCCTGGGACAGTTCGCGTTAACGGGCCTCCCTAAAAAATAAACTTAATCTAGTAAAAAAAAAAAACATAAAAAAAATTTATCAATTAAAAAGTAAATATTTCTGAGAAGCTTGGTTCACCACCTTACTAATCGCGGTACTTTGGAAACTCTAAATCAAAGTCGATTCTCCTCAATTTCAACTCACTTTTCTAGGATTTGCCCATGTATAAAAAAGATAAATATTTGATTGGATGCTTATAATTTTAGTTTGGTGATTTGGTTAAGTTAATCAATCTCTGTTTTCACAATATAAATGAAATATTTAAATGTTTACTAACTTTATACATATACGTATATGCATTTACATACATACATACTTATGTATGTATATACATTCATAAATACATAAATATCGGTCAATCATCCACAGCCGGTACAGTACAAGCAAACATACAGGCGGAAAAATCCTGCATTTTTCTTTGTTTGCCTAGCTGAAAATAAATGAATGTACCCAATGAATGCACCCAAACTTTGAGTTCACATAACATTGAGTGATTATAACTCGCTGTTCAAGTTTTGAGTGAACAGTTAACGCCTTGCATTCATGTCTGGTTTATGGTTTATGGCGAATAACAATAACACACAACATCGTCTTTCTGTTTGTAGTCTATTTATTCGCACACATCGTCGCCGCTGAACACGAGTTAAGAGAACGATTAAAAATTATTGATAATTTTTGAAACGAAAAAATTTTGTTTCTGATAATTAGCAAAACAAAATAATTTTTGGATATTTTTTATTGATATTTTTTGAAACAAAATTATTTTGTTCATTTCGTTGAGCAGACTTGCTTTTGAGCAGGGTTTGAAATTATTTTCAACTTTTTTTTTTCATTTCCATTGAATTTCATTTTCATTTGAAAATTAAAAAATTAACAGCGCGGCAGAAGTGTAAATAAAAATTGGTAAAAAAACTTTTTAAGTTAAACGGTTTTATGTTATACATACATTGCAATGTTTAAGATAAATGTACTAAAAACCAAAAAATAATAAAATAGATACAGTCGTGGGAATTATAAACATTTGCATAGACTAGACTAAAATAAAACCGTGGGGCACGTCAATTGTCTACAATCGTTGATTAAAATGTTTGTTTTGTAATGTTACACTATCGATTAAAGACAAACTACGAGCAGTGAAACGATTCCTCGTGTGAATGTCCAACGATAAACTAGTTGAAACATCTCTTTTATTAACATGGAGTGTATAACTATTGGAATTTCCATGAGCAAGAAAATAGTAAGTAGTTTCCTCACCGTCTGCGGGCCAACTGCCTAACGACGAATTAAACGATTCTTCTATCGCACATTAAGTCGATAATTTGTAGACAATTGACGTGCCCCACGGTTTTATTTTAGTCTAGTCTATGCAAATGTTTATAATTCCCACGACTGTATCTATTTTATTATTTTTGGTTTTTAGTACATTTATCTTAAACATTGCAATGTATGTATAACATAAAACCGTTTAACTTAAAAAGTTTTTTTACCTATTTTTATACTCAGCTGTACTAGTACACAGAGTATTATAGTTTTAATCACATAACGGTGGATTGTAACAGAGTGAAATAATCGAGATAGATATAGACTTATATATATCAAAATGATCAGGGTGAAAAGAGAAATCGATTTAGCCATGTCCGTCCGTCCGTCCGTCCGTCTGTCCGTCCGTCCGTCCGTCTGTCCGTCCGTCCGTCTGTCCGTCCGTCTGTAAACACTCTAACTCGCGCAAAAATTGAGATATTTTGATGAAATTTGAAATGCAAGTTGGTATCGAGACTGGGACGGGTGGTATTGAAAATGGGCGAAATCGGACCATGACCACGCCCACTTTTCCTATATAGAAATAATCGGAAATTTGGTATCTCAGTCACTAATATAGCTGGAGCGATGAAATTTTACCCACGTGTTGAGCTCAGGCCCCTAGGAAGAAATTTGATGAAATTTTGGAAAATGGGCGGTGCCACGCCCACTTATTAAGGGTCAAACCTTGAAAGTTTTATATGTCATAACTCAGAAACCATTGAAGATATATCGACAAAATTTGGTACGCGTGATTTACTTACTTAGGCATACGTTTGGACGGAAAATAGTTAAAATCGGTTGACGGCCACGCCCACTTTTATATATGTATATTACAAAGTGACCTAATAAAAACATTTTAAGCGATATCTCTGTCAAATATAAAGATCTATCATTGAAATTTTGTCGCGTGAGTCCAACTGCGGATATAAAACGAAAAACACAAAAATTTTGGAAAATGGGCGGTGCCACGCCCACTTATTAAGGGGCAAACATTGAAAGTTTTATGAGTCATAAATCAGAAACCGTTGAAGATATATCGATGAAATTTGGTACGCGTGATATACTTACTTAATCAAATATTTGGACGAAAAATTTCCGAAATCGGTTGAGGGCCACGCCCACTTTTATATATGGGTCTTATAAAGTGACCTAATAAAAACATTTTAAGCGATATCTCTGTCAAATATAAAGATATATCATTGAAATTTTACGGCAAGAGTCCAACTGCCGACATAAAACGAAAAACACAAAAATTTTGGAAAATGGGCGTGGCACCGCCTCTTTTTATAAACAGGAATATACGAAATTTCTGAGCCCATAACAACAAATAATTTATATATAATGACGAAACTTGGTGTGTACACTTTCATTACTTGTGGTAATACACGCTCAAAATTGTAGCGAAATCGGTGGACGACCACGCCCACTTTTATATATGAGAACTATAAAGGGGCCTAATAAAAACATTTTAAGCGATATCTTTGTCAAATATAAAGATAATTCATTGAAATTTTGTGGCATGACTTCCACAATAGACCGGAAACAACAAATAGAAAAATTTTGGAAAATGGGCGTGGCACCGCCTCTTTTTACACAAAGGGATATACGAGATTTCTTAGCCTATAACTCGACAAATAATTGAGATATTATGACGAAACTTGGTTTATACACTTTTATAACTTGTGTTAATAGCCACGCAAAAATTTATTGAAATCGGTTAATGACCACGCCTACTTTTTAAGAAAGATATTTCTGGAACACCCTTTGGGAATTTTTAACGTGGCATCTTTGTAACTAGAAGTCATAAAGGAATAAAATTTTGCACAAAGTATAATATTGATATGCTTAGTTGTATGACTGATAAAAATTTAGAAAATGGGCGTGACTACGCCCACTTTATGCAGCACTCGCTTTATATTAAGTGCACCGTGTTTCCATCAAACGCAAACAATCAATGAAAGCATACAGCTGAGTATCTAATGTTCGATTCCACTCGAACTTAGGCTTCCTTACTTGTTATTTTCTAGTTTTTAGTTTTTATTTAGGAAAATATTTCCTTTCAAGGTAGTAATACATGTTCCGAATTTCAGCCAAATCGGACCATAAATGCGATTTTGGTAAATATAGCGACCCACGCGCCACCTAGCGGAATTTTTTTTTTAAGAAAATATTTCTTTTCAAGGTAGTAATACATGTTCCGAATTTCAGCCAAATCGGACCATAAATGCGATTTTTGTAAATATAGCGACCCACGCGCCACCTAGCGGAATTTTTTTTTAAAGAAAATATTTATTTCCAAGGTAGTAATACATGTTCCGAATTTCAGCAAAATCGGACCATAAATGCGATTTTTGTAAATATAGGGACCCACGCGCCACCTATCGGAATTTTTTTTTCATAATATTGCATTGTCATCGGGGTTATACATGCGTACAAAATTTCAGATTAATCGGTTGACAGGAAGAGGGTGAAATTTGAATTACTAAATATGACCCAAGAATAAATAATAAATAAAAAAAAAAACAAACGGGGTGAGCTAAATAAAACCGTTTAAAAATAAAAAGTTCTACTGTACTGCATCTGCGCAGCCTTAAGTTTCAAAAAATTATAGTCGACTGTTGCTGTATTGTGGAAATTTGTACAGCACAGCAAAGGGCAAACATAATTTCGAGTTTTTAGAGCACTGTTGTTATTGTTTTTTTTTTTTTTAATTTATGGGAACACAATCGAAATTGTAATGTACAAAAAAAACCAATTTCAAAAAGTCGCACTTAAAACTAAAATTCTGTTTATCTATGTTTTACTGTCGACTGATCTGTTTGAAATTACACAGTAAAGCAACAGCACAAAAAACAAACAAATATATTCGACTGTTCTGTGCTTCGACTTAAGATATTTTCAAAGGAAATCGAAATTCAAAAGTTCTCAAAAATTTATTATAACTTTCGCAAAAGAGCAACAGCTTATTTTTGAGACTGTTGGTGTTATGCTGGCAAACAGTGCTTGGGAAGCTTTATATTTCCTCCTAATGTCCTTTTATCTGTGAAGTCGTTTTCATATAGTTGGGTCACCTAACCGAGTTTTTCGACCATAAAACATCCTTTGAAAAAAATCGGCATCGGTATTTATCGCATCTTTTTAATATTACGCTTAAAATGTTTGCAATAAAACAGAATAATTTTAAAAAGAATAAAACTTTCCTGATTTTTAAAACTTCTTATAAAAACCCCAATAAAAACCAATTTTTTTCAATAATCGCGAAAAATCAAAAAATGGTGACTTTCCAAAGTTAGTATTGAAAATATGTAGGTGATATCGGACTACATATAAAAAACACAAAATGTTATAATTCAGAAACTAATATAACCCGAGTAATGAATTTTCAGCCATGACTTTATGAAGTTATAAGGAAATATGCTAAAATTTTAGAAATGTAACATAATTTAATTTATAAGTGGTATGTCGTTAGAAGCGTACTTTAATTATCTTTCGAATGGAGTAGATACGGTTTGCGGGTATTTGTAACTTCAGCGAAAAGAATTTTTGATTGAAGTTGTAACCAAAAAAACACAAAATTACGTTATCTCAAAACCCTAAGCATAAGAAAATGGTTTTGATCTCAGCAGGTTCATACCAGCCCTCCCCTATAACTGAAATTCTTGGTATTTTCTCAAATTAATTATTCGTAAACTAGTGTTTTCAACATATAGCTTTGAGTATGATAGAAGTAAAATTTATCTACCAGAATTTCGTGGGGGGTTCAAACACCCAAAACCCCCCCTAAATACGGCCTTGATTGGTAGAGTGTAATGTCAAAATGATAATTCGCCTTAGTTAAAATCTGAATTCGCTTGGGACTCGCCCATTGCTATTGGTCATGATGTGAATTCGCTTTGATTTTGACATTACACTCTACCTTTGTAAATAAAAAAAAGTAGTTTCTGAATTCGCCACCGAGCATATACATCTGCGCTAAAATAAAAACACGGCTATTAAATTTGTTCGCGACGGTTTCTTAGGTATATTCTCATTGTATATTGCATTAGCGATTCTTTAATTATAAAAAATTTAATTTGGTGGGAGTATTTTATTAATGATATTTTAATTTAAGTTGACCATGTAAAAATTTTTATTTGGCACAGGAACAGCGTAACTGAAACACGACTAAATGAAATTATTCAAAAACGTGTGTGAATGCGCGTGATTTCGGAAAGTAATTTCGGCTAATCAACGTAATTTCAAATGTAATGTGCAGAGACTATTACTATTATACATAGTCATAATTCCGGGATGGGAATCCCTAATGTACACACATACCCTGCAGCAAATATTGGGGACAGTCACGCAAAGCAATAGGGTGCAGTGAAATAACGCCCGCGTTAGTGAAAAAAAGCGCCGCAGGCGAAAAATTGGAATAAAAAATCGCGCGATTTTTAATTCCAATTTTTCGTTTTTTTTTTAAATATGGTGTATTATTATTAGAAAATGCGCCGAAGATATATATTTATCTATATATATATAAAACTAACTATATGGTCAAAAACGCCAAAAATTCTACCCGAGAAAAATTTTTTTTTTAAGTTTATTGTATGAAATATGTCCTAATATGAAGCATTATTATGTAAAGTGTATGGTAACACTATCTGTCAAAGAGCTGAAAGTGTGTACATGTGATTTTTTTCCATTTAAAAAAATTAAGATCAGAATTGAAAAAATTAAAAAATATCATCGTCTGAAAAAATGGTAAGTAATTCTGTTTCCACTGATTTTTTTTGCCTATTTCGACTCACGTGTTAAGAAAATATGCATTTTTGTTAAATAAGGGCTTGTGAAGAGTATAAAGCATTCGGAAGGCATCTTTTATTAAAAAAATATCGGGACGAAAATTTTGTGTAACGTGGCAGTGCAAAATACCATTTTCTTTTTTTTGCGTAAATTAACGCTATCCAATAATGCCATGAAATACATTACTAAATATGGAATTTCATGAAGTTTTAGTAAAAGCAAACAAACATTTAATAAAAAATTTTGTTAGGAATTAAAAAGTGATATAAAATGTGTAACGTGGCAGTGCTATTACTAAAAAATTATACGTTTTCAAATTTACAGGCTCGTGTTAGTAAAGCCGAACAAAATAAAAATTATATTGCGAAGCTAAAGGAGGAGGGAAAACACGACGGATACAAACGGAAAAGAGCTGCTAAAATGAAATTGTATAGGGAATCCAAAAAAATAAAGAAAATGAAATGACCGCTAAAAGTCGCGATGTGAAAAAATATATTTGTGACGAAACTGGGGAAAATATCTTACTACCAACTCGACACATGACTTTAACAATTAGGGAAGCATGTGGAATGTTTAACGAGGAGCAAGAAACATCAGGAAAGAGTACATATCGCTCATTTGCTGCAAGACCGGCATAAATAAAAAAACGTGATTTTTGAGTTAATGATGCAGAATTGTTCGTTATATCATACTTCATGTTGAGTAAAAAATTCATATGAATACCTCTTATATGCTCCGCTTGAGAAGAGAATATGCCGTTATTTCATTTCATCTGTTTCAACTTTTTTTATACGTGAGAACGACATATCTCAGTTGTGCGACTGCTGCCGTCGTGTTAAGATCAATTGGATTTCTCAAACAGAGGCATATTTTGTGTTGTGGAGTTCTTCGTGAAAAGGTAATGGTATTTTTAATCTAGATTTTTTCAAGTACACAGCGCTAATTTGAGTTATGACTATCTTGTTGAAAAGTTTGATTTAATTCAAACATGGTATATTACAAAATATGACGTTCTAGTTGATAAAAATACTATCGCCAACTTAAGTATTTCGTGATATGACGTTATTACATATAAAAGAATGACTAATAAACTGTCATCGTTTTACATTATAACAAAATGTGTCGTTGTTGAATATAGCATTATTAACAGTAACAATAAATTGCTCTCACTAACACAAAATATGATGCTATTGCTGATAAAAAATATAGCTATGTATGAATAAAACGCACGATCACAATAATAAAAGTTGTTGTTTTAGGTTATTTTAAAATGTCAAACTGCAACAGCAGCAAATCATCTTCGAGTTTATCCCGATCATCCTCTTTTTCGGAAGACTTTAGCTCTGTTCAATAACGAAAAATTGTTACGAGTTTTTCCTAAAATATGTCATTTTTGTATGGAGAACTGTCATTTTTTATGAAAAATTCGTAACAATTTTTCGTTATTGAACAGAGCTTTTGACGACTCCGTGGCTGATGCAACATACTGCTCAAAATCACCGCAACAAGAAAGTGATAGTGAGGATAGCAAGACGAAACATGAATCCATTAATTTTTTAATTACTTGAAGTAAAAAGTTAACATTTATCGTTTATGAATTATAACTTAAGATGAAAAGATGTTGAAGAGTTCCTTAATTTCTTAAGTTCAAAAGACTGTTTCTACACTCAGAAAAATAATCACAGTAGTATCAACAGTTTTCTTCTGTTAATCCCTAAATTCGTTAAATTAACAGAAATATGTTTAAGTAGACACATTTAGAGTTATATAAACGAAAACATCTTTTACTTTAACAAATATATCTATTAAAACCTATTTGTTAGTTCAACAGGACTGATCGTCAATTATTAACAGAAATTTTCGTTGATATAACTGAGTCACTGTTAACTTAACCCTAATATCTGTTGCTGTAACCTTTATATTTATTTGTTGATTCAACAAATCATTACTGTTGACTATCAAAAGAAAAAGTATTTATTTTGCCAGCTTTCTCCGTTGTTACTTGTTGCTTTGCTTGCGTGAGTGAGTTTTAATTCACGGATGCTTTTTCGAACAAAGGTAAGTATAATAGCCACTAAAGTTCAATATTCAATATAAAGTTGAATGTTGAATTTCGCACTATGCATATGATGCCGTTGGATTGAATTTCAGGTTGATGTCATGGTTTTAAATCGGAGGAGAATATAAAATAGAGAACGGAATATAGCAAGCAGTGAAGGCGAAGAAGGTGCCGCAATGGAAAACAAGCGGAGATGAAGCTACATATTTGTACTTAGAAATAGAACGGAGGGAGGATGAAGAGAAAAATGCAAACAAAAGATTTAAAAAACTTGCCAATAGCTCTAAAAATACACATTATAAAGTAATTGTTAGAAATAAATTGCCATGTAAAACACAAAGGGATTTATTTTTAAGTAACAAAATTTCAACTGCGGAAAATTGTTGATTTAACAGCAAAAGTGTTTGGATTCACAGCGATTTTTTGTTTTCAGAGTAGTACAACAATAAAACTGTTAAAACAAAATATCGTCTGTCAATTTAACAGATATATCCTTTGGATGTGATTTGACTGTGGAATCTGTTGTTTTAACCCGTAATCCCGTTGATCTACCAGTATCTTTTCTCTCGGTGTATGAATTATAATTAATTTATGTTTATTTTTGTGATATTCATAAGTACATAATATGTATATATGAAGTTCAAAAGACTGAAAATAAAATGAATTAATACGAACTTATTGTTTTATTTCAACAATAATGACACATTATAACTTAAGACACTCTATTGAATATATTTTTGCAACAATAACGTCATTATGCAAAGGAGAGTTGGTTCTTATTCAGGAAAAAACCATAAATGGATACTTGGTGTTGATTTTCCTTTATGGATATGTTAAATATATTATACTGAATTGGTTTGTTTTGAATTTGTAGGATTTCCTATTTTCTGTGTAAGATTGGAGTCAGTTGAAAACTTTGAAAGCGTTTTCTGGACAATCGATTTTTTTTACTTATGCCGGTTTTGCAGCAAATGAGCGATATGTATTAATTTTTTTTGCATTGTCATTGAATAATTTATGATTAAATAAACTTGTTGCGTTCTTTACACATATATTTTGCGTTTATTTATCTTGTACAACTAATATTGTCACCAAATTCAATTAAAATTCGTACGTGTAACATGGCAGTGATTTTTTGTAACGTGGCAGTGGTCAAGTTTACCTTCACAAAATGTCTTCAAATGCATTCATACGCAAAGTAAAGTCATCTGCTTATGAATTTACCTTTTATCCACGACATATTGAAGAAAAAGCCAAATCGGTTTGGTAAATTCGCAGATTTTTTACAAAGTATACAGTAACCTCGGAACACACTTCCAAAATTGTGTAACGTGACAGTGCAACTAAATTTGGTATAACTCTAATGCTATAACAGTTGCGAGGCAATGTAAATACTAAAATTGTTGGCTTCGGAGAATCTCAAAATCCACCTTTAGTAGAACATTATTTAATAATATAGCTTCAGAGATATGAGGTAAAATAGCGTACGAATGTAACGTGGCAGTGGAAAATGTTGACCATATGTAGAAACTCCGCCACTTGTTTTTAAATAATATTCCATTTAACTAAGCCTCTCTTTTTATTACTGAGACTGAGCCTCTCTTTAGTTTCATTAGTTACTTATATATAAAGATAAATATATATCTGCGGCGCATTTTCTAACAATAATACACCATATATAAAAATACGAAAAATTGGAATTAAAAATCGCGCGATTTTTTATGCCAATTTTTCGCCTGCGTTGTTTTTCAATAATAATACACCATTTTTAAAACAAAAAAAAAAAAAAAATTGGAATTAAAAATCGCGCGATTTTTCCATCCATATAGGTTGAATAAAAAATAAAATAAGGAATACGTTTTTATTCACTTTATTCACCTTATTCAGCTTATTTTTGCAAATAACACAAGTAAATGGTTTTTATACCTTTCATGAGAATGAAATGGTATTATAACTTTATGTCGAAATAAAAATCTTGGAAGTAACAGCAGGAGGCGTGACAGACCCACTAAAATATATACCGATATGATCAGAATCACGAGCTGAGTCGATTAAGCCATGTCCGTCTCCATTTCCACAAGTAAGGGCAAGAAACTTTGAGGTATTTGTACGCATATGGGCCTAAACAATGTCTCCGAAATTTGTCAAAATCCGACCAACATAACATATAGCTACCATACAACCGATTGTTCAGATATAGACATTTTAGGGTATAACTTCTCCATTTAAACAGTTAAGGGCATGCAACTTTGAAGTATTTTTACCAGGGACTGTAACGGTTATGAGTTACATATATCCAAAAAAATCATCATATATATTATTTCTAATTGGTGTTTTATAAATATACCTTTTTCTGCTCACAAAATTTACCAAAATTAATAAGTAAGGCATCGTTTTAAAGGTATTAAGTAGCTATGCATGCGAAACGGTGTTTTATTGGGCGTGGTACTTTTTTTAAATAGTATTTTGCAAAAATAAAATGTTTAAATTTAAACTAAAAGATTTGCGCCTAATACTATGCCTTCAGAATTATTTTATTCTATCAATTCAAATCTCAAATGCAGATGTCGCTCCATTTTAACAGTCGTGTATATTTTAAAACACTTTTATAAGCTTCAGCTGTATGTTTGTATGTAAACATTATATTATTTTAGGCGAACACGTGTGCACTCATACTTACGCTGAATGGGGATTTTTCAGTATAGGATATGCTGTACGTAGTACATACAATATATGTATGTATGTATATGTATGTATACTTTTGATCACATAACGGTTGTACGTAAGACCATAAAATAATTGAGATAGATATGGACCAACATATATATATCAAAACGATCAGGATGAAAAAACTGATTGAACCATGTCCGTCCGTCCGGCCGTTCACATTCTAACTTGCGCAAAAAAAAATGAAATTGGGTACACAGATTCTAATGGGAACAGAGAAAGTTGGGGTTGAAGATAAGGCATATGGATCTATTTCGAAAAACACGTAAAACATAATAATTCAGTCACTAATAAAGCCCGAGTGATGAAATAACGTTATGCCGTTATGAGGAAATATACTGAAATTTTGAAAAATGGGCCAAGAGGGGCAAATTTTCAAAGATTTATAAGTAAAAACTCAGGAACTGTAGCAGATGAATCGATTAAGCTTCGGCCACTGATTTGCTTGCAAGGCAGACGTGTGGAAAAAAAAACCCAAGTCGGCAGGGACCACATACATATATATAAAAATATATGTAAAATATATAAACAAATTTAATACACATTACTACTTATATATATCTATGTAGGTATAATAAAAACATTTTATGCGATATGTTTGTGAAACATATAAGTAATTCATTGAAAGTTCCATAAGTTCCACTGTAGACATAAAACCAAATATGTAAATATAAGTTTTTTTAAAATGAGCATGACAGCACAAACTGTATCGACTGCTACTATGTATGTTTTATTATTTTTTGCGCAAAATGCGCACGGGTCCAGCTAGTGATTTTTAATCATTATTTGCTGAGTTTTATTTTCTGCTCACAAAATAAAAGCTATTTCTTGAGTTTTATTTTTCCCTCAGAAAATAAAAGTTATTTCTTGAGTTTTATTTTTCGTTCAGAAAATAAAAGTTATTTTTTGAGTTTTATTTTTCGATCAGAAAATAAAATTTATTTTATGAGTTTTATTTTTCCCTCAGAAAATAAGTTATTTTTTGAGTTTTATTTTTTGATCAGAAAATAAAAGTTATTTTCTGAGTTTTATTTTTTTGCTGAGAGAATAAAAGTTTTTCAGTTTAATTTTGGCTGCAATTGTAGATTTTGCGATATAAATAGGTAAAGTAGATAAATAAATATTTAATTTTTTTTATTTATAAACTTTACCTACGTGTTAATTTGGCAAAATCGACAGCTGCAGCTAAAATTAAACCGAAGAAACTTTTATTCTCTGAGCAAAAAGAAAAAAACTCAGAAAATAACTTTTATTTCCTTAAATACTTATATTTTCGTTCATCATTTTGTTACTAATTAAATTATTTCTCAATTTCTAGTACGATTTTTAAGATAAAAACGTGTTTTTTAAGCTATTATTTATTTTTAATTTTTAAATGTTTCATTAAAGGATGTTTTATGCGGACGCAAGAATAAAATTAAAAAGAAGTCTGATGAAGGGATGTGGTGATCTTCGAAATAGATCTACATACATATGTATTTATAACTTCTACCAAAAATATTAATTTTTCAAATAAATTTCTTCCTTATAAAAAAACATTGGTCATGAGAGCTCAAAAATGAAGCCTAAACAAAAAAATATCAACTAATATGTACCAGGGCCGTAGCCAGGAATTTATTTCGTGGGGGGTTTCATCATTGTGGATTTTTTGTTTTTTTTTTTTTGAGGAAAATATATAACCTATTTCGTGCACTAAATAAAAATAATAAAAAAAAATTCTGGTTTCTAAAGTGCTACTTAGAAGAAATTTTTTTTACTTTTGATTTTCAAATTAGGATTCTTATAAGAAGTTTTAAAAATCAGGAAAATTTTATTCATTTAAAAATTAGACTGTTTTATTACAAACACGATGAATACTTTATTTTTGGTGATTTTATCCAAGTGAAAAAAAAAATATTTTATGGACGAAAAACTCGGTTAGATTACCCAGCTGTTTTCAGCTCTAAAAGTCCGCCTCAAGATTTTTAGCTTATGTTGAGACTCTAACTTGTTTTTTTTGCAACTTTGTTATTTGACATCCGATTTTTAAAATTGATAGATATGTCATTATTTTAGTCTTTTGAGCAGGGTTTGAAATTATTTTCAACTTTTTTTTCATTTCCATTGAATTTCATTTTAATTTGAAAATTAAAAAATTAACAGCGCAGCAGAAGTATAAAAAATAAAAAGTTCTACTGTACTGCAACTGCGCAGCCTTAAGTTTCAAAAAATTATAGTCGACTGTTGCTGTATTGTGGAAATTTGTACAGCACAGCAAAGGGCACTGTTGTTATTGTTTTTTTTTTTTTTTGTAATTTATGGGAACACAATCGAAATTGTAATGTACAAAAAAAAACCAATTTTAAAAAGCCGCACTTAAAACTAAAATTCTGTTTATCTGTGCTTTACTGTCGACTGATCTGTTTGAAATTACACAGTAAAGCAACAGCACAAAAAACAAACAAATATATTCGACTGTTCTGTGCTTCAACTTAAGATATTTTCAAAGGAAATCGAAATTCAAAAGTTCTCAAAAAATTATGATAACTTTCGCAAAACAGCAACAGCTTATTTTTGAGACTGTTGGTGTTATGCTGGCAAATAGTGCTCGAGAAGCTTTATATTTCCTCCTAATGTCCTTTTATCTGCGAAGGCGTTTTCATATAGTTGGGTCACCTAATCGCGTTTTTCGACCATAAAACATCCTTTTTGTTTCACTTGAAAAAAATAAAGTATTTTTCGCATCTTTTTAATATTACGCTTAAAATGTTTGCAATAAAACAGAATAATTTTAAAAAGAATAAAACTTTCCTGATTTTTACAACTTCTTATAAAAACCCCAATAAAAACCAATTTTTTCAATAATCGCAAAAAATCAAAAAATGGTGACATTCCAAAGTTAGTATTGAAAATATGTAGGTGAAATCGGACTACATATAACAACGCACACATCCCATATATGGGATATTTCGAAAAACACACAAAATTTTATAATTCAGAAACTAATATAACCCGAGTAATGAATTTTCAGCCATGACTTTATGAAGTTATAAGGAAATCTGCTAAAATTTTAGAAATGTAACATAATTTAATTTATAAGTGGTATGTCATTAGTAGCGTACTTTAATTATATTTCGAACGGAGTAGATACGGTTTGCGGGTAATTGTAACTTCAGCGAAAATAATTTTTGTTGTAACCAAAAAAACTCAAAATTACGTTATCTCAAAACCCTAACCATAAGAAAATGGGTTTGATTTCAGCAGGTTCATACCAGCCCTCCCCTATACCTGAAATTCTTGGTATTTTCTCAAATTAGTTATTTGTAAACTAGTGTTTTCAACATATAGCCTTGATATGTACTATGTGTATCGAAGCAAAACTATTTCGGTTTTTAATCGGAGATATACTCTTCTTTATTTGCCTGTGCATATTCACAATGAACAGTCAGTGCTCCAAAATATTCCCATTGTCCTATAATCACTGCCATATTTTCTTGTATACCAAAAATAGTAAAAAATTCCTTGAAAATAAAAATAGCCAAACACGTGTGAAAGTTACCAAGAAACCAACCACGAAAAAATAACCTATTTTGCTAATTAATTACCAAGTTCGACAACCGTGATTCTAATTATACTATAAATAGAATTTGTATAAACAAAAAACACAAAACCAGTTCTTGCTTTTTAAATACATTAATCAACCAGTCGCGAGAAGCCAGAAACATGGCGTGGGTCCATTGCATTTCCCACCGCGATTGAATTGCTGTTATATGCAAAGAAAACTTCAAAGAAAAAATTGTGAAATAATGATAAGAAGAGTGATTTACGTGTGTATGTAGGTTTTGGAAATTGAAATATACTTTCACCAAAGAATAATAATGCATTTTCTGAAGTTGATAATTATTGTTTGACTACTATAAAAAAGCAACTAACGAATTATGAATGTGTATTACCAACAATTTACCATTTTAGTAAAAATTTTCGTCTCAATAAAGACGCGTTCAAATAAATATTGCAGGTGGTGGAAGGTCGGCTTCAGTATAATACGCCCGCCGTATTTATTTTCAAACCACTAAGCATGTTTCAATGAATCCTTCAGGAAAAGTCTGTGAATGATTATTTTACTAGTTATAACACTCCCGACTACGCAAAATTACTGTAAATCTCTCCAGATCTAACTCCAGAAAGGGAGTTCTGTCGGCTGAGGATTACTTTTCAAAGCGCGGCGGCCTTCGCAATGCATAAAGCGCTAAGCAGAATCAGTACTTCTCCGTCATGACAGACAAGGAAGAAACTGACAGCTGAGTAGACTGTGTATGTTTTGCTCGTGCAACACTACATTGGCAAAGTATCAGTCGCCGGATCCGGCATACTTTGCCAATTTTCTATTTTGCCGTACGTCAGCGATATAAGATGTGTTCGGTGAGGGCATTAGAGAACTCTAGTGCAGAAAATTGCGTTCGATAACTCGTTTTTGTACTAAGCTGTGCAGAACTGTGTTTTGTAACCAACTTAAAATTAAATATTAGTATTAAATTAATACTATTAATACATATTCCATGCGATTTTGCTCTTAGCAATTCGTTAATTTTCGTTTTTTGACGCCTATAACTAATGCCGTTTTCTTTTCTCGAAAAAATGTTGCCCTTTTTGATTTTCTTAGCTATTTTGTAGGTTTGTATGGTAATTTTACCGAATATTGAGCTCTAAGTAAGCAAGAGGGCACCATTATCTACAAATTTAGCCATTTTATAGAAAGTTAGGTTACGCAATTCGATAATTGGGATATAGAAGGGCAGCATTTTTTTGCAGAAAAGAAAACGCCATAAAACTTCTGTGACAAATGTCTGATATTGTTCTACCCTACACTTTTAGTGCATTCACCGAACACATATTCTATGTGCCACTCTTTCCGCTACGTACGTCCTGTCAGTCGAAAACGACGTACGTCATGACGGAGAAGTACCGATTCTGCTTAGCGCTTAAGGGTGCTCTACGCAAAAATACTGTGTTATTAATGAATTATAATTTTCCGCAAGATTTGGTTTGCATTTTAGTGATCTATCGCCAAAAAAAAAGAAACGAAAAATTCCGGTGCCGGGTACATTGTTATTGAAATTTTCCCGTTTTTGTATACAATTTGCTTTTATGTAGTTCTTTTATGTAATTCTATGAAAAACAGAAAAAAGGACAAGGTAAAGATTTCTTTCACGCAAAATTAAGACTATTTTTTTATTTTCAGCCTCTAATTAAATTTATGCTTGTTTATTTAAAATAAAAGGATTGCTATCATCCCTCAAAAACTTTCTTTCGTTCAGAGAAATCCTTTGCTCCTCTTCCTCTACTAATAAAGCTGCTATCGCAATAGAATCCATTATTTTATTATTTAAATAAATTGTTTTTAGTAAAATAAAGTAAAAATGTTTTTGGTTTTATCAAAAAGATAAGAAACCTGAGAAAAACCCGCTCAATTTCGCATCAGCACTTGGTAACGCTGATTCGAACAAAGTTCATATAGTTGGCAACACTTAACTTCGAACCGTCGGTGTAGCTGATACGATTTTCGAGGAGTTCGGCACCGTGGTTTTAGGCGTTTCGGTAGTTCGTTCGGTGTTCGTGATACTGGCATATATTTGCAAATACAACAACAACAAAACAGAAATATATGTAGAACTTGTTACTTATTGGCTTGCAGACGTGAGTGAATTGAAATTCATAGAGGCTGTTTCGAAGAAAAGTAAGTATAAAAGCCACAATGAAGCATGGCATATAATGTTGAATGTCCCACTATATGATGCCGTTGGGCTGAATCACAGGTTGATGTCATGTTTTTCGAATCCGGAGGAGAATACAAATAATAGAGGAGAGAACACAATAAAAGTGAATGTTTGAAAAATATAATAAATTTAGTTAAACGTTGCAACTTTTAGGATGGGATGAAGTTACATACATACATAAATACATACATACATACATACAGGTGAAGCTAATATAAGATCGTGTTAAAAATAAGTGCATATTTTAACAAGTAAGGAAGCCTAAGTTCGAGTGGAATCGAACATTAGATACTCAGCTGTATGCTTTCATTGTTTGTTTGCGTTTGATGGAAACACGGTGTAGGTACTTTATATAAAGCAAGTGCTGCATAAAGTGGGCGTAGCCGCGCCCATTTTCAAAATTTTTATCAGTCATCCAACTAAGCATATGAATATTATTCTTTGTGCAAAATTTCATTCCTTTATGACTTCTAGTTACAAAGGGTGTTCCAGAAATATCTGTTAAAAAGTAGGCGTGGTCATAAACCGATTTGAATAAATTTTTGCGTGTCTATTAACACAAGTTAAAAAAGTGTATAAACCAAGTTTCGTCATAATATCTCAATTATTTGTCGAGTTATAGGCTAAGAAATCTCGTATATTCCTTTGTCTAAAAAGAGGCGGTGCCACGCCAATTTTCCAAAATTTGTCTATTTTTCGTTTCCGGTCTATTGTGGAACTCTTGCCACAAAATTTCAATGAATTATCTTTATATTTGACAAAGATATCGCTTAAAATGTTTTTATTAGGCCACTTTATAATACCCATATATAAAAGTGGGCGTGGTCGCCAACCGATTTCGCTAAAATTTTCAACATGTATTATCACAAGTAATAAAAGTGTACACACCAAGTTTCGTCATTATATATCAATTATTTGTCGAGTTATTGGCTCAGAAATCTCGTATATTCCAGCTTCTAAAAAGGGGCGGTGCCACGCCCATTTTCCAAAATTTTTGTGTTTTTCGTTGTATGTCCGCAGGTGGACTCCTGGCATAAAATTTCAATGATATATCTTTATATTTGACAGAGATATCGCTTAAAATGTTTTTATTAGGTCACTTTATAATACCCATATATAAAAGTGGGCGTGGCCGTCAACCGATTTTGACAATTTTTCGTCCAACCATTTGCCTAAGTAAGTATATCACGCATACCAAATTTCATCGATATATCTTCAACAGTTTCTGAGTTATGACTCATAAATCTTTCAATGTTTGCTCCTTAATAAGTGGGCGTGACACCGCCCACTTTCCAAAATTCCATCAAATTTCTTCTTAGGGGCCTGAGCTCAACACGTGGGTAAAATTTCATCACTCTAGCTATATTAGTGGCTGAGATACCAAATTTCCGATTTTTTCTATATAGGAAAAGTGGGCGTGGTAATGGTCCGATTTCGCCCATTTTCAATACCAACCGTCCCAGTGTCGATACCAACTTGCATTTCAAATTTCATCAAAATATCTCAATTTGTGCGCGAGTTAGAGTGTTTACAGACGGACGGGCGGACGGACGGACATGGCTCAATCGATTTCTCTTTTCACCCTGATCATTTTGATATATATAAGTCTATATCTATCTCGATTATTTCATTCTGTTACAATCCACCGTTATGTGATTAAAACTATAATACTCTGTGTACTAGTACTGCTGAGTATAAAAATATAAATACACGCGCACCATCTACTGGACACGGTAGGCAGGAAGCGACGATAGGTTGCATGAAAATGTCGAGAAAAAAGGAAAGTGGGGTTGTGTTATGTGATGTTTATAGATGAAACATCCGTTGAAATTAAAATCCGAGCTGCTCCTTTTTCAAGGATATCCACATTTTTTGTTTTTTTTTGAAAGGATCAAATATTGAGGAAATCGAAAATTCGCCACTGTCCAAATTTTTCCGATTTCAATACATTATTTGGTCGCTAAGGGATACAAAAAAAGGTATTAAAAAGAAAAAAGGACACCTATAGTGGAAAAATCCAATGTGAACAGGACCTAAAGGATAACCACTGAAATATAAAATAACACAAAAAGTACCCATTTTAATTTGCGCATAACTCCTAAAATGTTAACTCTACGTGAAAATTCCGTATAATATGTTTCATTCAGAATAAATAAAGGAATATTTCTTGTAATGATCCAATTCTCATTCTTACATATCTATACGTTAATATTAAAAAGAATTAGAGCTGAAATACGCGCTAGCTGTGCACGGTGGACGGTAAGCAACAATAGGTTGCATGGGAATATCGAAAAAACGATCGCCGGCTAAAAACTTACGTAAAATGATATTCTAATATACTTCATAAACACACAGCAAGCGTGAATAAAATCTGCAACATTTTTTTTAAACGAAAATTAGTACCAGCACACAGCTAGGCACATATTCGTTGGGCCATCGTTTTTACGATATTCCCATGCAACCTATTGTTGCTTCCCGCCCACCGTGCACAGCTAGCGCGTATCTCAGCTCTAACTCTTTTTTAGTATTAACGTATAGATATGTAGGAATGAGAGTTGGATCATTAGATTAAAATATTTACATAAACTAGAAAAATATTTGAACTTAAAATAGCACCATAAAAAAAACGTACTTTTTTTGAAATTTTCACTTTAGATGCACAAAAGTATATTAAGCACTGCAGGTACATTAAAATTGCATATCAGAGAAATATTTCTTTATTTATTCTGAATGAAACATATAATAAGGAATTTTCACGTAGAGTTAACATTTTAGGAGTTATACGCAAATTAAAGTGGGTACTTTTTGTGTTATTTTATATTTCAGTGGTTATCCTTTGGGTTCTGTTCACGTTGGATTTTTCCACTACAGGTGTCCTTTTTTCTTTTTAATACCTTTTTTGTATCCCTTAGCGACCAACTAATGTATTGAAATCGGAAAAATTTGGACAGTGGCGAATTTTCGATTTCCTCGATATTTGATCCTTTCAAAAAAAACAAAAAATGTGGATATCCTTGAAAAAGGAGCAGCTCGGATTTTAATTTCAACGGATGTTTCATCTATAAACATCACATAACACAACCCCACTTTCCTTTTTTCTCGACATTTTCATGCAACCTATCGTCGCTTCCTGCCTACCGTGTGGAACATAGCGGAGGTTACAACCTAATCCCATTAGTAAATATGGCAGCAGCTAGAAATTACATACATACATACATACAGGTGAAACTAATAAAAGCGTGTTAAAAATTGACATCTACCTATACAAAGAGTTAACCGCTAAAGCGAATAGCGTATTCATTCTTTTGGTACACTTCCCAATGAAGGTAATATTCAAACCCTAGTTTGATGACAATATTGCCCAAAAATATTTTGCGGCCATCCGGGTCCACATTTTTCCGCTATCCATGGTTTCGATTCTTTTTACATTCATGTAATTGTCCACAACCATAGAACTGCCTTCAAGAGCAAAATTATTAAATTTTTTGAGAAATTTTAAGCTATGTCAGCCCAATTATACCTAACTTAAACTTGATGAGCTCATCCAAATATTAATAGATTTTTTAACCAGAATTGAACATTCGTGAGAAAAAAAAAATGTTCTATTTAGGCCGCGATGTTACCTTCCCAGGGAAGTATACCAAAAAATTGAATAAGCCATTCGCTTTAGCGGTTAACTCTACGAACATATGTATAGGTAGATATCAATGCCTTATTCTTGTGCAAAATCATAAATTTTCGGAACAAGTGCAGAATATGTACGCTGGATATGTATGCTGTTTTTTTTATTTATATATTCGTATTGGAATTTTTTTCAAACATTTCTATGAATGGAGTTTTTTTTAAAACACATAACACAATTTTATTCACTTATTTTTTTAATTTTATTCAATTGTCGAAAATTAAATTTTGGATATTTATATTTTCATAAAAACGAGTAAAACCCTGAAGGTCTTCGGCTGTGAGAAAGACTTCCTTTGAACGGAAAATTCCATAGTGATTTGATCATGATGGTTTCAACCAATTTTTATAAATGCGAATGTACGTATGTAATTGATTTTCCAAAATTTTTTTTGTAATATGAGGTTATTTGTTTTAATTATAATTTATGGCTGCAAAAATATCCTGAAATCAGTTGTATGTACGAGTATATGAATCTGGTTTTGACGCGGTTAACATTCATTAGTTGCAATTTGTGTAGTAACAATGTATCGAATATTATAATAAACTGGCGCAGAGGATTTTTTTATAAGCATTTTCATGGCAGAAGTACACTCGGAGGCTTGGCGAGCAAATCCGAAGGGTGGCGACATTTTTAATTAAAATAAAATTCAAAAGTATTTCCGATTTTAATTAAAATGAATTTTTAATATTTTTTCGGGCCGGGATTCCAACCCGGCATGTTTGCATTTTAAAAATTTTCCACAAGTTTGTAATGAGTTTATGTGAACATACGCATATTTACAATTGTTTCTATAAAGGCTATTGCATTTAGATATCCAAATCAGTTAATGGGAACAATATAGAGTTTATTCCACACGAATGCCTTAACCGGAGAGGAAAACTGTGAGATTTTTTCGCAGCGGAGTGGGACGGGTATTAGCTAGTAAACTATAAAAAATTAACCCGATATCAAAAAAACTGAGGGAATATTTTACATGCAAACAGACGGACATTGTTGAATTGATGCAGCTCTTCACTTTAATGATTTCGGTATATAATCTTCTGCTACTAAGGGCCAGTTTTTCAGGGCAAGTTTAACTTTATTTGTTGTTTAAACTTATAGCGTTTTCTTTTCTACACAAAAGGGTTGTCATGGCGAAGCGCAATAATAGCTCAGATTTGCACTACACCCTGTCGAATTGCCGTCCTCTTCATATTCAGTGCAGCCCTTCACATATATATGTACAATAGAATACACTCTAAATGTCACAATTGTGTATACTTTAGCTGTTCTGGTATGACGCAATCTATATAATACATATTATGTGTGCTAGAAAGAGACATAAAAGGTATACTTTTTATTCGTTATTGTTATTGATCAGCTGTTTGACAGGGTCATTTTATGCCCCGTCGATAGCACAGAGGGCAAGAAATCTTGCCCTTTCGAATTTTTTTAGGATTGCCCTTTGAGAAAAGATAGCGATGTGGACTGCGATGATTGCACTCATTTAACAAAAGAACACAACTTTTTGAAGGCACTACATGAGTGCGACATTTTTGTGTAGAAAAGAAAACGCTATTAGTTTAAACTCAAGTTGCAGTTTTTCAGTGAAATTTGAACGTAGTCTAAACTTCGTTTAAACGCTCATTCCGTTAGGGTTAAACTAAGTTCAACTGATCAGCTGTTCAGACCCCTCTTGCCATCTGGTTTTTTTTGTTTATTTGAAAAAATATAAATAAACAAGGTTGCCGTATTCAGGATTTTTTTTTTTTTTTTTTTCAAAACGGACGCTTCAGAAGGATCCTCCAATACGAATGGAAAACGGTGAATTTGCTCGAAGTGACCACGAAAAAGGAATAGCTTTTGCAACCCATCTTTCAAATATATTTACTCCAAATGAAGGCCAAAATGTTCTCCAAGAAAATACTCCACAATTACCAGCAAGACCACTTGAATTTAAACTAGACGACTTGAATAAAACTATATCCAAAAACATAGAGAATAAGAAAGCACCAGGGTATGACAGAATAACAGGTGAAATGTTAAAAGCTCTTCCGATAGTAGCTATTAAGCAATTACTATATATCTTCAATAGTATCCTCCGATTATGTCACTTTCCTAATCCATGGAAACTATCTGAAATTATTATGATCCCAAAACCAGACAGAGACCCGACAATACTAGCTCCTACAGGCCAATAAGCTTAATCTCTATCTTTTCCAAACTATTCGAAAAATTATTGCTGAAAAAAATTAAGAACTGCACGAAACCATACAAAGTCACCAATTTGGATTTAGAGAGCAGCACGGTCCGATAGAACAAGTGCATAGAATAGTTTCAGAATTAAGGCCAACTTTTGAAACCAAACGATATTGCACTGCCCTATTCCTAGATGTGGCACAAGCTTTCGATAAATTATGGCTAGAAAGGCTCTTGCATAAATTAAAACAAACACTTCCATATAATCTCTACGGGGTCTTAGCTTTTTAACAGGTAGAAAATTTCGAGTAAGGCACAAAAGTTTTACAACCGAAAGCCATCCAATTTCTGCTGGAGTTCTACAAGGTAGCGTTCTAGGGCCTGTATTATACTTAATTTACATAAGTGATCTGCCAACGAACGCGAGTCTTGTCACGCCTACCTTCGCAGAGGATACGGCTATACTGAGTGTGCACGCAAATCCCATAACTGCTACTATCCAATTTCAGAGACACATACAATATTTAGAAGAATGGCTTACTACGTGGAGAATTAAGGTCAACGTCTCTAAATGTGTACAAGTAACTTTTAGCCTAAAAGAAGACACATGCACACAGTGGCGTAGCTAGAGAATTTTTCGGGGGGGGTCACAGCCAATGTAAAAAATTTACCAAAATTAAAATTACCAAAAACAAGTAAGGAAGCCTAAGTTCGAGTGGAATCGAACATTAGATACTCAGCTGTATGCTTTCATTGTTTGTTTGCGTTTGTTCGATATAGGGTGTATTTTATATGAAACGAGTGCTGCATATACAGGGCGCAGCCACGCCCATTTTCAAAATTTGTATCAATCATCCAAATAAGCATATAAATATTATTGTTAGTGCAAAATTGCATCCCTCTATGACTTTTAGTTACAAAGACTTCACGTTACAAATTCCAAAAGGGTGTTCCAGAAATATCTTTGTTAAAAAGTAGGCGTGGTCATAAACCGATTTCAATACATTTTTGCGTGTCTATTAACACAAGTTATAAAAGTGAATAAACCAAGTTTCGTCATAATATCTCAGTTATTTGTCGAGTAATAGGCTCGTAGATTTCTTTGCATAAAAAGAGGCGGTGCCACGCCCATTTTATAAACTTTTTTTATTTTTTGTTTCCGGTCTATTGTAGAACTCATATCACAAAATTTCAATGAATTATCTTTATATTTCACAGAGATATCGCTAAAAATGATTTCATTAGGTCACTTTATAATACCCATATATAAAAGTGGGCGTGGTCGTCAACAGATTTTGGTAATTTTTCGTCCACACATTTGGCTAAGTAAATATATTACGCGTACCAAATTTCATCGATATATCTTTAACGGTTTCTGAGTTATGACATATAAAACTTTCAATGTTTGACCCTTAATAAGTGGGCGTGGCACCGCCCATTTTCAAAAATTTTTGTATTTTTTGTTTTATGTCCGTAGTTGGACTCCTGCCACAAAATTTCAGTGATAGATCTTTATATTTGACAGAGATATCGCTTAAAATGTTTTTATTAGGCCCCTTTATAGTTCCCATATATAAAAGTGGGCGTGGCCGTCAACCGATTTTGATAATTTTTCGTCAAAACATTTGCCTAAGTAAGCATATTACGCATACCAAATTTCATCGATATATCTTCAACGGTTTCTGAGTTATGACATATAAAACTTTCAATGTTTGACCCTTAATAAGTGGGCGTGGCACCGCCCATTTTCCAGAACTTCATCAAATTTCTTCATAAGGGCCTGAGCTCAATACGTGGGTAAAATTTTATCACTCTAGCTATATTAGTGGCTGAGATACCAAATATCCGATTTTTTCTATATAGGAAAAGTGGGCGTGGTCATGGTCCGATTTCGCCCATTTTCAATACCAACCGTCCCAGTCTCGATACCAACTTGCATTTCAAATTTCATCAAAATATCTCAATTTTTACGCGAGTTATCGTGCGTACGGACGGACGGACGGACGGACGGACGGACGGACGGACGGACGGACGGACGGACGGACGGACGGACGGACATGGCTCAATCGATTTCTCTTTTCACCCTGATCATTTTGATATATATAAGTCCATATCTATCTCGATTATTTCATTATGTTACAATCCACCGTTATGAAATCAAAATTATAATACTCTGTGTACTAGTACAGCTGAGTATAAAAAAAATACAATTTTTTTTACAAATGATAAAAATCGCTAGCTTAGAATGCAAATTGTGTAAGTCCTTTTTTAAAACTTTGTAGGAGAGACAAAAAACAAAAAAGAAAAAAAAATTCGAAATGAAAAAAAATTTCTGTTCATATAAATATTTTGGACTTACACAATTTTTTTCGCTTTTTGGACTTACACAATTTGCGTATCACTGAATAACAACGAGTAGAAATATGACAAGTATCTCAGACTTGTTTAGCGCGGTGCGTATTTGATTTTTCTAGCGTTCTACATAAAAATACACTTTTTCATAAAAGTGGACTTACACAGTTTGCACTCTAAGCTAGCGAAATGTAATTTTTTTCAGACCACAATTTAACATTTTAGTACACAAATATCGCTTATTATACATATATAAAACTCTTAAGGCCCTTGGCCACTTAAAATCTGGAATGATAAGTAGTGTATACATATGTGTGAGTGTTGAGTGATTGACGCAAATATCTAAAAGATTTGATTCTCATCAACGCGAGCCCGACAACAAGAACGTGTAGCACGACGACTGCCGATTGCACTAACACACACAAAAAGACCCACACATACACACTGCTTGACATGCCAGATTGTCAGTTGCCAAGGGCCTTTAACTATACTTCAAAAGTAAGTCTCATATTCTCTTCTGGAAATCTACCTATGATTTTCAAGTTTTATGTGACCAAAATTGAATTTTGTAAAATTGTTACAATTACAGAAAAAAACATACCCACATATTGGAAATAGAATGGGGAACAATAATTCATCGCTTTTTTCCCGACCTCATACTCTGCACTTGCCCCAGATGGTCGAAACTTAGCATATCTGAAGTTAATTTTTTTGTTTTTTTCTTACATATTTTTAAGTGCTAGTTTCAACTTGAATATTTATTATTTAAAGCATTTCATTTAAGTAATCGTGATGAATCCTAAAGGTTCAAGTAATTATTAACACTTTTCAATAATATCCTTGGTTTCCAATAATTCTAAGTTTATAGTTTTAAGCTTTTAAAATTGGGATATTTTAAAAAAAATTATCACTCTTTTTCATGTTAAAAATTGGTTTTGTTATGTTGGTCTGTCAGACTCAGTCAAATTAACCCTCGGACATGATATCTAGCATGGTAGAAAAATAGAAGGTAAAATCACTTATTGACGTAGGCAGCCATCTTAGCCATTTGACTTTTATTGAATTTATGACATTTCATTGAAATCATGCTACCAGAGTAAACAGCAGCAAATGTTTTCTTGGGCCGAAATCTGAAGTTTGTGAAAATAAATTAATTTATTTTCAAAAAAGCAATTGTGATTTGTGAAAATTAAATAAATAAATAAATTTACTTTCATACGCGGAATTTGTGAAAAAAGATTTGAAAAATGAGCTGCCTCTTCAAGGGATGCGAAAATACCGTGCACTTTTGCAAAGGCCCAGCGGTGAAGTTTTTTAGGTTTCCAGCAATTCCGTTTATAAGAAATCAATGGCTTCAAGCGTGCCAAATAGAGGAAGTTGATCTTCCAAAGAACCCGTTGATGTGCTCAGTGCATTTCGGTGCTAGCGATATTAGTAGCACAAACAACGAAACGTTATTATCGAAATGTGCAGTGCCAAGTTATAATGCGAAAACAAAGTATGGACGCAATAATTAAAATGTGCATAAATCTTAATAAAATATGTATTTGTTAGAGTGTAATTAGTGGAAAGCTTTTTGAACAAAAATCTCGAAGCTGGAGATACGTAAGTGCTTTATAAACAAACATTGAATGGAAAATATCTCGAAGACATCCTGATGAAAAAAAAGATTACAAAAACAAAACAAGTAAGAGCGCGGCTGTCTTCGGCCGTACCGAAGACTTCATACCTTTCATGAGTGGGGAAATGAAAAGCTACCTATTTATTAACACGCTTTTATTAGCTTCACCTGTATGTATGTATTTATGTATGTATGTATGTATGTATGTATGTATGTATGTAACTTCATCCCATCCTAAAAGTTGCAACATTTAACTAAATTATTATATCTTTTAAAACATTCACTTTTTTGTGTTCTCTCTATTATTTCTATTCTCCTCCGGATTCGAAACATGACATCAACAGCCCAACGGCATCATATAGTAGGACATTGTATTTGTATTTGTATTTATTGTAGTTCTTATCCTAGCACAACAATCAGGAAGATTATTTTACAGTGCTAGTCACGGTAATAAAATGAATTAGATCTACATACATATAAAAAAAAAGAAGTTTAAGAAAATTAGCGGGGAAAAAGGTAATATAAAATAAAAAAAAAAAAAAAAAAAAAAAAATATAATAATATGTTAACAATGAATTAAATTAAATTAAATCAAACTGTTAGGAAAAAAAAAATAATAAAAAAGATTAAAAATTAAACTAAAATTAATTTGTTTAAAATCATATTTATAAATCTTCTTCTTCTTGATTGGCGCTTAACCGTCTAGACGATTCTGGCCGAGTCCAACAGAGCGCGCCAATTGCTTCTGTTTCGTGCAGCATGGCGCCACTTGGGAACACCTAGGGAGGCAGCATCGCTGTCCACCTGATTTTCCCAACGCAGTGGAGGTCTCCCTTTTCTTTTGCGTTCAGCGGGTTTCGATAGAAATGCTTTCTTAGCCGGAGCGCCTTCGTCCATTCTCACGACATGACCTGCCCAACGCAGCCGCTGGATCTTTATTCGCTGAACAATGTCGATGTCTGTGTAAAGCTCGTACAGCTCATCGTTAAATCTCCGTCGATACTCGCCCACGCCAACGCGCAAAGGTCCATAAATCTTACGAAGAACTTTTCTCTCGAATACTCCAAGTGCCATCTCATCTGATTTTGAAATTGTCCATGCTTCTGCGCCGTACATGAGGACTGGAACGATGAGCGTCCTGTAGAGTGTGATTTTTGTTTGTCGAGAGAGGACTTTACTTTTCAGTTGCCTACTTAGTCCGAAGTAGCATTTATTGGCAAGCGTGATTCTTCGTTGGATCTCCGTGCTGACATCATTCTTGGTGTTAATGCTGTTTCCCAGATAGACGAAGTCCTTAACAGTTTCGAATTTGTAGCTATCAACATTGACGTGGCTGCCAAGGCGTGCTGTTTCTTTGTGTGATGACAGGAGGTACTTCGTCTTGTCCTCGTTGACCGCCAAACCCATTTTCTTAGCCTCTTTATCCAGCTTGGAGAAGGCAGAACATACGGCGCGCGTGTTAGTGCCAATGATGTCGATGTCATCGGCGTACGCCAGCAGTTGCACACTCTTGTGATATAAGATGCTTCCTGTATGGTTAAGTTCTGCAGCTCGTATTATCTTTTCCAGCATCAAATTGAAGAAGTCGCACGAAAGAGAGTCACCTTGTCTGAAACCTCGTTTGGTCTCGAACGGCTCGGAGAGGTCCTTCCCAATTCTGACTGAGCTGGTGGTGTTAGTCAATGTCATTTGGCATAGCCGTATAAGTTTAGCAGGGAAACCAAATTCAGACATTGCGGCATACAGGCAATTCCTATTCGTGCTGTCAAAAGCGGCTTTAAAATCGACAAAGAGATGGTGTGTGTCGGATCCTTTTTCATGGGTTTTTTCCAATATTTGTCGTATTGTGAAGATCTGGTCGATGGTAGATTTACCAGGTCTGAAGCCACACTGATAAGGTCCAATCAGATTGTTGACGATAGGCTTCAGTCTTTCGCACAATACACTTGCTAAGACCTTATATGCGATATTCAGGAGGCTTATCCCACGATAATTGGCGCGTACTGTGGAGTCTCCTTTTTTGTGGATTGGGCAGAGCACACTTAAGTTCCAATCGTCGGGCATGCGCTCGTCCGACCATATTCTGCATAGGAGTTGATGCATGCTCCTTATCAACTCTTCGCCACCATGTTTGAATAGCTCGGCTGGCAAGCCGTCAGCGCCCGGGGCCTTGTTATTCTTAAGCCTAGATACTGCTCTTCGCACATCGTCATGATCAGGTGGTGGAACATGCCTACCATCATCTGCTATTGGGGATTCGGGTCGTACATCTTCTCCTTCCGCACTTTCACTGTTGCCATTATCTAGCAAGGAGGAGAAGTGATCCCTCCACAACTTAAGTATGCTCTGGACATCAGTTACCAGATCACCGTTATCATTCCGGCAGGAATTTGCCCCGGTCTTGAAACCTTCAGTCATCCGCCTGATTTTTTGGTAGAATTTTCGAGCATCGTTCCTACCCGCCAGCATCTCAAGCTCTTCACACTCGCGCCTTTCAGCCTCCCTTTTCTTCTTTCGAAAAAGGCGCCTCTCTTCCTTCTTCGCCGTTCGATAACGCTCCCATACGCTCCCATATTTATAAATACTTAGCTTAAAAAGAAGGTATAGTAAATCCTGAAAATATATATGTTAGTATGTGTTTAAGCAAAATGAAGAAATGTGTGTATGAAAACAAAAACAAAAGTGTGTGTTTATAAATTGTTATAGAAGCAAGTTAACTCGTTTTTGAACTGCAGTGTATTGGTTAATAACCTTAGACGTATAGGGAGCGAGTTCCACAGACGCACACTGGGGCCACTTATATATATGAGGACGCTCAAAATTCTGAAATCAACTTTTTTACATCAGAATCGCTTTATCTGCACTAAAGCAGTTAATCTATAGCATCCTAACCCATTGACGGCCATGAGTTAACCCGTTGGTGACCTATGTTTTTTATTTTAGTTTCGAGTTTAATTTTCTTGAATCAGAATCGGTATGTCGATACTAAAATAGTAAATCCCAAGAATTTTAACCCCTTAACGACCACGCATTAACCCATTTTTAACCAAATTTTTTCACTTAATTCTTAGATCAAAATATTTAAATCATATTAGTTGTATCTACACTAAAACCAGTAATCTTTGGAATCTTAACCCATTAACGGTCATGAATTAACCTATTGGTGACCAGTTTTTTTTAAGATCTGTAAATAAATTATTTAAATCATAATTGGTATGTCTGTGGTATGGTGGCCGCAGTGGTGCAGTGGGTAGAGTGCTCGCCTGCTATGCCAGAGGTCTCGGGTTCAAACCCCAGTCCGAGCAAACACCAAAAAAAATTTTTCTAATTAGTAAAAATCCAATTATTGGGTTTTTTAAGAGCAGCGGTCACCTCTCGGCAGTGGGCGGCATACCCTCCGAGAGTATTTCTGCATGAAAAAACCTCTCAAAAAAAATGCATTCGCCGTTCGGAGCCGGCATAAAACTGTAGGTCCACCCAATTGGTACGAAAAACAAAAGGAGTACACCTCGAATTGAGACAGAAGCTCGGCCATAGAACTCGTCAGAGTTATAATAGCGCCATTGTTTTATATAATTATTATATTAGTATGTCTGTACAAAAATAGCCAATTTGTATTATATTAACCCATTAGCGGCTATTTATTGACCCATTGATGAAATATGTACATATGTATGTATACAAAAATGGTTTTCTCCAATTTTTTGTTTCGAGATATTAAAAGTTTTATGTTTCACAAGTATGTTTATATGGGAATTAGGAGTTTCAACGTTAGCGTTTTAAGCAGAACACGTATTTCCCCACATATATTCATGCCTAACATAAAAAAACATAAAATTGGAATAACACAACTTGTGCTTCAAAGAACTCATATTATAATCCAACTTACAAGTCTAAATTAAAGAAAACTGGCTTGACAAGTAACCTTATCCACAATTTGTAATTAAAGTAACCAGTAAATAATGGATCAACTAAATTTAAGATAGAACAGAATCAAATTCAACCAGATATAGGTGTTTTTTTTTTAACTAAAATTGGAATGCAATTTTTAAACTCACTTTTTTTTAAAATGCGCACTTTGCTTTTGGTTCTGAACTCGGATTCTTTGTCACAAAGGACCATATTTTACTGCTGCATTTTTACATTTGCTACTTTTTTGCGCAAATTAAAAAAAATCCATTTTGAAAAAAAATATTTAAAAAAAAGAGGTACGTTTAGTTTTATACTAAAAATTAATTTTTTAAAACATCTAGTTCCAAAAAAAAAACACTCATCGATTATATAAGCTTCACTTAATGTTGTGGAAAAAGCAGAATAATAAAATTTTATATCCTTCTCTTACACCAACTATTTCAAATACACATTAAAATTTCTCACTTTGAAAAAAAATTATTTTTTGGAAAATTTTCCATGTTTGTGTATGGATAACTCAAAAATGAAAAACGATAGAAAGCTGAAAATTGGGCCAGAAGTGTAGAATTTCATAGGGAACAATACTGCGTTTTTATTTTTTTGAAAAACTCATTATTTAAAAACTGAATTTTGAGCACGCTCGGCCCCAGTGTGAGACGTACGGAGTTTATGAAGAACTGACGTTCAGATATAAGATGTCGATATTTAGTATGTGTTATTAGCACAGACCTCGAAGACTGCAGAAACTGAATCCTTAGATATAAGTATCGAGGTTCCTTTGTATAAATGAATTTGTGCAATGTCAAGAGTGTTCTAACTTTTAGCACGTTTTCAAAAGAGATGCCTAGCAACTTCTGAGCATGTTACGTGGTCAATCCTTTTCAATCCAAATACATATCTTGCAATGTTATTGTAAATAACATTTAATTTTTGCTTACATACAGCGTCACAATTAGCATAAACTTCACAACCATATAGTAGCGTAGGTATTAAGTACGCTTTAGCCAATAATAATCTAATATTTAAGGGAGTAAAGTACTGTGATAACCATAGCGTACGGAGCATTCCATACACTTTACCTACTGTGCTAAAAATATGATCGTTCCATGATAATAAATTGTTAAATGTTACTCCAAGATTTTTAGCTGTTTTGACATATTTTAAGATAGAATTATCCAACTTGACTTCATCAAGCTGACTCGTGTCAAAGGACTTCCTATGAATAACGAGGCAGTTTGACTTGTTTGGGTTCAAACATAGACCATTCATAGATGCCCATGAGCTGATTCGAGTCAAGTCAGCATTTAAATTTTCAATGCAAATGTCACTACGATTAGGAGGACAACAAACATATAGTTGGACGTCATCAGCATAGACATGCACTTTACAATACTTTAGAACATTAGGTAAGTCATTTATGTACAACACGAATAACAAAGGTCCTAGAATAGAGCCTTGAGGGACTCCCCTAACTACCGGAAGGAAGTCGGAAATTCTGTCTCCGACACTAACCGCCTGAGATCTGTCAGACAGGTAGGATCTTATCAACGCAGTTGCATGATGCGAGAAATTGAACAAATTTTCTAGCTTACAGCATAGTAACCTATGATCAACTGAATCGAAAGCCTTCGAATGGTCGAGAAGAGTTAGGAATGCAATGTTGTTTTGATCAATTTCTGTCCGAATGCTCTCTACCACATCTAAGAGAGCCGTAGTACAGCTCCTCTTCGGCCTGAAGACAGATTGACACTCAGTTAAGAGCGTGTGATCGCGCACATATGACATCATTTGTGTGTATAGTAGGCGCTCAAGAACTTTGGACAGATATGGCAGGATAGCTATGGGTCTATATTCATTGTTCTTTTTATGGATCGGAATTATCTTGGCAACCTTCCAGTGCTTCGGAAACGTACAAGTCGTCAGGATAGAGTTTATCAAATAAGTTACTTGCGGTATATCATGGGAAGTATTATTTTAATGAATTTTGCATTAATTCCATCGAATCCTACTGCATTAGATTTGACAGAAAGTATGGCTTGGACAACATCACAATCATCGACACAGACAAAATTAAATGGACTCTCACCAACATTTGAACGAATTCTGTAATTGTCTAGGCATATATTAGCTGTAGTAGCAGGCGGTACAATGAATAACTTATTTAGGACATTTGCATCTTCAAGAATGGGTGAGCTTTCTTTGTTTTTTCCTATTCCAATTTCTCTTATAATACTCCAATTTTGCTTTGAATTTAACGCTGAGCTGAATTTTTCCTCGTAAAATGTACGTTTTGCGGTTCTTATGGCTTTATTTGCTGCAGTTCGGGCATTTTTAAAGATGTTGAATGTGTCAGGGGTTCGATATTTTTTCCACCGCGAGTAAGCCATGTTGCGTGCGTTGATGAGATGTTGAATGTCCTTATTAAACCAAGGCCTACTGCTAGATTTTGCTATTTTATGTTTAACAGGCACAAAGAGATCGAAGATACGGTTTATATTTTCCTGCAGAAATGTAGTTTGCTCATCAACGGATGTCATGTACCGTATATGATTCCAGTCTACCCCCTCTACAGCAGATTTCAGTGAGTCATATTCAATACTTTTGAAATCCCGATAGCTGAAGGAGATCTGGGTTTTTAAGGTATTAAAGTCATAGATTAAAAATATCAGATCGTGTTTTGAGAAATTTGATGCAGGTAGTTGATTATAAAGAAGGGATTTTTGAAGGTCGTTTACGAAAAATACATCCAATAGTGTACTGCTGGTGTTGGTAAAATGAGTAGGCATGAAGCTATTTGTAGGGAAAAGTCCTAGAGATTCCATGCTTAACTACAGACTATTATCATTTAGTAAATTGCTGTTGAAATCTCCAGCAATTAAAATATTATTGTAGTTTTCTAACAGCGGCTGTATAAATTCGGTGAATTCGGAAAAGTTAATATTTCGGTTTGGTCGATACACACAGCCTACTAAAAGCTTACTAGTTTCTGAAAACACGTCTACGAATACATACTCTACATTACTAGTAATAGACATACAACATAGTTTACAAGACAGAGAGTCTTTAACATAGACTGCAACACCACCACCATGACCACATCTATCGGCTCTGAAGAGTTTATAGCCGTTCACTTTTATCATGCTAGCGGTATGATTTGCCGAAAACCAAGTCTCGGATATCAAGATAGGATATCAATTCCAGAGTTTTCAAAGATATATCTGAATTCGTCGAGTTTTCTGTAGAGGCTTTGCGCGTTAAGATGGATTATTTTAAGTCCATTTGCTTGCTTTCTAAGGATGCGCAGCATTGTAAAGAGACAGTCTGTTGAACTCGCTAGTTTATAATCTAAGGACATTATTACATAAGAACACAAATTCACGACTTACACTGCAGTTTGATTTTAAGTATTCGTAATACACACATAAACAAAACTTAGAAATATAGAGGACGGTAAAAGAGTGACACCACGCTTTAACTCTGCTGCTGCCGTTGAACGTCTTGTGAGGCTTTGCTCGGCGTATTCGCATTACTTTCGCGAAAGGAATTTTCGATGATGACCGCTAAGTTATCGAGCGCCTCTTTTGTGTGCATAATTTCTGGGCCAAAACTTTTTCCACGTTTGATATATACGAAGCCTCTCCTTGTAAAAACGGTTGCAATTTTCTTTCTTTTTTTGAGTTTAAGTGCTTCTTTGAATAACTCGTAATTATATTTCGTCAGCGACTCATTAATGTAAATGGGGGCGTTTGAACTAATACCCACATGTTGAAGTTGAAGGCAGCTTTTATTTATACGCCTGAAATTCGTTGCGGAATTCAGTAGCAAGTTCCTGTCGTAAGGAGATTGGAATTTGATGATTATGGCGGGATCGGTTGTACTGTTCTGCAATTGTCTGGCTCGGAAAATTTCTTTCAGAGATGGTGGCTGTATTTCTAAGCTGAAACAAAGATGGTGAAATATATTCTGCAAATTTTCGCCATCTTGAATCGGGATTCCATGTAGGCGCACATCACTTGACGCAAGCTGATTTTCTTGCTTGGCCACATTGAGCTTTAAGGCAGCCAACTCAGCTTCGAGAGACGTAACGCGTTCACTCACAGACTCCAGCCGGTTAATTTTGTCTTTCATAACGTCTAATTCGTGGTACAGACTTTCCAACTTTTCAAATTTCTCCTCGAATTTACGATTGAAGAACTCCATCATTCGCTTTTCAGACTCGACAATATGTTCAGATCATTTAGTTTAGAAAAACGTAAGTCCATGTTTTTATTACGTTTGGCGAGTCGGTGGCGATACGTGGGGTTTTGGCAGCATCAATTTCGTTGGATATGGGTTCACCACGTCTCTTGCCAGCACCTGAAGCCATTTTATTTAGTTGTTGTTATTGCGTGTGTATATTGCTTGCTGGGTAATGTTGTGTCGGTAATATCGCTTTTATGTAGTATACTTTTAGGAACTGTGGGAGAATATGGATCAGAGATGTCTGCTGACAGGTGTTACTGACAGATGTTGCACTAGCTGTCGCTTAGTAGGGGTAGTTAGTTTATTCACTCTCTCTCTACTTTTTTGATGTTAACCTTTTTCTCGTTCACACTGACTTAGATAGATCAGGTAAACATATGTACATATATAGGTGCTTATATATATGAAGGTGCTTATAAGTATGAAGGTATGTATATATTTGTGTGTTTATGTTCTAGGCTATTTAATTTATTTAAGTAAGAAAGTTTCTTTGAAATACACCTTTAAACACCAGAATCGATATTATATTTTATGCTTCATTGCGGCTTTTATGTTACCTTTCTTCAAAATAGCCTCTATGAATTTCAATTCACTCCCGTATACAGGCCAAGCTTGCAGGGTACGGAAAAACTCACTCACGAACGCTCAAAAATACATTCTTCTCAGATCACAAACAAATGTTCAAAGAAAAACCTATAACCACTCAAATAGCGAGCGAACTAACGCAAAACAGCCAGCGATCGCTCATAGCGATGGCGATAAACTCAATGCATAAATTCACTCAAAAACAAGTAAGGAAGCCTAAGTTCGAGTGGAATCGAACATTAGATACTCAGCTGTATGCTTTCATTGTTTGTTTGCGTTTGATGGAAACACGGTGTACTTTATATAAAGCGAGTGCTGCATTAAGTGGGCGTAGCCGCGCCCATTTTCTAAATTTTTATCAGTCATCCAACTAAGCATATCAATATTATTCTTTGTGCAAAAATTAATTCCTTTATGACTTCTAGTTACAAAGATGTCACGTTACAAATTCCCAAAGGGTATTCCAGAAATATCTGTTAAAAAGTAGGCGTGGTCATAAACCGATTTCAATAAATTTTTGGTGTCTATTAACACAAGTTATAAAAGTGTATAAACCAATAATATCTCAATTATTTGTCGAGTTAAAGGCTAATAAATCTCGTATATCCCTTTGTCCAAAAGGAGGCGGTGCCACGCCCATTTTCCAAAATTTGTCTATTTTATGTTTCCGGTCTATTGTGGAACTCATGTCACAAAATTTCAATGAATTATCTTTATATTTGACAAAGATATCGCTTACAATGTTTTTATTAGGCCACTTTATAATACACATATATAAAAGTGGGCGTGGTCGTCAACCGATTTTGGTAATTTTTCGTCCACACATTTGCCTAAGTATATCTTCAACGGTTTCTGAGTTATCACTCATAAAACTTTCAATGTTTGCCCCTTAATAAGTGGGCGTGGCTCCGCCCATTTTCCAAAATTTTTGTGGTTTTCGTTTTATGTTCATAGTTGGACTCATGCCACAAAATTTCAGTGATAGATCTTTATATTTGACAGAGATATCGCTTTAAATGTTTTTATTAGGTCACTTTATAATACACATATATAAAAGTGGGCGTGGCCGTCAACCGATTTTGACACTTTTCCGTCAAAACATTTTCCTAAGTAAGTAAATCACGCGTACCAAATTTCATCGATATATCTTCAACGGTTTCTGAGTTATGACTCATAAAACTTTCAATGTTTTACCCTTAATAAGTGGGCGTGGGACCGCCCATTTTCCAAAATTTCATAAAATTTTTTGATAGGGGCCTGAGCTCAACATGTGGGTAAAATTTTATCGCTCCAGCTATATTAGGGACTGAGATACCAAATTTCCGATTTTTTCTATATAGGAAAAGTGGGCGTGGTCATGGTCCGATTTCGCCCATTTTCAATACCAACCGTCCCAGTCTCGATACCAACTTGCATTCCAAATTTCATCAAAATATCTCAATTTTTGCGCGAGTTAGAGTGTTTACAGACGGACGGACGGACGGACGGACGGACGGACGGACATGGCTCAATCGATTTCTCTTTTCACCCTGATCATTTTGATATATATAAGTCTATATCTATCTCGATTATTTCATTCTGTTACAATCCACCGTTATGTGATTAAAACTATAATACTCTGTGTACTAGTACAGCTGAGTATAATAAAGCTTGAAGCTTTCTGTTTTGGGTTTGTTGTATTTGCAATGAAATCAACCGCATGTACAATGTACATACATACATACGTATGCAGAGCAAGAACTGGTTTTGTGTTTTGTGTAACAAGCTTTCTGTTTTGTCGTTGTTGTGTTTGCAATAAAAACAATCGCATGTACATACATATGTATGCAAAGCAAGAACTGGTTTTGTTTGTAATTCATTTAATAGTAAGTTCTGAATCAACGAAAAGGAACCCTAATTACATTTTTATACAATGTTTTGTAAACGTGAGGTGAAAAAAATTTCTCTAAAAATAAAAAAATAAAAAATAAAAATTAAAAAAAAAAAAAAAAAAAAAATGCGCCACTCGGGACTCGAACCTGAGCTCCTTGGTGCGTAGGCAGCATACGTCACCATTACGCTACAAACGTATTCGGAGCTTTATTGTCTAAATTCGAATTTATTCAATCAGGTTTCTTTTTTTTTTTGTTCTTTTCAAATGCTTCACCTCAACTTCTCTTCACTTTCTGATTGTGAAATATAACAAAACGTTTGGGAAATTTTGTATTTCCAAACTAGTTTGGAAAACCTTGAATAAAAGGGTTTGGAAAATATTGCATAATAAGCTAGTTTACTTCACTGCATATTGGGACTTTTGGTAGGTTATAAATACATACATATGTATGTAAATCTATTTCGGAGAACACCACATCCCATCAGACTTCTTTTTACTTTTATTCTTGCGTCCGCATAAAACATCCTTTAATGAAAAATTTCACTAAAAAGTCAAAAATAAATAATAGCTTAAAAAACTAAAAAACACGCTTTAATCTTAAAAATCGTACTAAAAATTGAGAAATAATTTAATTAGAAACAAAATGATGAACGAAAATATAAGTATTTAAGGAAAAGCGTGGGGCTGCTCAATAATATTTGAACATGAAAATATTCGATTCGTACAACTAGTACAAGAATATACCTAGTTGCGAAATTAAAGAGTACGATATATGAAATCTCAAAAAAGTCAAAATAAAATTATTAGTAAAAAAACACCGATTTTAAATATTTTTTGACATACTGAGCACCCCACGCTTTTCCTTAAATACTTATATTTTCGTTCATCATTTTGTTTCTAATTAAATTATTTCTCAATTTTTAGTACGATTTTTAAGATTAAAGCGTGTTTTTTAGTTTTTTAAGCTATTATTTATGTATGTACATAGCCTGATTTAGTATAATTTATAATTTCAATTTTGTGGGTTATTTATGGAACGGTTTATTAGAAAAAATGGTGTCTGGGCTATTTAAATGGAGGAGTTATACGACAAAATGTGTATATCTGAACAATCGGTTGTATGGGAGCTATATGTTATAGTGGTCTGATCTTGACAATTTTCGGTAACCTTGTTTAGGCCAACATTTGTACAAATACTTCAAAATTTCATGTTCTTAGCTGTTTAAATGGGGAAGTTATACACCAAAATGTGTATATCTGAACAATGGGTTGTATGGCAGCTATATGTAATAGTGGTCTGATCTTGAAAATTTTCTTTAACTCTATTTGGGCCTATATGGGTACAAGTACTTTAAAGTTTCATGTCCTTAGCTGTTAAAATGGAGAAGTTATACCCCAAAATGTCCATATCTGAACAATCGGTTGTATGGAAGATATATGTTATAGTGCTTCGATCCGGACAATTTTCGCTTACCTTTCACGCTTTTAGCTGTTAAAATGAAGGAGTTATACATCAAAATGTGTATATCTGAACAATCGGTTGTATGGGAGATATATGTTACTAGCTGGACCCGTGCGCATCTTGCGCAAAAAATAATAAAACATACATGGCGCCAGTCGATATAGTTTGTACTGCCATATATATATGTGTATGTGGTCCCTGCCGACTTGGGTAATTTGTTTCCACACCTTTGCCTTGGCAAGCAAATCAGTGGTCCAAGCTTAATCGATTCATTTGCTACAGTTCCTGAGTTTTTACTTATAAATCTTTGAAAATTTGCCCCTCTTGGCCCATTTTCAAAATTTCAGCATGTTTCCTCATAACGGCATAACGTCATTTCATCACTCGGGCTTTATCAGTGACTGAATTATCATGTTTTACGTGTATTTCGAAATACATCCATATGCCTTATTTTCAACCCCAACTTTCTCTGTTCCCAGTAGAATCTGTGTACCCAATTTCATTTAAATATTTCTATTTTTGCGCAAGTTAGAGTGTGTACGGCCGGACGGACGGACATGGTTCAATCATTTATATATATATGTAAGTCCATATCTATCTCAATTATTTTATGGTCTTGCGTACAACCGTTATGTGATCAAAAGTATACATACATATACATACATATACATACATATATTGTATGTATTACGTACAGCATATCCTATACTGAAAAATCCCCATTCAGCGTAAGTATGAATGCACACGTGTTCGCCTAAAATAATATAATGTTTACATACAAACATACAGCTGAAGCTTATAAAAGTGTTTTAAAATATACACGACTGTTAAAATGGAGCGACATCTGCATTTGAGATTTGAATTGATAGAATAAAATAATTCTGAAGGCATAGTTTTAGGCGCAAACCTTTTAGTTTAAATTTAAACATTTTATTTTTGCAAAATACTATTTAAAGAAAGTACCACGCTCAATAAAACACCGTTTCGCATGCATAGCTAATTAATACCTTTAAAACGATGCCTTACTTATTAATTTTGGTAAATTATGTGAGCAGAAAAAGGGATATTTATAAAACATCTTCTGAATTACATTTTTAAAAAACGATGTATTAAAAAAAAATTTTCCCAATTTTTTGTTTTCAAAAGGGTTTTTGTTTAGGTGCCCGGCATTGTCCGGCACTGACTCTTTTTTTTCTAGATAGTCTGTTCCCTGTTATTTTGAGTTCAAGAAAGATCGGTCCCGGTTTTTTCCGGTTTTAAGAAAAACAGGCGATTTTTCACGTTGGGAAAAATGACCCCACCACACAAAAAAAATTAGTTGTTTGTGGATTCGAGAACACCCATCTAGCAACATATACATCGACGTGCTCCGAATCCAAAGTCCGCTTGTCCAATATACCCCCAAAACTTCAAGAAAATTGCGAAAAGCTAAAAAAAAGCCCCAAATGGCACATTTCATCGACCTAACCTACTAACATGTATTTCGACGTTCTGAATCCAAATCTGAGGTCGGTTTGGTCTCACTACATCACTTTTTAAAAACGTAAAGCCACATTTTTTTTACGTTAAATTGAATTGAAATCACCATGGGTAACATAATTAACAATTTAAAGCCAAAAAAGAGTTTTGGCCGCCCAGATTGATTAAATACCCCAATGTGGGACGGACGGACGGACGGACAGACGGACATGGCTTAAACGACTCAGCTCATGATTCTGATTATATCGGTATATATATTGATGGGTCTGTCACGCCTCCTTCTAGTACTTTCAAGATTTGATTTTCGGCACAAAGTTAAAATTACAACTTAAATGAGTTTAATAAAGAACTTCAAAATATACAAAACAAGAAGCCTTTAACCTGAATTCTGCATTTCTGTTCCACCAAATTTTTGCTTGTATTGTACTGTAAGATAGAAGTGAAAAAGAACGAGCAAAATGTAAAGAAAAATTTGTTCGGACATAACGATGACTCCAGCCTTACTTCTTTGTTAAATGCTCTGTCTGTTGTATTGCGTAAGGCTTTGTATTAAATATTCGAGCCAAATACTTCCCACTTTTCACATCCCTTATAATAATATATGACTTTCTTTGATAATTTCTGAGCTTTCTTCAACTAAAACTAAAATTACCAAAATTTTCTTAAAAAATCTCTATTTTTATATTTGTACAATATGGCAGCCTCACTCATAATGTTTACATAAAAGATACTTCAGAAAAATTCAATAGCCGTCAAAAAGTTTAAAGTGAAATTACCTTCTGAATTTTTATACCATGATATCTACACCTTTTTCATTTTAAATTCAGAAAGTTCCAATTGATATTCAGAAAATTACAATTGAAATTCAGAATTTCCATTTGAAATTCAGAAAATTACAATTGAAATTCAGAACTTCCATTTGAAATTCAGAAAATTGCATTTGATTTTCAGAAAATTACAATTGAAATTCGGAAAGTTGCATTTGAAATTCAGAAAATTACATTTGAAATTCAGAAAGTTACATTTGAAATTCAGAAAATTACAATTGAAATTCAGAAAACTTCTTGAGTACTGCGAGGAGGTTTCTGAATTTCAAATGTAATTTTCCGAATTTCAAATGGAATTTTCTGAATTTCAAAATGTAATTTTCTGAATTTCAATTGTAATTTTCTGAATTTCAAATGCAATTTTCTGAATTTTAAATGGAATTTCTGAATTTCAATTGTAACTTTCTGAATTTCAAATGGAAATTCTGAATTTCAATTGTAATTTTCTGAATTTCAAATGGAAATTCTGAATATCAATTGGAACTTTCTGAATTTCAACTGAAAAGGTGTAGCACAATTAGCAGTTTGCCGACAAAAAATTACGTCGCACAAAGCCGCACTTCACTACTAGATACAGGGTTTTTCATATGTACCTACAATAATTTTCGTTTTGTGCTTTATATTTAGTTTTAATGTTTATATTTCTAACGCATATCTTGGTTAATGTAGGTGATGCTCGAAAATAACCCAGATATTTAGCAGCGATTATTGTTAACTTTTTAGGCAGTATTTTTAGTATTTCCAATTTTTCAAAGTTAAGGAAGTACTTATCATAAAAAGGGCTAAGAATTATAAAGCTACATTTTTTAGAAGATTTTTGAGTATGCAATTTTGCAGCTCATTCAATTGTAATATAATAATATGCAACATTCAACTTTTTGAAAAATTTCATTGGCTTTTCGGAAATTTTAATTGGAACGGTCTCACGTACATATAACGCAAACACCCTACAGAAAAAAATTACTAAAATCGACGGAAATTTTTACAGCATTGAGAATTGCACTTTTTACACTAAAATTGGTTGGCTACATAAGAGTACACTTAGAAATCTCCTCAAAATCTTCTATAAATTCTGGCCGCGCTTTGAAATTTTTAATCCACTTTTAGAAATTTCTACGATTTTTCGGATTTTTCCATAAGCTTAGAAATCCTGCTTAAGGCGATTTTTATTGAAAAATTGTTTACATTTTTAAACGAAAATAAGAGAGTCAAATTTTCGACAGAACTGTTTGAAATAAATTTAAAAACTCTGGCGTATGATTTTTTTTTTTGAGTCACTGTATATATTTTTCAATAAAATCGACTTTTAACACAAATTATTAAAATTTTGCATTAAACAAGCAATTTGGAATAGATGTACACAATAAAATATTTTTGGCCACATAAAACTTGAAAATCTACATATGTGCTACGGTTATAAATAATAATTTTCTTATATAATTTAGTTTTTTAATACTCCATTTTGACAGATACTCTTATACATTGCATATTTATTCCCATTGTAGTTTATACTAATATTATTTGATTAAGATGATAAGTAATTGAAAGAAAACTTGAAATTTAAATAATTGGCGTTACTTTCTGTTATTAGCATGTTAATAACAGCAATACCGTATAAAAATTGTAGCGTTTGTTGAGCCGTAGGAAAGTCCAGGAACCGTAGGAATTTTACCACAAAAGAGCGAATATGAGTACAAAGAATGTAAATTGTGGTAAAATTCCTGCGGTTCTTGCACTTGCCTACGGCTCAACAAACGCTACAATTATAAATAATACTTCGTGAAAAAGCGCTAAATTTCGAATTACCAATTTCGAAAAATTACTATTCTCATTTGTTATGTAACTGCGTGCGTTGGGCAAAGGCGAGGCGGAGGACTGGCATGCTTGCATCCCAGGCTAGCTCGTCGAAGGGTGGATTCTTTTCCGCCTGCCTTTACTCACAGTCACACAAACAAAAAAAGGTGTTCATGCCATGGAGTAAGGAGTATCGACAGAGAAAACAAGATTGCTAAGAAGAAATGAAAACTGAGTCCTGTCCTTGTCCTGTCCGGTGGAGTCTATCCCACCCTCTTCGACGTGAACACGCGAAGCCATGGGCGCTGTGCTGACTCCTATTTTCTTACAGCGCCCCCAAACTCGGTCATCTAGTCAGAAAAGAGCGTCAGTTGTAGTCCATGTCGTCCATTCCTACTTTCCCTCCATTTCACCAGAACATCACCCACACCAAAACTCTATAGATCTAGCACTGCATCTTGCTCATCCGTATCTCAACCCATAAGTAAAAGAGTAGACCTCAAGTTGAATAATTCACAAATTTTATTGATACTTATCTTCTAAACAAATTCCTTTAGACTTACTCGCTAATATTAAATTTCAACCTAACTGATGACTTAACTCAAATATGTATATATGTATATATATGTACCTATTCTCAATTTATAAAATTCAGAAAAAGAATCTCACATTCATATGTATGTATTAGCTTATAAGGGTATTTTTGCTGATAATCCAATACTTAGACCCCCCTAGCGTAAATACATGCGTATGTATGTATGTATGCATAAACAAAATGTATCTAATCCTAATTACCTAAATATAACTCAAATCTTTCTATTTTTAAACGGTTTTATTTAGCTCACCCCGTTTGTTTTATTATTTATTCTTTATTCTTGGGTCAAATTTAGTAATTCAAATTTCACCCTCTTCCTGTCAACCGATTAATCTGAAATTTTGAACGCATGTATAACCCCGATGACAATGCAATATTATGAAAAAAAAATTCCGATAGGTGGCGCGTGGGTCGCTATATTTACAAAAATCGCATTTATGGTCCTATTTGGCTGAAATTCGGAACATGTATTACTATCTTGAAAAGAAATATTTTCTTAAAAAAAAAATTCCGCTAGGTGGCGCGTGGGTCGCTATATTTACAAAAATCGCATTTATGGTCGGATTTGGCTGAAATTCGGAACATGTATTACTACCTTGAAAAGAAATATTTTCTTAAAAAAAAAATTCCGCTAGGTGGCGCGTGGGTCGCTATATTTACAAAAATCGCATTTATGGTCCGATTTGGCTGAAATTCGGAACATGTATTACTACCTTGAAAAGAAATATTTTCTTAAAAAAAAAATTCCGCTAGGTGGCGCGTGGGTCGCTATATTTACAAAAATCGCATTTATGGTCCGATTTGGCTGAAATTCGGAACATGTATTACTACCTTGAAAGGAAATATTTTCCTAAAAAAAACTTCCGATAGGTGGCGCGTGGGTCGCTATAGAGGCGTTGGACTGCAATAAACTAACGGGCAAGAAACCTTGCAATAATGAAGCACTAAATGAATTAAACAGAATGCGAAATAAAAACTAAAAACTAGAAAATAAAAATAGGTAAAAAACTTTTTAAGTTAAACGGTTTTATGTTATACATACATTGCAATGTTTAAGATAAATGTACTAAAAACCAAAAAATAATAAAATAGATACAGTCGTGGGAATTATAAACATTTGCATAGACTAGACTAAAATAAAACCGGGGGGCACGTCAATTGTCTACAAATTATCGACTTAATGTGCGATAGAAGAATCGTTTAATTCGTCGTTAGGCAGTTGGCCCGCAGACGGTGAGGAAAATACTTACTATTTTCTTGCTCATGGAAATTCCAATAGTTATACACTCCATGTTAATAAAAGAGATGTTTCAACTAGTTTATCGTTGGACATTCACACGAGGAATCGTTTCACTGCTCGTAGTTTGTCTTTAATCGACAAAACATATGATAAAAGTACTACTCGCTCACCACTATGAAACCCTAAAACTCGCTTATAATCGAGCTTGCTAGCTTTTTTCCACATTCTAGCCCTACTTATCACACGTCCATCGTTGTCGGTTGAACAACTGCCTAGTTATAGTGTAACATTACAAAACAAACATTTTAATCAACGATTGTAGACAATTGACGTGCCCCACGGTTTTATTTTAGTCTAGTCTATGCAAATGTTTATAATTCCCACGACTGTATCTATTTTATTATTTTTTGGTTTTTAGTACATTTATCTTAAACATTGCAATGTATGTATAACATAAAACCGTTTAACTTAAAAAGTTTTTTACCTATTTTTATTCTTAATTTACCTCATGCCCTATATTCGTACATATGTTTGACCTAGTTTATTGAGTTTATATGTATTTAGATATATACGTGTTGGAAGATATTTAGCAAAACAAAAATAATAGATTAAACTCACCTGGTAACTCCGGCGAAAATGGTACCACTCGCTGAGAACCCTGAGAGGAAAAGCTGTAAATGTTGGAGACTTCTTACCAATATATGTACATACATATAATACTATTCATACAAAGCATTGCCAACAATTATAATTCTTTACGTATTCATTCGCTAGTGCTTGGGGACCACGAGCGGATGCATTTTTTTTGTTGAACTCATAAAAAAGAAACTATATAAAAAAAAGGAACTATTAAATCATAACTACGAATTAAAAAAAAAGGAAAGGCCTCTGAAAACCAAAAATTTTAATTAACCAAAGGAAAGATATGAAACTGCGTGCAAATATCTTATTTTGAGAATGCCGTGGGCAGCATCCAATTGTGCCCGGCTGCAGCAGAGGCAGCGAAAGCTGAGTGCACGTGGCACCGCAAAAAAAACAGAAAAAAAATTTTAACTGAAGAGTAAGTAAAACTGGAAAGTGAATCAAATTGAGACACAGAAATAAAAAAATTAATAATAGTTTAAACAAAAAAAATTTAAACAAAAAAACAAAAATGGATATATGTGTTTATCTTCCCGCGTCCCACAGTTGCTGCTAGCGTTCGACGTCGCCGTCGCGAGTCTCGCGTCTGCCAAAATTACTCCCTGTTTTCCCGCTCCCGCTCGAATGTATGTGAATATGTATGTTTATATTTAATGTGTATATGAGTATGACTCCCCAATCTGATCCCGGTATTTTTATGTCTCAATCTCGTGGCTGTAGAACTAGCTGGCTCCAACCAGCTGTGAAAGTGTTCCCACCTCTGTTACGTTACAGCCAACCAGTCTGGTTGGGTGATAAACCAATGTATGTATACTGTGTTATCGGGCGCAAATTAAGGTAAGTCGTGCATGTAAGTATGTATGTGATTCTGGCCAAAACGCCTATTTGGCTATCTAGCTGATGGCTGAGAAATATATATATATAGGTGGGTATGTGTGGTTGTGCGATCGAGTGTACATCGATGTGAATATGTATGTCTGTTTGTGGTTCGTGCGATTTTTGTGGACGCCTTCTAATGCTAGTGAGCGTGGGGTGGTGGTTGCTTCGAATCCGCTGGTGTTGGCCGTATTTATGTATGTATGCGTTTGGTAACCCAAACCTGGGTGGAGGTCCCTGGTGTCTACAAAACCCCCCCCCCCCCGTTACTACGCCACTGCATGCACACCAGTCTCAATAAATGAAAAATAATAACTCAGAAAGACTTCGTTACGTATGTACCTTGGAGTCACATTGGATAGAAGAATGACTTGGAAAAATCACATTGACAAAAAGATTATGCCATCCAAGTTGAAAATAAGCCATCTGAAATGGTTAAGTTCCAGACTGGGCTTAGATAATAAGATATTAATAGCCGTGTTTTTATTCAAGCGCATATACATCTGCGCTTAAATTTTGTATGGATTTCTAAGTGCACATCTCTATCCGCGCTTAGTTGTCCATACAAAATTTAAGCGCAGATGTACATATATGCGCATGAATAAAAACACAGCTAATATTTAATATGGTTTTAAAACCAATTTGGATGTATGGAATTCAACTATGGGGCTCAGCATCGAAATCTAGCGTAGAAATAGTTCAAAGGCTACAGTCCAATATTTTAGGAATAATATGCAAAGCGCCTTGGTATGTAAGAGGTTCAATTATACATAGTAACCTAAAGATAAATATAGTGACCGAAGAGATAGAGAAAATGCAAACAAATTATGCGAAAAGATTAGCCAACCATCCTAATTCATTAGCAAAAAGTTTCCTAAAGCAAAGCTATCCTAGGCGGTTAAAGAGAAAGGATGTAAACCTCAATTGTGCATAAGGTCATATTCTGTTAGACCAATATCTCGAGAGTAACCTTAGGTCATGGGTCTTCAGAGCTACCGCGCTTTTTGTTTTTGTGCGCGCTTAAGCATAGGCAAGCGAGCCGAAAATCACCGCGACCGCACATTCTATCCTCTCGCCTACAAACGAAGTTTAATGCTATACCCATTAGGAACAGCAGCACAAAATTAATACTAATTTATGTAAAATTACTTATAACGGAATAATTTTGGAATTGTTTTTGGTCTAAACTATTTTTTCACTATCAGACCTGGAAGACAAAATTAGGTGTTAGTTTGTTTTATTATATTGAACACTTTTTAAAGTATTCAGAGAAACCTGAATTTTCAAAGGAGCCAATTCCAACTGGGTTTGTGGACGCGCCATTTTTGGCTACCATTTTTCTTTTTTATTTTCTGCAGAAGCTTGCGAAAGCGAGTTGACGCCCACGCACTGAGAGAAATTGATTCCATCTTTTATTTGAAATTTAAGATTTGATACGGAATTCAATAGTGAGATGTGTATGTACATACATAAGTATTAGTGCTGGAAAACCATCGATAGTATCGATGGTTTAATATATGTACGTGGGCCACCTACGTTAAAGGGAAATGTGGTACTCAAATATTTCATGCATATATACATACATACATATGTATGCATGTATGTACTTACGTTCCCATATTTAAAAGAAAAATATAAATTTTTATTAGAAACATATTATAAAATTTATAGCAGAGGTTTTTTTCAAACTACTATGAAATAAATAAACATCACCTTAAAAACAAACGAATAAATTCTGTGATAACAAAACATGTTGTAGAATTAAGCTTAGATACCATATTCTGTAAATTGTGCTATAATTTATATGTAATATTTTCATCTACTTAATAAAATAACTATTTATTATTTATATTATAAAATTAATAAAAAACCAAAGTTTATGTAAAAAGTTCAATACAAAAAATAAGTCAATTACTATTCAAAGTAAGAATACTACATAGACACATTTGTACATATACAGTTGTCCATAAAATAATAGGAGGGCGAAATCAAAACCTTAATTGCTGAATTCTCAATAAAAAAACCGTTTTATTTGCAAGTTTTTTCATGAAATTATTCACTAATCTTTTATTTATATACTCACAGCCCACATATTCAAATCAAGTACCTTAAAAATTATAAATCTCAGTTTTTTTGATTAATTTTTTAACAGACATTGTAGTTAAGTACGAAGTAAAATACTATCGATGGTTAAAAAAAACCATCGATAATCGCTATGGCATCGGCCCCATCGATAGTATCGATAGTTTAGTCGATGGTTTTCCAGCACTAATAAGTATGTACGTAAAGTGCTTCTCAAAACTATAGCACACTTTTGTTTTTGCAAAAATAACTGCTGGAAAATTATTGTGGTACATTTTACAACAAAAATAAAAATATGGAAAAGTACAGCTCCTTATCCTCTCTCATTTCAACAACAATACTTTCCAATTTCTCTCTTCATTAAAATTTACCGTTAACAGAAAGCAAAAGTGTTCCTATATTAGGCGCAAGTAATAGCTTCATAACTTTAGACCACTTAAAGAATAAGCCAAAAAGCGTGTAGTTGTTTAAACAAATTCAATTTATTAAGTTACCATTTTGTTGTATACATTTAAAAATTCTATTATCCATAGAATTTACTAAATTTAAAAGAAGATTATGATCCAATTTCTCCCATTTCTCAATAATGGCGGATTTCAATTCCCTTGTAGTGTCATATTGGCAGTTTTCGGCGAAGACTCGTCTGGCTAATAAGCCCCATATATTTTCCATGGGATTCAGATCCGGTGAGCAAGCCGGCCAATCCAAGACGCAAATATTATTTTCAGAAAGAAATCTTTTTGTCTCGCGGCTGACATGTATGGGTGCATTATCTTGCTGAAAAGCCCACTCTTTCCCGCTATTTGCCCGCAAAAAAGGTAAAAGACTGCATTGGAGGACATTGATGTAGTCCAAACTTTTCATTTTTGTGCTTACAAACTGCAGCTCTAACACGCCATCGACGGAAAATGCGCCCCACACCATCAGCGATCCGCCTCCAAAATTTCTCTTTGAGAAAATTTGAGGCTCCTTCTCTAAATCTCTCCAATATCCCCTATTTCCGTCCGGGCCATCTAAATTCCATTTCTTCTCATCTGAAAAAATGACCTAACCCAAAACACAGGTTAATGGATACCTATATAAACAAGTCATCTATATACCTTACCTGAGACCAGTCCATTTTCATATGTTTTTTGGCAAACTCAATGCGCACATTTTTATGCCGCACTTTTAAATGAGGGGCAATCTTTAGTTTTTGACGACAAATGTTTGGGGCTTCTTGGAGAACTCTCCAAACTGTTGATTTGCTCACTTTTGTTCTCACAAGTGATGCCAACTTTGAACAACTCAGTGAGGAATTGCTGGCCTTTGTTATTATTTTGCGCCTTTCGCGTTCGGAAAGTTTCTGTTTTGGCCCTCCATATCGTTTTTTGTCGTATTCGGATGGATTTGACAAGAAATTTCTCACAACTTTCCGACTGCGATTTAGCCTTTTTGCGATTTTACTTACGCCTAATATAGGAACACTTTTGCTTTCTGTTAACGGTAAATTTTAATGAAGAGAGAAATTGGAAAGTATTGTTGTTGAAATGAGAGAGGATAAGGAGCTGTACTTTTCCATATTTTTATTTTTGTTGTAAAATGTACCACAATAATTTTCCAGCAGTTATTTTTGCAAAAACAAAAGTGTGCTATAGTTTTGAGAAGCACTTTATGTACCTAACACCTTTAACACCCTTTTATTAGCTTCACCTGAATGCATATGGGGAATTTGTTTGTGCCTAAAACTACTCAACATATTTACTAATTTTTTTTTTTTTTTTTTTTTTAGCATCAAATATATTTTGCCAACTGTATAAGTAAAATACATCTAACAATTTTGTGGTTCGTTAAAAGTAATTAGTAATTAATAATAACTTAATAAACATGGTGGGCATGTATAGATTGCTCTCAGTAGCGTAGCGCATCCATTTATTGCAGTGCATCAATAAAGATCAGTAAATGATTTTCTTTTGAGGCGTACGAAATTAATTGGTCTTGCCGTTAGGGCTAGAACGAGTGGATTGGGGTGAGCTGATAATCTCATTTGGTATGATGCAGCATACTTTCTGATTTCTTGAGCGATAGTAGGTATTCTAGGTTAGGTCACGATGTAGTTGGTCGTTCGAGACGTAGTAGGTATTTACTAATGAGGTTAATTCAATCAGATGGCGCTGTTAGAGCTATAAATTAAACTTTAATTATTAAAGCTTAAACTTTAATTATGAAAAATATAAAAACGCACAACCCAGCACCGTCTGCAGAAGAAATCGATAGAATATAAAAAACTAAAGAATGCGCTGCTAAGATAAAAATCGAAGGAAAAATTGAGTAATAATTGTTTGAACATTTTCGATTTCGATCACTATTACCAGTCCCTGAATTATATAAAATTTATTCGCTTCTTTTTCACGACCAAAAAGAGAATTAAAAAATTAAAATAAAAAATATATAAAATATTAAAAAAAAATACCCATAAATAAATTTATTCTCTTTATCTACGTACCCCTCAAACAATTATCAATTTATAAACTTTCGAAACTTTTCGGGTGGGGGGAAGTACGTCAGCTGCGCCCCCCAACATGTCAAAAATAGGCGAATTCTGAAGTCATATTAAGAGAGCTGAAATTTGAGGAGGTGATAGTCGACTGTACCATTTTAACAAAAACAAACGTCAGCTGCAGTTTTCGCAGTGGAAAAGTGCTCAGCTGCCGACCTAAATATACGGCATACCGTTATGGGCATGGGCGCGTGGCATGCTTTCACTGCATCAGCTGACCACTTTTCCGCTGCGAAAACTTCAGCTGGCAATTTTTTAACACGCTTTTATTAGTTTCACCTGTATGTATGTATGTATGTATGTATGTATGTATGTAACTTCTTGCTTAGGTTATAACCACCGCTATGTTCCAACAGATGGCGCGCGTGTATTTATATTTTTAAAATATTCACTTATTTCGTTTAACTCTTACTGATAACTGTTAGTTTACGAAGTTTTAGCTTTCTTAATATCGAATAACTATGTATTTTTATTAATCAAATAATGCGTGCCTATATGCGCGCGCGCTACGCCTATATCACGGAATTGGCTACTTCGCTCTCGTGCTTAATTGTGTTATAGACCGCTAAATTATTATCTAATTCAATATTTACGCATTTATGTAAAAAAATACAATGTTATTCCAAATATTCCTTATAATCGCCCTCAAATCCTGATTCGGTTTCGTGGTCGCTGGACTCCATGTCGATCACCGGAATCCGAGCCATGCGTTCGTCCTCATCTGTAGGAAAACATTATAAATAATGTATCACGCATAAAAATAGCATAACATAATAATAAAACGATGGTAACATCGCCAGCAGAAGAGGGTAGCTGTTCGCCACCGAACCATTTAAATACATAATCAGCAAGAATAAAATAATACTTTTCTAAAGCGAAATTTTACGCTGAATATTATCTCCATTTTTGGTGGCAGACCCAGATTCTGAGATATCAGTTAAAATGTAGAAAAAGCCACATAAGTATGCTATACTTTGCTCACATAAGCCTCATCAAAAAAATTTATTAGACATACTAGCGATTTGACATATAAGGACAGCTGGTAAAAGCAGTTCCAACAAATATTTTTTGCCTTCATACTCAAAATTGGTCAAGTTTTAATCTACGCAGATGATGTGAAACTTTTCAAGTTGTACACCTCAATATAAATCTTATGCCACTAAATCTAAATAAATGTAAATTTATGTGCATTTCGCAGAGTAATGTCGAACCCATAGATTATGCCCTTAATAATCATGGTCTGGAGCGAGTTTATGAGTTTGTCGACTTAGGTGTAAGATTTGATTATAAACTTAATTTCAATCTTCACATCAACGGCACGATAAATAAAGCTAAATTGTTCTACCGTTTGTAAAACGTTGGTCTACGGAATTTAGTGACCCCTACGTAACTAAAGCCCTTTTCACAACTTTAGTAAGACCGACTGTGGCCGCTGTGGTGCAGTGGGTAGAGTGCTCGCCTGCTATGCCAGAGGTCTCGGGTTCAAACCCCAGTCCGAGCAAAACACCAAAACAATTTTTCTAATTAGTAAAATGCAATTATTGGCTTTTTTAAGAGCAGCGGTCACCTCTTGGCAGTGGGCGGCATACCCTCCGAGAGTATTTCTGCCATGAAAAAGCTTCTCACAAAAAATGCATTCGCCGTTCGGGGCCGGCATAAAACTGTAGGTCCACCCAATTAGTAGGAAAAACAAAAAGGAGCACACCTCGAATTGGGAGAGAAGCTCGGCCATAAAACTCGTCAGAGTTATAATAGCGCCATTGTATTATTATTAAGACCGACACTAGAATATGCATCTATAATCTGGAATCCGAGTCACAAAATTCATTCTGATCGACTTGAATCGATTCAAAAACAATTGTTACTTTTTGCATTAAGAAATTTGACCTCATTGCAATCTTCCCTCGTATACTAGTCGCTTAAAGCTTATTAACCTTCCAACTTCAGCTAGTCGTAGGGAAACTCTGGGTGTAATATTCGTAACGAAACTTCTGAAGGGATCAATAAATAGCCTTTCTGAAATAAGTTTAAACATCCCTACCCGTCCATCAAGACACATCTTTTTAAAACAATGTAAAACTAATTTTGAATTAAATGAGCCATCCCGATATCTATGCAAAAGTTTTAACACATACTCTACCTACTTTGACATCTCTGACTCTCTATCCATTATAAGGAAAACTCTTCTTTCAATTCTTAACAAATAACAATTTGTCTACTAGATATCGTCGCTCCGGAAAAAGAAAGACGCATGCCAGTAATTTGCCGACGAAAAAAGGCGCATTAAAAATATGTCGGGGAAGAAAGACGCATTTGCATTATTAACTGCGAAGAAAGACGCATTAGCATTAATATTGACGAAGAAAGACGCATTACCAAACATTTCTATGAAGAAAGACGCATTACAAAATATTTCGAGGAAGATAGACGCATTAACATATTTTACAGGTGCTCAATAATATATGTACATATTAGGCATATAACTTTTTACAATTTTTGCAAACATGAAAAACGGCATACCATAGTCGAATAGAGCATAAAAAAAGTACGAACCCCATTATTTTTTTTTTTGCGAAATTGCAAAAAAGTTTCCGGACAGAGCCAAAAGACCACCTAAAATGCCCTGTTAATCAGAACAAAATTTAGCGGATTTCTCTCCAATAAGATGCCCGTCTTACTATGACTGGATATCTCATTTTAATAAAAATTAAGTAGATATACTGTAAAACTAATATGAAAACCTTTTCAATATTATTAAGAAGATAACCCGTGGATTTTAGATGAAATCATTTTCAGTAAAATTTAATGGATAACCTATAAAACTAAGATGAAAACCTCTTATATAAAATTAAGAAGATGACTCCTAGAATAAATATGGAAACCTTTTCACATAAATTTAGCAGATAACCTGTAAAATTAAGAAGAAACCCTGTTTAATATTATTAAGAAGATAATCTTGATTTTCATAGGAAAACATAATTAGTCAACTAGTATTTTCCTAGGACTTATTCAGACAAATGGCAACATTTCATTTCATATAAGTGCAGATGGACATAATAAACTCTTTATACCAAGTGCTTCACTAATCGTTTTAGAATTGTAGAAATGTGCAAAGCCGTAGTGAAGTTGACGAACGGAGGAAACACATAAGAGCTCTTTTAAAAATAAAAAGTTCTCCCTTTTAATTTCTTGAACATGTTATTGCACACATACAAAAAAAGTGGCTGATGCAATAACAGTTATGCATATTTCTAGTATGTACGAGTATGTCCATACATGTACGTACGTTAGTTATGTATTTGTAGCTTCCTATTTCGCTCTTCCTCTCTATTATATAATTAGCAATAAGTTTACTGTATAATTCCATTTTTATAATAAACAATAACTTTTACGGTATTTACTCTCTTTTCTAAAATAAGCTATACGTTTAACTGTTTGAATTTGAATTCGTCACTTTGCCTATTTGTGAACTTTTCCTCTAAAATTAGTCTTTGAGTAACCATCAAGAAATAAAGAAGTGATTTTGGAGTTGATAAAAAGTGTATAGACTTTTATTTTACCAATAAGTTAACTGGCGACGAGGATGGGATATGTTGCAAAATAACATATCCAGTGATAAACGGTTTTAGAAAATATATATTTTTCGATAAACTGTTCAGAACCCAAATTAATATACATAAGTGAAAATCGAACAAAAGAAAAAACAACTACAACGTTTTAATCCATTACGAACAAATGAAAAATTATCAGTTTTAAAGTAAAATGAACATTAAAAAACATACAAACAAAAAATAATAATAATTATAACAAAAACCCTTGTGAAATAAAGCAAAATATTACAATAAGAAAAAAAAAAATCTTCATATTAGAAGTGCTCATCAAAAAAAAAAAAAAAAAAAAAAACAAAAACAAATACTCATTTCAAGTTCAAATTTTATATATTTGCACCAAGAATATGTGACTTTCATTTGACCGTGACCTAAATTTACTTCCAAGAGTTGAAAAAAAAAAAAACAAAAACAATAAATTGAGAAACATTGATTTAAAACTCAAGAGAAGAGAACAAAAAAAAAAAAAAATAATATACATATGTATATTGTGATATCGATGAACAATAAAGCTGTCAATCCAATAATAAAGCTTTGCATCCAACAACAAAGGTATTGCAATTAAACTTTCTTCAAATAAAATCGACAACAACAAAACTCAGCGAAGAGAATTACTTTCCTCACTGGTTACCGGCAAACAACAACAATGGCACTGACACTAGCTGAAAGCTTACGTGAAGCTAGGAGCTTACCACCATTCAATGGAAGCAGTGATTATACGCTTAGCAACTACTTGAGAGACGTTGGGACTGTGCTGCAGCTGACGCCGGCAGAGCATCAAGGTACTATAAAATCAGTTTTAAGCAATAGGCTGCAAGGTAAAGCTTTAAAAGCAGCCGAATCTTTGGTTAACCCTACATGGGACAGCTTAATGAGTAAACTTAAGGAAGAGTTTGGAGTGAAACGAAGCTTTTTTAATTTGAGGAGTGACGCACTGAACGTCGAAGCTAAAAATATTGAAGAATTACATTATAAGTTAAAGAAAATTTTAAGTATGATGAATACTAAGTATAGCTTAGAACCTGATGTTTTATACACTCCTGAAAATAATGAACAACTAATTTTTGATATTTATGTTAATTTTTTGCCTATTAGCATAAAAACGCTTTTAATTCAAAACAACATTAAATGTATCAATAAATCTTATACCTTTTGCCTAGAAAATAATTTGTTAAAAGACATCAAATTGGTTAACCAAAGAAATTCGAACAGTTTTCCAATTAATAATACCCAAAATAGAAATTATAATTTTAATAGTAACAATAATGTTCAACGCCTTTCAAATTCTAATTTTAATAGAGATGTTCGTAGTAATGATTTTCTTAATCAGAATAGGTTAAATTATAATGGCAACAACAGCAGAAATCTAAGGGACTATAGAAATCAAAATTTTCCGAACAGTAATAGACAGCAAAATTCTAATTATAACCCTGGAGTTTTTAGACCAAATCAACAATATTTTAATATAAATTCTAACGCAAACCAAGAACCAATGGAAATTGATGCTATTAATACTACAGAAAATTTTCATGTACAGCCTCAGAGTCATCACTACCCATAGTAACATTAACTATAAATAATATAAAAACAAAATGTTTAATTGATAGTGGTGCTGCTACAACCCTCGGCGACTATAAGTTCTTTTATAAAATAGGAATTAGAAAAAAATTAGTAAAACCAATTTTATTAAATACCTTAGTAGGTAATAATATTATTAGAGATGAAGTAATAGTTAATGTGCCTGATGAATTTAAAGCCGATAATAGTACTATGTCTGTTAAACTAACAGATTTTATTGACAAAAATTTTGATTGTATAATAGGAACTAATATTTTGCGCCCTACTGGAGCTATAATAGATTTTCAAAATAATATTTTAAAGGTAAATAACAACGAAATTAAATTAATTGACTTTAATTTTGATATCTCTTATGAAGAAGTACACTATTTAGAAAAATTCGAATTAAATAAATTTCAAGACTTAATACCTGTGACATTAAATAAGGAAGAAAATAAGTTATTAGAAAATTTCTTACATAAGAACAAAAAAACATTTTATATTGAAGGTCAAAGCTTAACTACAACTAATTGCGTAAAACATAGAATAATAACTACTTCCGATACAGCCATTTGTTGTAAAAACTATAGACACCCGCAGATATTAGAAAATGAAATTGAAAATCAGGTAAATGAAATGTTGAAACAAAATATAATACGTCCCAGTAAGTCCCCGTACAATTCACCCTTATGGATTGTTAAAAAGAAATCGGAAAATCCTAATAATCAAAAATGGCGAATAGTGATAGATTTTAGAAAACTAAACGAAATAACAATCGATGATAAATTCCCTATCCCGAATATAGAGTCCTTATTTGATAAATTGGGTAAGGCGCAATATTTCTCGTCGTTGGACCTTGCAAAAGGCTTCCATCAAGTTTTAATGGAAGAAAGCGACATTGAAAAAACGGCCTTTTCAACTCCAAGAGGTCATTTCGAGTTCATTCGAATGCCTTTCGGCCTCAAAAATGCGCCCGCTACCTTTCAGCGAATGTTAAACTACGTTTTATCGGATTATATAAATATTATTTGTATAATTTATATGGACGATATACTAGTATTTTCCACTTCTTTAACCGAGCATTTTGAAAGTTTGCAAAAAATATTTAATAAACTTAATGAGTACAACTTAAAGGTGCAAATTGATAAGTGTAAATTCTTATCTAAAGAAACAAATTTTCTTGGGCATATCATAACTGATAAAGGTATAAAACCAAACCCGGAAAAAATAAGTATAATACAAAATTTGCAGCTTCCAAAAACTGTAAAGGATATTAAGTCCTTTCTCGGCTTAACCGGATATTACCGGAAATTTATAAAAAACTACTCAATGGTAGCCAGCCCCATAATAAAGTACTTAAAAAAGAATAGTAAAATAAATATTGATGACAAATCGTATATAGATGCATTTGAAAAATTAAAGAAAATCTTAATAAACCCACCTCTTTTATGCTATCCAGACTTCAACAAAAAGTTCGTATTGACCACTGATGCAAGCAATTTAGCCATTGGCGCGGTGTTAAGCCAAGATGGCAAACCGATCAGTTACGCCAGTAGAACACTGAACGGGCATGAAAGGAATTATTCGACGTTAGAAAAGGAGCTTTTGGCGATTGTGTGGTCAATAAAATATTATCGCCCATATCTTTATGGTCGTAAGTTTTTAGTCCAAACTGATCACCAACCTCTGAAATGGCTTTATTCGCTTAAAGAACCAAATTCAAGAATTATAAGGTGGAAAATATTGTTAGATGAATTCTACTTCGATATTGAATATCTAAAGGGAAAAGAAAACAAAGTAGCAGACTTTTTAAGCAGAGTTGAGTTGAATAAATTGTCCTTATCAGAAGTTCATAGTGTGGAAGAAGTTTTAAATAATAATTTCCTTATAATAAATAAAATTGTTAACAAATATAGAACTCAATTAAGATTAGTTAAAAACAAAAACAAAGATAAAGATATACTTTTTAAAAAATATAAAATAATATACGTGGCTGAAAAGGATTTAAATAATATACATTACTTAAATGATTTATTTAGACGAGAATTGAAGACAGGAAAAATTGGAATATATTCGGAATTCGATGATACTAAATATAACATAATACAAAATAAACTAATTGAACTATTTTCTAATAATAAAAAAATAAATTTTATAAAATGTACTAAAATAGCAACAGATATTGAATCCGAGGAATCTTTATTGACTATTATTAACGATATTCACATAAAAGGTAATCATAGAGGCATACAAGAAAATTATGAAGAAATGAAAGATAAATATTTTAACCCCAAATTAATAAAACTAATAAATAGATATTGTAATAACTGCCGAATATGCAATGAAAATAAATATGACAGAAAGCCGATAAATAAAAAATTTCAACATACTATAACACCAGAGAAACCAAATGAAATAGTACATATAGACGTTTTTCAAATACAAAAAACTTGTTTTTTAACAACAATTGACAAATTTACAAAGCTAGCCACCGCACATAAAATCGACGATAAAAATATGATAACAATTAAAACTAAAATTGAAGAGCGAATAGCATTTTTAGGAAAACCCGATAAACTTATTATGGATAACGAATTTAATAATGCACTTATAAAATTATTCTGTCAAGAAAATAATATAGAAACCCATTTCACTACTCCGAATTCCCACACAGGAAATTCAGATGTAGAAAGATTACATTCGACTTTATTAGAGCATATACGAATATTAAAGAACGCTGAAAAAGTTAATGACTCTGAGGAATTAGTATTAAAAGCTATTAATTACTACAATAATACAATTCATAGTACGACAAAACTAAAACCAATAGATTTCATAAATAGATTAGACATAAATTTAAAAGAGATTAAAGAGAGATGTGAAATAAATAAAAAGAAGGCAATTGATAGAGAAAACATTAAAAGAGAAAATATTACACTTAATTTACACAAATCTAATTTATATGTTAAAAACCCTACTGCAATTAGACAGAAAACGGCTAAAAGGTTTAACAGATATCATTATAGCAATCCAAATAAAGTAGATACTGCACAATTTCGACGACCCTTGAAGTCCATTAAATAAAATTAAAAAAAAATAAAATAAAAATAAAAATTATAAATGTTCATAAAATATTTTAACCTTTAATGTTGTTCTGAATTAAAAAAAAAAAAAAAAAAAAAACAGGATATTCAAGAATTCCTTTTTTTTTTTTTTATTATAATAATAGATTATAGATATAAAGATTAGAATAAAATTCTTTGAATACTTTTAATAATTAATTGTATAATTTACACAAAAAAAAAAAAAAAAAAAAATAAATAAAACAATTAACACTATTCATAATATTCACATTTCCATTAGTTGTAATTGAAATATGTATTATTCTAAGACAATATTAATTTTTTTATTTTAAAAAGATTCGATGGGACTCGAATCCTTTAAGGAGGGGCGAGTTATGTATTTGTAGCTTCCTATTTCGCTCTTCCTCTCTATTATATAATTAGCAATAAGTTTACTGTATAATTCCATTTTTATAATAAACAATAACTTTTACGGTATTTACTCTCTTTTCTAAAATAAGCTATACGTTTAACTGTTTGAATTTGAATTCGTCACTTTGCCTATTTGTGAACTTTTCCTCTAAAATTAGTCTTTGAGTAACCATCAAGAAATAAAGAAGTGATTTTGGAGTTGATAAAAAGTGTATAGACTTTTATTTTACCAATAAGTTAACTCGTTAAGACGTTTATAGCAAAATTTTAATTAATAAGGGCTCTTTTAAAAATAAAAAGTTTTCCTTTTTAATAAATTCAAAAAGGTTCTAGTAAAAATTAGAGGATGTCCTTATTGATTTGCTTTATAAAAATTTTCTCATAAAAACAAGCAGATTTCTTCTAAAAATTTAATTTTTTTGACAAAATGACATACAAAATTAATAAATAAGAAGTTATCTCCTCGTTTTCAGACGGTATCCTTTTCAATAAATTTAAGAATAAATTCAAGCTAAAATCTAGAAGATTTTCTAGCAAAAATTTCTTCAATTTTGTCTCCTCTCGCTCTCCTTGGCCAAATAGTTTTTTTAGATGGCAGTCTCTTTGATTATAGGTGAACTTTTTGGCTCTGTGCGCGCAAAACGAAATTACTTTTTTATCAGAACTGCTAAAAAAAAAACAAAAAAAAATTTGTACATCTGCGCAGAGCGTGCAATTAAAATTGTGCAAGACATTTTACCATTGTGTAAATCATCACATACTTTAAACTTAAAACTTATTTCATATAACAATTGACAAAAATGTAAAAATAAAAATATTTAAAAAAAAATTAAAAAATCTGACTTTTTTCAGAAATCCATTTTTGCGCGGAACGTTTTTGAACCGAAATCACCTAAAAAAGTGATATTCATTACTTGTACAATATTTGCCACCATTTGGTGGTATGCCAAATTTTTCGTCAAAATTTGTTATATGCCTAATACATATGTATATTTATATTATAACTAGCATACCCGGCAGACGTTGTGCTATCCAACAACACTCTTCTCTGGAATTTGTCAACTGTCCCAAGAATCTGACAAACTAATTATATTGCAGCTTTGGAAACAAAGTTCGTATCTCTCTCCCTCCAACTTCCCCCTTTCGTTCTCCTTTTCCTTCTGACTTTCTCCTCTTCCTGACCTTTTCCCAAGCAAAAAAAAAAACTCATGCAGCACCCATCTTAACTAGTCCGTTTGCTTTGCTCCTTGCCTTCATGATTCTCATGCATTATTAGGTATTATATATCACAAAGCTCTTTTGCATGGATTTCCACTTAAAAGATGGTTACCAATTTATACCGATTTTTGGGACTCCGGTCGATAGATATTAGCTCACGTCTTACAATCATCTAATGTCGACCTATCCGTATACTAAACTTCAGGATCTGCATTTGGACTCTCCTTTTCGTAGAACAGCAAAGTAAGTCCTGTTGAGAAACTATTGTTCATAGAAACCATTGGTATGCTTTCCCTGCGGGAAGAAGATGTTTTTATTAGCACGTGTACAAAAAAAAAAATAATAATAATAATAATAGCAGTGAATTTCGAACCTGGGACCTCATACTTGTGTGTTGTGCACTTCACCCACTGTGCTACAACTCAAACCAAAATTGTCATAAAATATTTCTATCCTAAAAAATATACGATTAAGAAAGAGATTTACAGAAAGAAAATAGTTTGTTTAGGTTGGAATAATTTTTAAAAATTTTGTTACGGCTTTTAGCGCAGTGGATAGAGTGCACAGCTCACACGCCCGAGATCCCAGGTTCGAAACCTACCTCAACTTATTGCTTTCCATTTTTTTTTTGGCCTAAGTTAGTAAACGCTGGGTAATTTCGAATGATTCAGCAGTCCATAACTGGTTTAAGTATCTATTTATTTATTAATATTCAAGGACATTTTCGTTAAATTTCCAATTTCCAATTTAAAGCATTTAGGGAACAGCATAAATCAATTTCAAAACAACTCTAATGCTAGAGACACACATCGTAGTATTGTAGAAATATTGCGATCTATACCACATATGTGTCACTCTCATATTGTAGTTTAATTGAAAATTTTCATAGTAAAGCCAAATTATAGTATTGATATTATAATATTCATACCACATATGTGTCTGAGGCATAACTTCGCTATACCGCTTAATTCCAACATAGGTTCAAACTTATACCATGTCTCCACATAACGTGTTTCGCTCTTTTTTTCTGCATTTTCTCTCTCAATCTTGTTTCGACACGGAAACCAGTGCCAAAACTCGCCAATTTCCATACAAATTTCTGAGAGCGAGTGAAGATGGAAACACTGTTTCATTCTGAATCATCTTGCCAACCTCGATGATATCGATGTCTTCTCTAATTTTGTATCGAAAATCTATCGAAATCTCACACAGCCCAAAACAAAGACGCAAAAATAAGCAAACATACAAACATTTAAGAAGAACAAGAAAGTTAAATGTTAAACTGAATCACGATTAGCCACGTGGAGACGGGTTATTGAGCGAGATGTTTTGCTACATGTTTCTCTGGTGAATCAAGTTATGTGGAGACGGGCTTTTAGTTTTACAGTGTGAGTTCAAACCACAGTTAAAGTTGACTAGAGTTTAACCTCGACACTTTTTGGACTTACATCTACATATTAAAAGGTTTATCCTCTCCCCATACAAATATGTAAAGCCCTATAAACATTCATAAATCCCTATAAAAGTTATATGTATTTGCATTCTCGTATTTTCTTTTTGTAGTTAGTCAAAAAAACGCATTTTTGTTCTATAAAAATTATTTAAATGCGTCTTTCTTTCTTAAAAAAAATGCGGATTGGCGCCCCTCGCGTTGCACAATGGGAACGTTTCATACAAAAAACGGTCATCAATAGTAATTATTGACCTAGAGTGCTCAAATTTGGAAAATAAGCTTTTTTGATGAATATTAGTGCATGGTGTAAAAAGGAGCTTAATCTGATGACAAATACTCCCACCCCCATATAACGGGTGTTGCGAAAAACCACGAAATTGCAATTATTTTCGCAACTAATTAAGTCATAATTCTCAAACTAGATATATGAAATCCATATTATGGATGCATTTTTTTTTCTTGAAATATCACAATTTTTGTAAAATCTTAAACTAAAATATATTGCTAGTGCTTCAATTAACAATGATAAATTGTACATAAAAATACGTCGTATTTTGGCACAAAGTGATAATACTACTTCATGTTCGTGATTGGTATAACAAACAGCAAATGAGAGTATATCCCAGTTGGAAAAGGTAATGTATGGTCATCTATAAATGGATATAAAGGCCATAGGATCTATACATTCCAGAATGCATGATTTTTTCATTGTGATGTCCTAGGGAAGTCATGCATCCTCTTTTCCCTGCCAAGGTAAGGAATGTTTGGATGAGAGTCGCTCTTGCCGTGATCTCAGTGTCGGTTTATTTTCTCACTTAAAAATAAAAAAAAATACTTTTTTTTTGCATTTTTCTCTTCATTCTCTCTCCATCCGATTTCCAACTAGAAATATGTAACTTCACTCCAGCTTGTTCTCCTCTGCTTCCCTCATTGTCGCACCATCTTCCCCTTCACTGCTTCACCCATGTGGGACATTGAACATTATATTGATCTTTAGTGCCGCTTTTATGCGTCCGTTTGTTAAAATAAACTCTGTGAATTGTTGTCGTCATTGTAAAAAAGCAAAACTAGAGAAAACCTGATTCTCCTAATTTGTATTTGTATTTTTGTATTTGTATTTATTGGTTTGACAAAATTAGTACAGCAAGATTGAATCTTTAATAGTACAACACATACTTATATGGAGATCATATTACATTGCATGTACAGTCTAAATATAAAAACTAACAATAAAACATTAAAATTAAAATTAATTGGTTCACTAAATTATTTGTTTATTTATTTGTAGAGAAATAGTTATATAACACTTTCTTGAAGTTACCTAAGTTCAATCCGCTCCTAATGCTAACAGGGATAAGATTCCAAACTCTTATAGCATTGATGAAAAACAGTCGTGTAGAGTTATTATAGTTAAAACACGGCACAATTAAATTACAGGAACGCACTGATTTTGGAAAAGTTAATTTTTGATAGAGATAAGACGGTGTTTTCGTACTCATTAGCTTGTATAAGAAAATACAATTTCTGGCCTTAAAATAATCAAATATATCACATCCTAGTAACGATGTTCGCCAAGACGATATGTGATCATACTTCCGAATACCATGCACATATCGGGTAATTTGGTTAAAAATAATGTCGATTTTATGAGCTGATTTTGAGTCGTAGCTACTATATACCAGCTCAGAATAAGTAACAATTGGTAAAATTACCTGACGGGCAAGCTTTCGCCTAACATGAATTGGGGTACAGTGAGCAGAGAGTTTCAGGCTCCTAAGGGCACCATACACTTTACTTATGACTGAGTTGACGTGATCAACACAGGTCAGATTTGTTTTTTTTTTTGCTAGATTCAATGTTATAGCTGAGAACCGATGACTGACCTCTTCGCTTACCTTGGGTTGCATTCTGGAATGTATCCGATTTCCTATAAGCTGAGAGCCGATGATTGACCTCTTCGCTTACCTTGGGTTGCATTCTGGAATGTATCTGATTTCCTATAAGTTGGAAGGTAAAGCTGAGAGCCGATGACTGATCTCTTCGCTTACCTAGGGTTGCATTCTGGAATGTATCCGATATTCTATAAGTTGGAAGGTATAGCTGAGAGTCCATGACTGACCTCTTCGCTTACCTTGGGTTGCATTCTAGAGTGTATCCGATTTCCTGTAAGTTGGCAGCCACACAACATAGAGTTTAGATGAAATCATAGTTTTTTTGGAATACATACTATAATGTAAATTTTTCGTACATCTTTTCATGCGTCCGCAAGGTCATGCATGGACCACCTTTCCAACTGGGTATTATATAGTGGCCGCTGTGGTGCAGTGGGTAGAGTGCTCGCCTGCTATGCCAGAGGTCTCGGGTTCAAACCACGGTCCGAGCCAAAAAAATTTTTCTAATTAGTAAAAATCCAATTATTGGGTTTTTTAAGAGCAGCGGTCACCTCTCGGCAGTGGGCGGCATACCCTCCGAGAGTATTTCTGCCATGAAAAAGCTTCTCACAAAAAATGCATTCGCCGTTCGGAGCCGGCATAAAACTGTAGGTCCACCCAATTAGTAGGAAAAACAAAAAGGAGCACACCTCGAATTGGGAGAGAAGCTCGGCCATAAAACTCGTCAGAGTTATAATAGCGCCATTGTATTATTATTATTATTATTATTATTATATAAAAATGAATATGTGTGTGTGTGTGTGTGTGTCCTTTATGGACTCCCAAAGTAAACAACCGATCTTTATGAAATTTTCACAGTAGATTCAAGTGGTATTAGCGCACATAATAGGGTATATAGAATTTCGGAAGAGTGGGAACTTCCCGGAATATAGGCCTAAATGTGGACCCAGAGTGACCCAGCAAGTCTTTGAGCAATATGGGTATCAAATGAAAGGTGCTGAGCAGGCCGTCAACATAGAGTTATTTTCATTGCGATGCCTAGGCCGGGTACCTAAATATGGGTCAAAACGTGGACACGGATGACCCTCTAATGTTTCTAAGCGATATTGGTATCAAATGAGCAGGGCTTCAACATACAGATATTTTCATTGTTATTTTTTAAGTCGGTTTCCCAGAGATGGTTCAAGTAGTTGGCCCGGATGGTGATGGATGGTCCCCATAAAGTAAAGGTAAATGTAAATGTAAATGTAAAGGTAAAGGTAAAGGTAAAGGTAAAGGTAAAGGTAAAGGTAAAGGTAAAGGTAAAGGTAAAGGTAAAGGTAAAGGTAAAGGTAAAGGTAAAGGTAAAGGTAAAGGTAAAGGTAAAGGTAAAGGTAAAGGTAAAGGTAAAGGTAAAGGTAAAGGTAAAGGTAAAGGTAAAGGTAAAGGTAAAGGTAAAGGTAAAGGTAAAGGTAAAGGTAAAGGTAAAGGTAAAGGTAAAGGTAAAGGTAAAGGTAAAGGTAAAGGTAAAGGTAAAGGTAAAGGTAAAGGTAAAGGTAAAGGTAAAGGTAAAGGTAAAGGTAAAGGTAAAGGTAAAGGTAAAGGTAAAGGTAAAGGTAAAGGTAAATGTAAATGTAAATGTAAATGTAAAGGTAAAGGCAAACTTAAAGGGAAGGACCCATTATAACATAAAAGTTTTTTTCGTCGCTGCGAAGCGGGACGGGTATTTGCTAGTTCTATATAAAATTGCATTAGTTAATATATTAGCGATTTTAAAGCATAAACATCTGTCAAAACTGTTCACCAATGCCTTTCTCTCTAGCTACGCATTAAGGTGGAGTGAAAACTTTTTTTGGAAATTCAATTTGTTCCAAAGCCATAACGGCACCTTTCTAGCCCAGAAATAAGTCTGTAAAATTTTATTGACCTATGAGGATTGATAAACATGGCTAAGCTGAGTATTAAACCGAAATTTTTTGATTTTACTTTAAAGTGTTGTGGCACTAGCCATAGGCAGGTAATAGGAACGTTCTTATTACGTGTTTACGCCCAAAATGGGGAACGATTTTCCGGTAACCACTACGTTCCATTGTTGTTTTCGATTCGTAGTGGCGACGTGACAGCATAGTTAGTACCACTTTCAGGGAACTTAACATATCTTCTTCTCTTTTTATACTCAGCTGTACTAGTACACAGAGTATTATAGTTTTAATCACATAACGGTGGATTGTAACAGAATGAAATAATCGAGATAGATATAGACTTATATATATCAAAATGATCAGGGTGAAAAGAGAAATCGATTGAGCCATATCCGTCCGTCCGTCCGTCATCGGTTGATGGCCATGTTTACTTTTATATATGTGTATTATAAAGTGACCTAATAAAAACATTTTAAGCCATATCTCTGTCAAATAAAAAGATATATCACTGCAATTTTGTCGCATGAGTCCAACTATCGGTTGACGACCACGCCCACTTTTATATATGGGTATTATAAAGTGGCCTAATAAAAACATTTTAAGCGATATCTCTGTCAAATATAAATATATATCATTGAAATTTTATGGCAGGAGTTCACCTGCGGATATAAAGCGAAAAACACAAAAATTTTGGAAAATGGGCATGGCACCGTCTCTTTTTAGAAGCAGGAATATACGAGATTTCTGAGCCCATAACCCGACTAATAATTTATATATAATGACGAAACTTGATGTGTACACTTTTATTACCTGTGGTAATGCATGTTCAAAATCTTAGGGAAATCTATTGACGACCACGAACTATAAAAGGGTCTAATAAAAATATTTTAAGCCATATCTTTGTCAAATATAAAGATAATTCTTGAAATTTTGTGGCATGAGTTCCACAATAGACCGGAAACAAAAAAAAAATTTTGGAAAATGGGCGTGGCACCGCCTCCTTTTAGACAAATGAATCTACGAGATTTCGGAGCCCATAACTCGACAAATAACTGAGATATTATGAAGAAACTTGGTTTATACACTTTTATAACTTGTGCTAATAGACCCGCAAAAATTTATTAAAATCGGTTTATGACCACGCCTACTTTTTAACATAGATATTTCTGGAACAACCTTTAGGAATTTGTAACGTGACATCTTTGTAACTAGAAGTCATAAAGGAATGAAATTTTGCACAAAGAATAATATTCATATGCTTAGTTGGATGGCTGATAAAAATTTTTAAAATGGGCGTGGCTACGCTAGGCTAAAATTTTTTCCATACAAACAATTGGCAGGCTGTTTAGCACATTTAACATACACATATCCACATAAAATTGATATGGATGTGTTCGTATGAGTCAGGAGCAGTGCATAGGCATATAATTTTTTCTATAAATTATTTAATTTGTTTATAATTAATAAATAAAGTTTTTAGTTAAGAGAAATAGATATCATAAAAATTTTTACAAATATCGTAAACAAAGTTGAAGAGTTGCTTTAATTTAAAAGCACTCTCTCCCTATATTTCCCTTTTTCATATACATATAAACGCCAGAGCGCTAGAGCGCAAGAAAACTAAAAAGCTCCAAGAAGTAGGCCGTGCGATATTCCATACTGTAGATAAAAGGGAGCAACCAATTACAGTAGAATCGCACAAAAGTTAACCAAATGGTCCCAAGGGCATTTAACTTTTCCGAAATATTAACTTTTCCAGGTGCTTTTTAAATTTGATAGAATACGGTAATAAACATAATTTTTGGGATATAACATATCAAATTTATTTGAATATCTCAGTTTTAATCATTACAAAGCAGAAAATTAGATTTAATTTACATACATAAAATTTGCTAGCCATCCATCACTTGCATAAAAATTTTTTCCAGGGTGCATTTTGGCAAATTCAAGCTTAGCTCTTGATTTTAAAATTGGACCACTAATTGCACAATTGCGTTTCCTTTGGTTCAAAAACCATTTATACAACCTTGTCTCTAGAACGGGATATTCCGACTTGTGCAAAGTTTTCTTGGTTGCCAATTCCTGTGTGCTTGCCACTGCCTCCAAAATTTCATATCGTTCTTTCCTTATTTTTGAGATGGCCACTTTAGATACACTATAATCTAATGCCAAGCGTTTTCCGTGAATACCTTCATCAAGTTTTCTTAAAATATCAGATGTTTGATGTAAATTCGATCTAATTTGCGATGGTTTATTCCGCTTTGTTGCCATTTTAACACACAAACTATGTTTACTAGGGTGGGGCGATTTGTATGGAGGGAAATTAATCGATACCGCGCTATCGAAATTTGGACACAAATCGCGATCGGCGAAAATCATCGGTATCGGATGACTATAACATAGAGAAACCATACCGCAATTTTGGGCCAAGGAAAAAAGAGTGCATTCTAGTTTTCCTATACCGCAAGATAAATTAATATTTTAAAATACTGCTCGTATATTGTATTGACGTATCTTTAAGAAATTTGCAAAAAAAAATTAAGATATATTGTACACAACAAGAGATAATCGCGAAAATATGCGATTTTGGGCATTCGGTCTCCATAACCGGAAATCAGGCTATATCTCGAAAACGGATAATCCGATTTTAATTTGGATTTCATATCTGGATTCAGCATAAAATTTTGCTTCAAATCGATGTGCATATTGGCCTGGATATTTTTTTGTCGATTTTTTCCCAATTTTTATTTTCAAAAATTCGTCTTGGTTCATAAAAACCAAATTCCGGAACATCAAAATTACTCAGAAAAATGGTAGGAATCCAAATTTCGATAGCGCGATATAGGTTAGTAAATCGCCCCACCCTAATGTTTACACCACTCACTAGTTCAAACGACTAACTATATTTGTACCTCGCTACAACGACAATAATTTTTTACACAGAAATTCGGGGAATGCACGCAAATTCCGGGAATACATAGGAAAAAGGGGAATGAGCTTGTTTTTGCTGAGAAATAAACGTTTGGATTTGAAATAAAAATAGGTAAAAAAACTTTTTAAGTTAAACGGTTTTATGTTATACATACATTGCAATGTTTAAGATAAATGTACTAAAAACCAAAAAATAATAAAATAGATACAGTCGTGGGAATTATAAACATTTGCATATACTAGACTAAAATAAAACCGCGGGGCACGTCAATTGTCTACAAATTATCGACTTAATGTGCGATAGAAGAATCGTTTAATTCGTCGTTAGGCAGTTGGCCCGCAGACGGTGAGGAAATTACTTACTATTTTCTTGCTCATGGAAATTCCAATAGTTATACACTCCATGTTAATAAAAGAGATGTTTCAACTAGTTTATCGGTGGACATTCACACGAGGAATTGTTTCACTGCTCGTAGTTTGTCTTTAATCGACAAAACATATGATAAAAGTACTACTCGCTCACCACTATGAAACCCTAAAACTCGCTTATAATCGAGCTTGCTAGCTTTTTTCCACATTCTACTTATCACACGTCCATCGTTGTCGGTTGAACAACTGCCTAATTATAGTGTAACATTACAAAACAAATATTTTAATCAACGATTGTAGACAATTGACGTGCCCCACGGTTTTATTTTAGTCTAGTCTATGCAAATGTTTATAATTCCCACGACTGTATCTATTTTATTATTTTTTGGTTTTTAGTACATTTATCTTAAACATTGCAATGTATGTATAACATAAAACCGTTTAACTTAAAAAGTTTTTTTACCTATTTTTATTTTCTAGTTTTTAGTTTTTATTTCGCATTCTGTTTAATTAATATAGTGCTTCATTATTGCAAGGTTTCTTGCCCGTTAGTTTATTGCAGTCCAACGCCTCTATACGTAGTCCCTGCAAAGTTCTTACTCTACTAAGAGCCACGTAGGCTTGACCTTCTTCAAACAGTTTCGCACCTAAGTATACGACCGCGTGATCCACAGTGCTGCCCTGCATTTTATGTATTGTAGAAGCCCATGATAGTATTAAAGGCAACATTCTTCTTTCAGCCGTCCCGTAATTGTACTTAGCTGGAAACTGTATGGCTTTCGGGTGTATAAGATGTACTCCGTCTCTTGCGAAATCAATTCGGACGGAAGGTACATTTGTTGCATACATCTGAGTTCGACGAAATTGAGGCCAAACGATTTCGTTGATGTAGCCTATAGCGCCATTTACTAATCCCTTTGGAACGTCAATATTGGACCGTAGCATGACTTTTGCCCCACAAATATTTCTAGTTCCGCTGGTAAACCCCCGTTTTTTTTTTTTAAGAAAATATTTCTTTTAAAGGTAGTAATACATGTTCCGAATTTCAGCCAAATCGGACCATAAATGCGATTTTTGTAAATATAGCGACCCACGCGCCACCTATCGGAAGTTTTTTTTAGGAAAATATTTCCTTGCAAGGTAGTAATACATGTTCCGAATTTCAGCCAAATCGGACCAAAAATGCGATTTTTGTAAATATAGCGACCCACGCGCCACCTAGCGGAATTTTTTTTTAAAGAAAATATTTATTTTCAAGGTAGTAATACATGTTCCGAATTTCAGCCAAATCGGACCATAAATGCGATTTTTGTAAATATAGCGACCCACGCGCCACCTAGCGGAATTTTTTTTTAAAGAAAATATTTCTTTTCAAGGTAGTAATACATGTTCCGAATTTCAGCCAAATCGGACCATAAATGCGATTTTTGTAAATATAGCGACCCACGCGCCACCTATCGGAATTTTTTTTTCATAATATTGCATTGTCATCGGGGTTATACATGCGTACAAAATGTCAGATTAATCGGTTGACAGGAAGAGGGTGAAATTTGAATTACTAAATTTGACCCAAGAATAAATAATAAAACAAACGGGGTGAGCTAAATAAAACCGTTTAAAAAAATCGATAAGCTCAGAAAAGTTAACCAAGAGTTAACTTTTTAGAGCCGTACGTGGACGCTCAAATTTGGTTAACTTACCCGAAGGTTTAACTTTCTCGCGAGTTAACTTTTGTGCGATTCTACGGTACAATAAAAAATACATGGAAAATTAAAACCAGACCTGTTAAATTCCGATTAGGATTAGTAATCAATTAAATTGTTTTGTTTTTTAATTGGTAATCATTATTTTAATTCTTTTGCTGAAAAAAAGTTATTTTAATGATTACCATTAAAAAAAATCAAAAAAAAATCAAAAAAAATCAAAAATAATCATAAAAAATCAAAAATAATCAAAAATAATCAAAATAATTTTTTTTGATTGTTTTTGATTATTTTTGATTTTTTATGATTATTTTTGATTTTTTTTGATTTTTTTTGATTTTTTTTTGATTTTTTTTTATTTTGTTTGATTTTTTTCAATATTGTTGTAAAGAAATTTGGATACACATGCACATAAGTATTCAGGTAGGCATGTATGTTTGGTCAGAGAGGCATAAAGTTTGTTTGTACAAATGTATGTGAACGCATATTAAAGTACGTAACCCTGCAGTAAATATGAGGACAGGTGTATCCAAGTCATTGTGTATTCTACAGCGACAACTGCACTAATTAAAATGTCGACAAATTTAGAAGTACAAAATTTGTATAGACCTTGGCTCGTTCGAAGTTTTTCGTACTAGTAGATACGGATACAAACCCTTCCTACACCTGGGGAAGATTCATTTCTAGGTTCAGTATAAGGACAGGGAAGAGCGAATAAAGAATTCTGATTATGACAGAGATTATCTTTACGTAAATCTATTTGCAACATAGCAAATCGTCTACTGCTTTATTATGTAGTAGGCATGCGAAGACGAATACAAATTCCCAAATAATCCTATTTGAGGAACAATGTCGGAACGTAAGTACGTAATATTTCTGCCTTTTAAAAGAATACAATAGGGCAATAACTAGGGCTGAAACGGTATGGCGTATGATGAACAATAAATACAACTTATATGAAATTAAGAACTTTCCTTTTTTGAAAAAATTGATGAAGTGTGAAACAGACAAAGGAAATACAACTGTGCTAATGGAGGAAGAGGAATACACCGCAAAAACAGGTCAACTATTCAAAGAAATGGGCTGCGGAGTGATGAGAAAAGACCCAACGGAAGAATATCAAATGGCAATAAAGCGTGCAATAAAACAAGCGAAAAATATAAGAGACAGCAAAGTAGCCTACACTCGCACAGCAATGAATCCATCTGCCCCATCACTGATCGCACTACCTAAAATCCACAAAACAGGAACACCTATGCGACCAATAGTAAACCATAAATCGGCACCAGGATATAGACTTTCAAAACATCTAAATATGCTACTTCTTCTTCTTCTTGATTGGCGCTTAACCGTCTAGACGATTCTGGCCGAGTCCAACAGAGCGCGCCAATTGCTTCTGTTTCGTGCAGCATGGCGCCACTTGGGAACACCTAGGGAGGCAGCATCGCTGTCCACCTGATTTTCCCAACGCAGTGGAGGTCTCCCTTTTCCTTTGTGTTCAGCGGGTTTCGATAGAAATGCTTTCTTGGCCGGAGCGCCTTCGTCCATTCTCACGACATGACCTGCCCAACGCAGCCGCTGGATCTTTATTCGCTGAACAATGTCGATGTCTGTGTAAAGATCGTACAGCTCATCGTTAAATCTCCGTCGATACTCGCCCACGGCAACGCGCAAAGGTCCATAAATCTTACGAAGAACTTTTCTCTCGAATACTCCAAGTGCCATCTCATCTGATTTTGAAATTGTCCATGCTTCTGCGCCGTACATGAGGACTGGAACGATGAGCGTCCTGTAGAGTGTGATTTTTATTTGTCGAGAGAGGACTTTACTTTTCAGTTGCCTACTTTGTCCGAAGTAGCATTTATTGGCAAGCGTGATTCTTCGTTGGATCTCCGTGCTGACATCATTCTTGGTGTTAATGCTGGTTCCCAGATAGACGAAGTCCTTAACAGTTTCGAATTTGTAGCTATCAACATTGACGTGGCTGCCAAGGCGTGCTGTTTCTTTGTGTGATGACAGGAGGTACTTCGCCTTGTCCTCGTTGACCGCCAAACCCCTTTTCTTAGCCTCTTTATCCAGCTTGGAGAAGGCAGAACATATGGCGCGCGTGTTAGTGCCAATGATGTCGATGTCATCGGCGTACGCCAGCAGTTGCACACTCTTGTGATATAAGATGCTTCCTGTATGGTTAAGTTCTGCAGCTCGTATTATCTTTTCCAGCATCAAATTGAAAAAGTCGCACGAAAGAGAGTCACCTTGTCTGAAACCTCGTTTGGTCTCGAACGGCTCGGAGAGGTCCTTCCCAATTCTGACGGAGCTGGTGGTGTTAGTCAACGTCATTTGGCATAGCCGTATAAGTTTAGCAGGGAAACCAAATTCAGACATTGCGGCATACAGGCAATTCCTATTCGTGCTATCAAAAGTGGCTTTAAAATCGACAAAGAGATGGTGTGTGTCGGTTGCTTTTTCATGGGTTTTTTCCAGTATTTGTCGTATTGTGAAGATCTGGTCGATGGTAGATTTACCAGGTCTGAAGCCACACTGATAAGGTCCAATCAGATTGTTGACGATAGGCTTCAGTCTTTCGCACAATACACTTGCTAAGACCTTATATGCGATATTCAGGAGGCTTATCCCACGATAATTGGCGCGTACTGTGGAGTCTCCTTTTTTGTGGATTGGGCAGAGCACACTTAAGTTCCAATCGTCGGGCATGCGCTCGTCCGACCATATTCTGCTAAATATGCTACTAGCAATCAAAAACACAACGGAACTAGTCAACAAACTGAGAATTCTGAACGTACCCAAGGACTCAAAACAGGTATCACTTTACGTGAAGGATCTATACCCCTCGATACCAAAGACAGAAATACTAAAAGCTCTAACTAAAATACTGACAGAGAAAACGAACAAAGACATTGCAACAGAGATCGTAAATACGCTGAAAATAACCCTGGACCAGAATTATTTCAAATTTGGCAATAAAATATACAGACAAACTGACGGAAAATGCAGAAGGAGGCATGACAGATCCACCAAAATATAACCGCTATGATGAGGATCATGAGCTGAGTCGTTTGTATAAACGCAAACTAATCCCTCATTTTTTTGAGATATCTACTTGAAATTTGGTACTTGGGTGACTTCTTAAGAGAAATTGGACCACTATAACATATAGGTCCCATACAACGGATTGTTCAGATATAGACATTTTGGACTATAACATCTCCATAAATAACACACATAATTCACTGTATAAATTAATGAAAATGAGACTATGTATCGCTTCTTTTCCTCATTCATGAATGTCATAAAGTCTCGAATGTCAGCGAATGTTACACTAAAATGTTTGATTTGGCCACTTTAAACAATTTTTCATAAAGATAAATAATTAGATATAAACGTGCATCGTACCATGTACGGTCAATGACAAATTAACAATAATTCCAAGCTTGTAAGATATGTATCAATGTGTATGCCTCTCTGCACAAATATACGAGGAGGAAGCATATAGAGCCTTTATCCTGTTAGTGTGGGACTTTAACCGCACTACACCACCTACGCTCATCGTATCGAACCCCCCGGTACTACCATCAAGCTACCGTCGGGAGTCTGCCTTAAAGGGCTATATACATACCTGCATACGTACAAATGTGCATATTTCTTTAAACCATATTGATAAAAATTAAAAAAAATCAAAAAAAAATCAAAAAAAAATCATAAAAAATCAAAAAAAATCATAAATAATCAAAAATAATCAAAAACAATCAAAATATTTTTTTTTGATTATTTTTGATTATTTTTGATTTTTTATGATTATTTTTCTTTTTTTTTGATTTTTTATGATTTTTTTTGATTTTTTTTAATGGTAATTGCAAAATAATCATTAAAATTTGAAAACAATGGGTAATCAATCATTAAATGGACAGTTGAAAAAATAATCAATCAAGCCGGTAATCATTACGATTAATAATCATTATTTAACAGGTTTGATTAAAACCTCCATCGAATACTTTGCTGAAGCCAGTTTTGGCGCTCAAATATTTTATATGGATGTCACACTTATTTACTTTAGATTGTGCAAATGCATATGTGTACTTTTCATTTATTTTCATTTAATTTTTGTTTTCATTTCACTTTATTCAATGTTAGGTCTTTTTATTTTCATTTATTTATTATTTTATTTGCTTTTACTTTTTATTTCCACTTATTTATTATATTATTTCCTTTTATTTAAGTATTTTGTTCCTTTTATTTCAATTTTACTTAATTCGTATTTATTCCATATATTAGGTGTTTTTATTATTTTTATACTCAGCTGTACTAGTACACAGAGTATTATAGTTTTAATCACATAACGGTGGATTGTAACACCATAAAATAATCGAGATAGATATTGACTTATATATATCAAAATGATCAGGGTGAAAAAAGAAATCGATTGAGCCATGTCCGTCCGTCTGTCCGTCCGTCTGTCCGTCTGTGCGTCTGTCTGTCTGTACGCACTCTAACTTGCGCAAAAATTGAAATATTTTGATGAAATTTGGAATGTAAGTTGGTATCAGGACTGGCACGGTTGGTATTGAAAATGGGCGAAATCGGATCATGGCCACGCCCACTTTTCATATATAGAAAAAATCGGAAATGTCGTATCTCAGTCCCTATTATAGCTAGAGTGATAAAATTTTACACACATAATGAGCTCGGGCCCTAATGGAGAAATATGGTGAAAGTTAGGAAAATGGGCGGTGCCACGCCCACTTATTAAGGGTCAAACATCGAAAGTTTGATATGTCATAACTCAGAAACCGTTGCAGATATATCGATAAAATTTGGTAGGCGTGATGTACTTACTTAGGCAAATCTTTGGACAAAAAATTGTCAACATCGGTTGATGGCCACGCCCACTTTTATATATGGGAACTATAAAGTGGCCTAATAAAAACATTTTAAGCGATATCTCTCTCAAACATAAAGATATATCATTGAAATTTTGTGGCAGGAGTCTAACTATGTACATAAAACAAAAACCACAAAAATTTTGGAAAATCGGCGTGGCACCGCCTCCTTTTAGAAGCAGGAATATACAAGATTTCTTAGCCTATAACTCGACAAATAATTGAGATATTATGACGAAACTTGGTGTATATACTTTTATTGCTTGTGGTAATGCACGTTCAAAATTTCAGCGAAATCGGTTGACGACCACTCCCACTTTTATATATGGGAACTATAAAGTGGCCTAATAAAAACATTTTAAGCGATATCTTTGTCAAATATAAAGATAATTCATTGAAATTTTGTGGCATGAGTACCACAATAGACCAGAAATATAAAACATAAAAATTTTGGAAAACGGGCGTGGCACCGACCCTTGAGCATTTTTAACGTGACATCTTTGTAACTAGAAGTCATAAAGGAATGAAATTTTGCACTAACAATAATATTCATATGCTTAGTAGGATGATTGATAAAAATTTTGAAAATGGGCGTGGCTACGCCCACTTTATGTGGCACTCGCTTTATATAAATTACACCATTTTTCCATCACACGCTAATGAACAATGAATGCATACAGCTGAGTATCTAACGTTCGATTCCACTCGAACTTAGGCTTCCTTACTTGTTTAATTTAAATTTTTTTTAATTTCGCTTTATTTACTGTTAGGCCTTTTTCTATTTTCATTTACTTATTATTTTGTTTGTGTGTGGCCGCTGTGGTGCAGTGGGTAGAGTGCTCGCCTGCTACGCCAGAGGTCTCGGGTTCAAACCACAGTCCGAGCAAAACACCAAAAAAATTTCTTATCAGTAAAAATCCAATTATTGAGTTTTTTAAGAGCAGCGGTCACCTCTCGGCAGTGGGACGGCATACTAGGCATGGGTAACACTGCGCTGCGCGGCGCAATTGCGCTGACACCAACCCTGGTGTTATTGCGCTAACTCCGATTTGGGAAATGCGCCAACTCAATATAGCGCCAACTCAATGTAGCGCCAACTCAATGTAGCGCCAACTCAGTATAGCGCCAACTCAATGTAGCGCCAACTCAATGATGCGCTATTGCAATATAACACTGAATCAATTTCGTGCGCTAACACCAGCTCCAATAACAGCATCATAGTATATGTATACGTATGACAACGTCACAATTATGTGTGCTTGATAGTGATCGAAGTGACTCTAATTTCCACCATATTTTCACATATATAGGGAATATTTTTCCAAATGATTATGAAAATTAAAATTAAGTGTGCCCTCGTATATGTAAGCAGAATTGCGCCAAAAGAAATAAAACGGGGATGGTAAACAGTAACAAGCGACAAATTTTATTTATCGATTATTCGATGACAATTGCGCTAAAGGTGTTATTGCGCCAGTACCGTGAGTTGGCGCCACGGTTGGCGCTGGCGTTATTGTATCAGCGCCAAAAAAATTGCGCCATTACCCATGGCTACGGCATACCCTCCGAGAGTATTTCTGCCATGAAAAAGCTTCTCACAAAAAATGCATTCGCCGTTCGGAGCCGGCATAAAACTGTAGGTCTACCCAATTAGTAGGAAAAACAGAAAAGGAGCACACCTCTAATTGGGAGAGAAGCTCGGCCATAAAACTCGTCAGAGTTATAATTGCGCCATTGTATTATTATTATTATTTATCTTATTTATTATCTTATATTTTTTTATTTTAATATTTTTCCTTTTTATTTCAATTTTACTTAATTCCTATTGATTATACTTTATTACTTTATTTATATTTGTACCATTTTTGATTTACTTCGTTTTTGCTTCGTTGGCAAATGTGCCCATTATCTATATATTAATCGTTATATTTATAGGCTAACATTATTTCCATACAAACAATTATCAGGCTGTTTAGCACATTTAGCATACTCATATCCACATAAAATTGATATGGATATGTTCGTATGAGTCAGGAGCAGTGCATAGGCATATCATTTTTTCAATAAATTATGTAATTTGTTTCTAATTAATAAATAAAGTTTTTAGTTAAGAGAAATAAATATCGTAAAACTCTTTACAAATATCGTAAACACAGTTGAAGAGTCGCTTTAATTTAAAAGCGCTTTCTTTCTTTCATATGCGTTGGCCAAGTTTACGCCATGGTCAAATAATTCTATATGGTCGTATACATAGGAAATGATGCTTCTTTACAATGCCTAGTAAACCGCCAAATTATCGTCCTTTGTTTTGATTTTTCCATCTTGCACATGTTATTCGTGGAAAAAGCTTGTGTGTTCGCTTGTATGTTCGCTGGCGTTTTTTCTGTTTTTGACATTCTTACCTACGGCCGTTCAACGGTAATCGCCTATTCTCTTTTAGCCGCTACGACCATATAGATCAATTATCGGCACGGCCTGGCTCACTGAGCTGGTGCTGAGAACAAGCTTCTCACACGTATTTAATACGTGAGTTTCATGCACGCGAGTTACTATCTTGCGATAGGAGTATGTAAGAAAAGAAAGAAATTTCCGCCAAAATGCGTATTCATTTGCTTTGTCTTATACCATGTCTCCACATAACGTGTTTCGCTCTTTTTTTCTGCATTTTCTCTCAATCTTGTTTCGACACGGAAACCAGTGCCGAAACTCGCCAATTGAAGATTGAAACACTGTTTCATTCTGAATCATCTTGCCAACCTCGATGATATCGATGTCTTCTCTAATTTTTTATCGAAAATCTATCGAAATCTCACACAGCCCAAAACAAAGACGCAAAAATAAGCAAACATACAAACATTTAAGAAGAACAAGAAAGAGAAATGTCAAACTGAATCACGATTAGCCACGTGGAGACGGGTTATTGAGCGAGATGTTTTGCTAGATGTTTTGTTGGTGAAACAAGTTATGTGGAGACGGGCTTTTAGATTGACTCTATTATCCATCTTACACTAGCTTTTATATATATATATGCGTACATATGTATGTATGTACATAAGTGTGTAAATATATAATATGTACATACAAATTTATTTATATTTATTTACTTAGTATGTATGTCAGTATGTTTACATATATCTTACAGCTATTCATACTAATAGATAAATATGGTGGTTGTTATCAGCTTATGTTATTTACATAGGCACATATGCATACTAATAGTTTAAATGTAATGGTTATAAGTGGTTTACAGTTTATTGTTAGATTTCTATTGATCATTTGTATATATCAGTTGTTTACAGTTTGTATGATAATACCTGTCGAAAAAGGTTTTTGTTTATGTGATAACACTGTAGGGAGGTCAAAATATCACAGCAAAACGCCGAGACACCCCAACTAAATTTTTGGCTGTAGAATACGATGGTATTTACAGAAAGTCAAAGTTATCTCGAAAACAAGAGTTAACTTCGACTTTTTCTAAATGCCATCGTATTCTACAGCCAAAAATTAAGTTGGCGTGTTTCGGCGTTTCTATGTGATACTTCAAAAGTTAAAAATTTACCTACAGTGTAATTTATGTCTATGATAATAAATGTATATGTAAATATATGTTTTCGGTTATGTTCTAATCTGTGTAAGACTACGTCGTTAACTCTCCTCCCTCTTAAAATGGTGCGTCCCCGCTATGGTGGTGCTACGAGTTACTGTTGAAGACGGTTCATTTCGATTTCGTATAATTCATCAATTTGTCTTTGTCTGTGAAGCATTCTTGTAGGTAACAGATATGAATGTCGGTTGTTATGTGCATATTCCTTTATCAGTTGTTTACCGTTTGGGAATGTATCTCATATTTTCCTTTTTGTTGTGTATAAATCATGTATGTCCGTTATCCCGTTGGAAAGTATATTGCCTCCGCCTTTATCCCGTACGTATGATGTGATTTCTTCTTCGCTTTTCTTTTGCATTGTCTTCATTGTGTCATTCATTTTCTTCACTATGCCACAGTATATGTAGTGTAACCATACGTCTTGCTTTTGTATTGTCTTCATTATAGAATTTTTCGTTGCCTTAATTTTCTTCACCATAATAATAATTTTCTTGCCACCATAATATTTGTTTTTGTTGTATAACCGTGCATCTTGCTTTTGTATTATCTTCATCTCTTTCACTATGCCACAGTAGTTTTTGTTTTTGTACCATGTTGCGTGTTTCACCTTGGCCGAATTTGCTTCGCTTATTTTTGATGTGTTTACCTTGGAAAGTATGGTCACTTTTTTCTCCGTGTCCTCATGCTTAGCTTTTTGATAAACCTTTTCTTTTAACTCTTCTTCTTGTTCTTGTGTATTTTCCTTTTGGGGTATTGTTTCTACGTCCATTGGTAGGTTCTGTTGGCTGGTTGCAACTTGTTTATATTTTCCCCATCCGTTTTGTTGCTCTATTCTGTTTATGTTCATCGTGATGTGCTGGATCTCGTTCTCACGTTTGGCTATTTTGAGATTTGGTTCCGCCAGTTCTTCCTTCGCTTTTGTTTTGTGTATCGTGCAGAAATGTATCGTCTATTTCATTTCATTTACCGCTGTTATTAGGGCAGCGAATGGTGCCTTCAGGCTTGCGATCTCCTGTTCAGTCACTTTTATGTCCAACGGTGATCTTATTTTTATTCCGATTTTTCAGGAATTTTTTTCTTAATTTTTTAAGCACTTTTTTCAAAGATCTGGTGCTGGAAGTCCTTCTTCCCGTGGAATTTTTTATATATTTTTTTCTTTATATTGAAAAAATATATATGGCTGCTTAATCCCGTTTGGCACCCCAGTTACTATCTTGTGGATAGGTAGTGATGGCCTGGATCGGTTACAGTTACTATCTTGTAGATAGGAGTATGTAAGAATAGATAGAAATTTCCACCGAAATGCGTATTCTTTTTCTTTGTCTTAGACTGACTTTATTATCCATCTTACACTAGCTTATATACAAATTCTTATCTACAAATATTCGTACATATGTATGTATGTACATAAGTGTGTAAATGTATAATATTTACATACATATTTATTTACTTAGTATGTATGTCAGTATGTTTACATAAATCTTACAGCTATTCATACTAATAGATAAGTGTGGTGGTTGTTATCAGCTTATGTTATTTACATAGGCACATATGCATATTAATAGTTTAAATAAAGGATGCTCAACAAACTATCAAAATATTTTTCCGTTTGTTAACATGCTATGTTAACGCAACTAAAATGCAAGCGTTAACGTTTTAAACCAAGGATGCACCGCAACGTTAATATTATCGATAACCGAAATGTTAAAGTCGTTTCTGTTGAAACGACTCAGTTTTTCAACGTTATAAAAATTATCAAAATAATTTCTGTTTCGTTATCAACGTCAACGAAACTCAAGCGTTAACGCTGAAACGTTGAAAAGTTGAGCGCTCTATATTACTGAGAGAATTGTCACTCAAACGAACCATCAAAGCACTCAATAGGCGAGTTCCCGTGGCAGTGATCCAGATCCGGATAAGAAGTTTGCATGCAAATGCAACAAGAATTCTGTGATTCTGGCGTTTATCTGTATCAATTTCGGATCCGTATAGATTGTAATAGGTTGTTTTAATCCAAATAAATACCAGGATCACAAAATTGTTGTCGCATTTGCTTGCAAAATTTGTATCCGGATCTGGATCACTGCCACGGGAACTCAGCTAATGTTTATCATTGAGAGCATTGTTGCTCTACGCTGCTACTAAGCACTCTCAACTTATTGTGAGAACCGAAAAAACGCTCATTTCAATGATAATTTCAACGTTAATTTTCGATTCAACGAAAACGATTTCCTTTTTGTGGATTTTGTTTCGTTTAAAACGTTAACGCTTGCAATTTAGTTGCGTTAACATAGCATGTTAACAAACGGAAAAATATTTTGATAGTTCGTTGAGCATCCTTGTTTTAAACGAAACAAAATCAACAAAAAGGAAATCGGTTTCGTTGAATCGAAAATTAACGTTGAAATTATAATTGAAATGAGCAGCCTTGGGCAAAACCTTAGCACCTGCTAAATGAGAGTACGAGCCCGTGCACAATTGGCTTTGTCTGCTCCAACTTTGATAGAAAAAACCTTAAAGCAAAGCGAAACTCCAGATACTTGCTACAATTAACACTTTGACAATTTCCACTTCATTCTTTGCTTTAATTTATAAACCTGATTTTTGGTAAAAATATTTGTGGAATTTGCTTTTTTCTGCTTATTCGAATGTTATTTTTTACTTTTCTCTGTTCACTTCTCACGAAATTGCGCGAAACCACTAAAATAAGTGAAGATATACAAACATACACACACACACACAAGGGTAGATGTTTGTCAAAGTGTAAAAAAGTTGAAAGATGGCGAACTTTATACCTTGCTTTACTCGCTTCACCTCAATTGTGAACATGTCTCTTTGAAAAGCACATGCTCAACGGAACTGTCAAAGCAAAACTCTGAAGCAAAGCGAGGTAAAAGTCAATTGTGCACGGGCTCTAAGCGCCTGTGTACGTATACCAGGGTAGGAAGAAACTCAGAGTATGAGTGAGTGAGTGAGGAATTTCAGCCTCACGGCATGATGATGAGTGGCCGTTTGCGTTTCTCGCTCATCTCTAAAGCAGAGTGAGGATTTTTTTGTTTCCTCACTCATTTCGAATGAGCGATGAAGAAATGAGGCGCTCACGCTGCGTGTGAGATGAGCCGTCGTAGGATTCCTCTTCTCTTTGTGTAATGCGAGTGAGCGTGTGGGTGAGTGCGCAGAAACTCAGTAAATATTACATACATATATTAGAATGCATACATACATATATTTATGTTGCAGTGTGCAATTTAGTGACATGTTTTTCTAATAAAAAGCATGTCTGGTTGTTTTTCTGCTTTTTTATACTCAGCTGTACTAGTACACAGAGTATTATAATTTTGATTTCATAACGGTGGATTGTAACATAATGAAATAATCGAGATAGATATGGACTTATATATATCAAAATGATCAGGGTGAAAAGAGAAATCGATTGAGCCATGTCCGTCCGTCCGTCCGTCCGTCCGTCCGTACGCACGATAACTCGCGTAAAAATTGAGATATTTTGATGAAATTTGAAATGCAAGTTGGTATCGAGACTGGGACGGTTGGTATTGAAAATGGGCGAAATCGGACCATGACCACGCCCACTTTTCCTATATAGAAAAAATCGGATATTTGGTATCTCAGCCACTAATATAGCTAGAGTGATAAAATTTTACCCACGTATTGAGCTCAGGCCCTTATGAAGAAATTTGATGAAGTTCTGGAAAATGGGCGGTGCCACGCCCACTTATTAAGGGTCAAACATTGAAAGTTTTATATGTCATAACTCAGAAACCGTTGAAGATATATCGATGAAATTTGGTATGCGTAATATGCTTACTTAGGCAAATGTTTTGACGAAAAATTATCAAAATCGGTTGACGGCCACGCCCACTTTTATATATGGGAACTATAAAGGGGCCTAATAAAAACATTTTAAGCGATATCTCTGTCAAATATAAAGATCTATCACTGAAATTTTGTGGCAGGAGTCCAACTACGGACATAAAACAAAAAATACAAAAATTTTTGAAAATGGGCGGTGCCACGCCCACTTATTAAGGGTCAAACATTGAAAGTTTTATATGTCATAACTCAGAAACCGTTAAAGATATATCGATGAAATTTGGTACGCGTAATATATTTACTTAGCCAAATGTGTGGACGAAAAATTACCAAAATCTGTTGACGACCACGCCCACTTTTATATATGGGTATTATAAAGTGACCTAATGAAATCATTTTTAGCGATATCTCTGTGAAATATAAAGATAATTCATTGAAATTTTGTGATATGAGTTCTACAATAGACCGGAAACAAAAAATAAAAAAAGTTTATAAAATGGGCGTGGCACCGCCTCTTTTTATGCAAAGAAATCTACGAGCCTATTACTCGACAAATAACTGAGATATTATGACGAAACTTGGTTTATTCACTTTTATAACTTGTGTTAATAGACACGCAAAAATGTATTGAAATCGGTTTATGACCACGCCTACTTTTTAACAAAGATATTTCTGGAACACCCTTTTGGAATTTGTAACGTGAAGTCTTTGTAACTAAAAGTCATAGAGGGATGCAATTTTGCACTAACAATAATATTTATATGCTTATTTGGATGATTGATACAAATTTTGAAAATGGGCGTGGCTGCGCCCTGTATATGCAGCACTCGTTTCATATAAAATACACCCTATATCGAACAAACGCAAACAAACAATGAAAGCATACAGCTGAGTATCTAATGTTCGATTCCACTCGAACTTAGGCTTCCTTACTTGTTTTTCATATTTATGCCCGTTTTAGGCGATTGAGTAGGTATGTAAAATCCATATTTCTACCTAAACTTGGTTTTTGTTGTTTTTCATCTATGTATATGTGTAGATATGTATTTAATTCAGCAGATGCAATTACGAATATTTACATACGTATGTATGTAGGTAGGTAGTTAAAAGGAACATTATTTTTAAGAATGTGCATTCGTTGCTTGATATAATGTTTTTTGTATGATAAAATATATGTATGTATGTACCTACATATGTAGGTACTTACCTACTTGTTTAGTTTTTATTTATTATGCGACTAACGCAAAAAAACTATTTATTCGTCATTAGAATCATATTTTTTTTGCATTTGACATTAACAGTCTATTTCTCACAATTTTTTACCTTGACAACAATAAAATAAAATAATTTTGAAATAAAAAAGAAATGAAAATAGGTATGTACCTACAAGTTGTAAATTTAGCAAGCTCTATCTAACTTCCGCTTTTCAATCAAGGGAATGAAGAAGTCCTATTTGCGTACCGTATTGTTCCAAATATACTCAGTACATAGCCATCCTTCTATTTTAATTTTCATTATTATTTTATTTTAGTAATTTATTATTCAAATTAAAAAAAAAAATTGTTCTAGTTGAGTTTAAAATTAAATGGCAATCAAATTGTTCTTTGAGGGATAGTTTATCTTTTTTCAACCTACAGTAGAATTGTTTTTGTAGTTTTACTTTCGGTAGATTTTTCAAACAATAAATACAAGAAAAATTCAGAGAAATAAAGTGGTGTCATACGGGCTTTCGTTATTCGATTTCGAACATAAAAGCGCTGCCAAAGAGTTTTCTACTACCATATTTGCCATAAAGTACATTATTTTGAACAAAAGTCAAGATTAAACAAATATTTAATCTTAAAATGCGATAGATTTTAAACGCCGTGCAGTAGATCTTCATATTTAAAACAAGTAAGGAAGCCTAAGTTCGAGTGGAATCGAACATTAGATACTCAGCTGTATGCTTTCATTGTTTGTTTGCGTTTGATGAAAACACGTTGTATTTTATATAAAGCGAGTGCTGCATAAAGTGGGCGTAGCCACGCCCATTTTCAACATTTTTATCAGTCATCCAACTAAGCATATGAATATTATTCTTTGTGCAAAATTTCATTCCTTTATGACTTCTAGTTACAAAGAAGTCTTGTTACAAATTCCCAAAGGGTGTTCCAGAAATATCTTTGTTAAAAAGTAGGCGTGGTCATAAACCGATTTCAATAAATTTTTGCGTGTCTATTAACACAAGTTATAAAAGTGTATAAACCAAGTTTCGTCATAATATCTCAATTATTTGTCGAGTTGTGGGCTCTGAAATCTCGTTGATTCCTTTGTCTGAAAAGAGGCGGTGCCACGCCCATTTTCCGAAATTTTTCTATTTTTTGTTTCCGATCTATTGTAGAACTCATGCCACAAAATTTCAATGAATTATCTTTATATTTGACAAAGATATCGCTTAAAATGTTTTTATTAGGCCACTTTATGATACCCATATATAAAAGTGGGCGTGGTCGTCAACCGATTTCGCTAAAATTTCGAACATGTATTACTACAAGTAGTGAAAGTGTATAGACCAAGTTTCGTCATAATATATCGATTATTTGTCGAGTTATGGGCTCAGAAATCTCGTATATTCCTGCTTCTAAAAGGAGGCGGTGCCACGCCCATTTTCTAAAATTTTTGTATTTTTTGTTTTATGTCCATAATTGGACACCTTCCATAAAATTTCAATGATATATCTTTATATTTGACAGAGATATCGCTTAAAATGCTTTTATTAGGTCACTTTATAATACCCATATATAAAAGTGGGCGTGGTCGTCAACCGATTTTGGCAATTTTTCGTCCAAACATTTGCCTAAGTAAGTATATCACGCCTATCAAATTTCATCGATATATCTTCAACGGTTTCTGAGTTACGACTCATAAAACTTTCAATGTTTGCCCCTTAATAAGTGGGCGTGGCACCGCCCATTTTCCAAAATTTCACCATATTTCTTCATAAGGGCCTGAGCTCAATACGTGTGTGAAATTTTATCACTCTAGCTCTATTAGTGACCGAGATAAAAAATTTCCGATTTTTACTATATAGGGGAGGTGGGCGTGGTCATGGTCCGATTTCACCCATTTTCAATACCATCCGTTCCTGTCTTGATACCAACTTACATTTCAAATTTCATCAAAATATCTCAATTTTTGCGCGAGTTATCGTGCTCACAGACGGACAGACGGACAGACGGACAGACGGACAGACGGACAGACGGACGGACATGGCTCAATCGATTTCTCTTTTCACCCTGATCATTTTGATATATATAAGTCTATATCTATCTCGATTATTTCATTCTGTTACAATCCACCGTTAGGAAATCAAAACTATAATACTCTGTGTACTAGTACAGCTGAGTATAAAAATGTGCTGTAGATTTACCACATATGCGTGCAGTGTGCACACTGCAGAGTAAACAAATTTGTAGCATTCATGCAGCTCCATACTGCATACTTACTACAGACGGTTGGCTGCGTCATCGCCAAGCTGTGAGGCGTCGCTCATATTCCTCACTCACTCAGAGCAACTCATGAGGGCGCAGCTGAGGAGAGGCAACGCTACTAGCGTGCCTCATCTTGGCTGCTCACTCTGCTGCCACTCACGCAGAGCGCTCACGCTAATGTGTGGCCTCTGTTGTTTATGCGCTCAGAGGCCACTCATGCAGCTGCACCCTCATGAGCAAAGGTGGGCAAAACCTTAGCACATGCTAAATGAGAGTAAGCGCCCGTGTACGTATACACCAAGGCTCGGCAAATTTGTAAATGCAAGTGTATAAGTGAGAGCGCTTTGATCGCTACCCTGCAAAAAATTCGATTAATACGGGACGTGTCCGGGATCAATCGCAAGGGAGCGTGCGACTAGGCTATTTTTTATAACAATCTTTAAAATTTATAAATGTTCATGCCTATTTAAGTAAAGATTATACAATAAGTTTTACGTTTGTAAAAAATAATAATAATCAATAAATAAAATTTTTTTTACATAGTCAATATTGAGTTTATAATTGTAATTGATTTTCCAATAGGAATTTTTGGTAACATTTTGTTGAAATTATTATTCATCATTGTTATTAAAAGAAAGGGTGTTCAGTTTTACCTATTATTATAATTTTTTTTTTTTAATTCATACATTGAATATTTTTGTATAGTACATTTATACCCGTGCGGGAACAATCGGGGACTAATTGTGGACCGATTGTTCCCGAAAGAGATGAATCCGGGACAAATCTCTTTCGGGATTAATCGCAAATTTTTTTGCAGGGTATGGCGAACAAACATACATACATGCATATATCTACATACGTACATGCACAGTTTTAACATTCGCTGCGCAAACATGCGATAGCCACACACGATGTTGTTTGGCCACTTGTTCAGCGACGACTAAATCATTTTTTAAACAAGGAGCGCAACCTGTCTGTGTGAAGAGCGTAACTTGTTTGTCTGATCTTAAGATCTATGAAACGCCGAGCCTTGGTATACACGCCGATTGTCACTACCACAGACAAATAAAGAGCGTAAAACGAGCGCTTACGATGGGACTAGGCGATCGTAGCTTATCTAAAATTATTTAGTTGCCTTTCGACTGGCGTAAAAGCAAGTCCTCGTTAGGTGGCCGTCGCTTGAAATTATTTTATTTGCAAATAACGTGTGTACACAAATTCATACATATGTGTATACGTACGTTCTTTCATAATTTCGCAAAGCATGCGCGCATAACCCTGCTCGCTCAACATCTGCATGCAGACTGATTACACTGCTCTACAGCCAAAAAATACTCTGAACGCGACCATCCTTTCTATATGTAAAATCGGTCGCTGATTCCGAAAATCGGGTTCATTTTTAATTCTATGGGAAGGTTTTTGAAATATCGGCAATTTACCGTTATTTGGCCAATGAGTCCACTTAATCCTGTATATCTCTTTAACACAGTGAGTTATCTTCCTTAGGGTCACACCAAACGAAAGAAAATTAAATTTCGTTTTCACCGCTCCTATAACATTTTTCTCTAGTTCTTATAGTTTCTGAAATATTGACGATTAAATTTGAATTTTTTCGATTTTTTACGATTTTTTGAAGAAAAAATTTACTTTGTCAGGCAATATCTTTAAAACCAATGATTTCACCTTCGGTTTTACTCCTTTGCGTGAAGCTCCATTCCATTTCCAAAAAATAAGCTATCAACGAAGAAAATCCATGGTAAACTGGAAAAGTTATAGGCGATCAAGTAAATACAACCAAGTCGCGCAATGCCTCTGCACGGGTACATTCTATGCATACCCTGTAGGAAATTTAATTAATTTTAAATCACTTTATAAACTACTTTATTTTCAATAACAACTAATTGAAAATGTGACTTTTTCCTTTGCAATGAACTGACTTTTTTAACACGGCGATGTCATAGCAAGCAGTCAATTGCCCTATCCTGCATTTGTTTTCAACCGCCCATTTTCCAAAATTCTATCAAATTTCTTCTTAGGGGCCTGAGCTTAACATGTGGGTAAAATTTCATCACTCTAGCTATATTAGTGGCTGAGATACCAAATTTCCGATTTTTTCTATATGGGAAAAGTGGGCGTGGTCATGGTCCGATTTCGCCCATTTTCAATACCAACCGTCCCAGTGTCGATACCAACTTGCATTTCAAATTTCATCAAAATATCTCAATTTTTGCGCGAGTTAGAGTGTTTACAGACGGACGGACGGACAGACGCACAGACGGACGGACGGACGGACGGACGGACATGGCTCAATCGATTTCTCTTTTCACCCTGATCATTTTGATATATATAAGTCTATATCTATCTCGATTATTTCACTCTGTTACAAACCACCGTTATGTGATTAAAACTATAATACTCTGTGTACTAGTACAGCTGAGTATAAAAACAAAATTGGAGAAACACAACTTGTGCTTCAAAGAACTCATATTATAATCCAACTTACAAGTCTGAATTAAAGAAACCTGGCTTGACAAGTAGCCTTAACCACAATTTGTAATTAAAGTAACCAGTAAATAATGGATCAACTAAATTTAAGATAGAACAGAATCAAATTCAACCAGATATAGGTGTTTTTTTTTAAACTAAAATTGGAATGCAATTTTTAAACTCACTTTTTTTTAAAATGCGCACTTTGCTTTTGGTTCTGAACTCAGAATAATAAAATTTTATATCCTTCTCTTACACCAACTATTTAAAATACACATTAAAATTTCACACTTTGGAAAAAAATTATTTTTTGGAAAATTTTCCATGTTTGTGTATGGATAACTCCCAACTGAAAAACGATAGAAAGCTGAAAATTGGGCCAGAAGTGTAGAATTATATAGGGAACAATACTGCGTTTTTATATTGTTGAAAAACTCATTATTTAAAAACTGAATTTTGAGCACGCTCGGCCCCAGTGTGCGACGTTAACGTAACTTTTTCTTCAAAAATAATTTATTTCCATTTAAAACTTCTCTCACTGGCAATTTGAATAACATGGGCTATTAATTTTACCACTTCTTCAAATGATTATTGGAAGAAAAATTAAAAAAATCGTTTCGTGATTCATTTTATACGCTCACGTTATTATGAAAAAAACTTCAAAAAGACTGGCCAGCATTTTCTACAAAAAAATTTTTTTAAATAAAATTCCTATTATATATTTAAAAATATATATTTTTTTATGAAAAACCGTCTCTAAAGTTTAAAGAAAGTTTTTGTTTTACCTTTTATCTATAAGGTTCTCATGTGATGTTTTCGCTATTTTGAAAGAACAAGGCCTTGTGAATTATAGTAAAAACTTTGTTGATTTAAAAAATTTAATTAACTTTTTTTATTAATTTCATTTGAAAAAGGACTGGCCTCTTTCCAATGCAAAAATTATTATAAAAAAATTTATTTTTTATTGAGAGTTTTAAGTAAAATGCGTAGAAAAAAATTTACCGCCACGTCGTAAACTATGTCACAAAATTTCGCCTCGTCACTTAAAGGTTAAGGAAAATACTCGTTCCAGGAGCGCTTGTTCCTGGCAAACAAAGAAGGTACTGGATGGTGGCTAGGCAATTCTGGAATGGTATTCCGCTGTCTTTGAAATTTTTCCCATTTCTTTAAGACTTCGTTATTCACATAATTTGCCACGTAACTTACTTCGTCGAACAAACTATCTTCTTTTAAAGTCGTAGCAGCTGTAGGCATCTGCACCAATAACTGTTGGTATGTCTGCTGTAAATCAGCCCACTTCAGATTTTGTTTTAATTGAATCCAAGTAAAAGTTTTAAATTCGTTGTATTGATGTATATATTTTTGCAGGTACTGGATGCAGTTGTGATAAAAGTTACGAACATGACCCATAAAATAATCTCTGTTGATTTGACCATCCTCTACAAGTTTTTTTAACTCGTTTCTTACGGTCAGATGAATATAATCATTTTCTAAGCGGTTTGTGAATTTGTTTTATGGAATACTTGCGAGCGAGACGATGGGAAACGAGGATTGCGGGATATACGGGAAGTCTTAGAAAATTTCCAGGACTATTTTATTAAATATTGCAATGCGGGATTACATCAGTCATTCATTGGCCGCCTTATCATTGCCTCATTCATATGCTTTTGTTGAGCGCATTTTTCCGTAATGAATTCAACAAAAACAAAGATTTGAAACAGGATGGCATTGGAAAGCCTAAATTCAACAGTTCGAATAAAATGCTTTATGAAAGCTAAGTAATAGTTTCTGTTGCAAAACGTTTCCGATATCCAACAATATGTTGTAAAAACAAGCGATTCAGATGAAATAGGTTTCGAAGAAATTTTAGAGGATTTTACTTTATTCTAGAGAGGATCTTACTTTATTGTAGAATATTTATAGCGCCGAAGGCAATTTTTGCACCTTATTTTTGTTATTATCATTTTAAAAATGGCCGCTGTGGTCAGGGCCGCCGAGAGAAAATCCGGGCCCGGGGTCAATATAACTACGGGCCCCTATACTAAATGAACAAATTCTCAAAATCAAAATTCAATGAATATATAGTTACGAACTTTAATTTATCTATACATTAATACAGATCAAGTAAATATGTTTACATAGAAATATACATATTAGGGTGGGTCAAATGTATTGTCAAAAGGCACATCCAGTTTCCGAATCCATGGGTCATACTGAGTAATATTGTCCAAGGGACCATAGGTCTGAATGAATTCTTTTTATATACATATTGCTTTATTTGTATGAAATAAATTTCTTTAAATTGGAATACAAATATTTGTTGGTAATAATTTAGTATATCAAAAGACTGATTCTGAACGCTTTAGTGAAACAGCAATCGAATTCAACTGTACGAAGCACCAAAGCAAATTTTAGCTTCGCAAGCTTTGTTTGTTTTCGGCGTATCGCTGTTTACATACATACATACACGTACATATGTATATGAGCAATTCCTGGGCGTTTCGGACGGTATGTTCGCATGATTTTTTGAACTTTTGAGGCAGAAATATCGCGAAATATTGTATAGTTTTATGATAAAGGGACAGATTTAGGTCACAGCTAATGATTAAAGTATGTTAGCGATAGAAATTTAGTTTAATGCCTCTGTTTTAGCTACTTTTATAATATGGACGTGTTTTTGTAGCGTCCGGAACGCAGTTTAAGTGGCTTACACAGAGGCATTAAACTAAATTTCTGTCGGTAACATACTTTAGTCATTAGCTGTGACCTAAATCTTTCCTTTTATCATAAAACGATACAATATTTCGCGATATTTCTGCCTCAAAAGTTCAAAAAATCGTGCGAACATTCCGTCCGAAACGCCCAGGAAATACCCATATCGCTGTTTAAGAATTTGCATCATACCGAATTTTTCTGTTGCAACAGAAAACGAATTCAAATCTATGCTGCAAAGTCGACGCCAAAAACCAACAATTCCTTAAGTGGGATGCAGACACGTTAAGAGATTTATAAAATTTGTTGAAATTTAAAATGATTGCTATCTACGAAAGGTGATTAAAGGTGTTGTTTGTTTATTTTCTGTAGCAAAAACTTGGATATCATTTTGAGATTCCCGGGCCCTCTAAAACCCGGGCCCGGGGCATTTGACCCCCTCAGCCCCCCCCCCCTCGTCGGGCCTGGCTGTGGTGCAGTGGGTAGAGTGCTCGCCTGCTATGCCAGAGGTCTCGGGTTCAAACCCCAGTCCGAGCAAACACCAAAAAAAAATTTCTAATTAGTAAAAATCCAATTATTGGGTTTTTTAAGAGCAGCGGTAACTTCTCGGCAGTGGGCGGCATACCATTCGAGTGTATTTCTGCCATGAAAAAGCTTCTCACAAAAAATGCATTCACCGTTCGAAGCCGGCATAAAACTGTAGGTCCATCCAATTGATCAGAAAAATAAAAGGAGCACACCTCGAATTGGGAGAGAAGCTCGGCCATAAAACTCGTCAGAGTTATAATAGCGCCAATGTATTATTATATTATTATCATTCCTAAAATAAAAGATTTGTTATGTCGACTTTATGTGTTTTATAGGATTTGTGAATTTTTGGCGCTTTTTGTCTCTTTTTGGCGCTTTTTTCGTCTAAATTTGCGCTTTCTTTTTTATGTATGTATGTATAATTGTACCCTTTTCAAGTTTTTCACAAAGTAGTGGAACAAATAAACATTTAAAATTTACATGCATACCTACATACATATATACGTACATATACCCTGCAGGCAAAACAACTAGTTGCATACTACAATTCTACCAGTTTGAAAATGTCGGCATCTAGTTGCCCAACTATCCATTTTACTTGAAAGCAACTGGTAGTTTTAACGTGGCGATGGCCTACGAGATGGCAATTGTCTTCCCTTGCATAAGCTTCATACTAGAAAAATACCACTCAGTTTCATACCAGTAGACAACACATCAGCTTCATACTAGAAAAATACCAGTTAAGGGTATACTAGAAGAATACCAGTCAGAATAATACTAGAAAAATGCCTGTTCATCTAGGTGAAAAAATAGCATTCTAGTTCATTTAATAAAGCTCACTTTAATTAGCTCAGTACTTTTTAAAGTTAAATTTAGTGCATATTACATACAGTACACGCAAAGATGTATAGTAAGGTAGAATAATGGCTTCGTGTTACTGCGGCATTTGGCTGATAGAATCTCCGATTTGGAAGAAACCAAATCAATTAACTAAACTCTCTTATACCATGTCTCCACATAACGTGTTTCGCTCTTTTTTTCTGCATTTTCTCTCTCAATCTTGTTTCGACACGGAAACCAGTGCCGAAACTCGCCAATTTCCATACAAATTTCTGAGAGCGAGTGAAGATTGAAACACTGTTTCATTCTGAATCATCTTGCCAACCTCGATGATATCGATGTCTTCTCTAATTTTGTATCGAAAATCTATCGAAATCTCACACAGACCAAAACAAAAACGCAAAATATAAGCAAACATACAAACATTTAAGAAGAGCAAGAAAGGGAAATGTTAAACTGAATCACGATCAGCCACGTGGAGACGGGTTATTTAGCGAGATGTTTTGCTAGATGTTTTGTTGGTGAAACAAGTTATGTGGAGACGGGCTTTTAAACTCTTCTTGCCACCTGCTGCAAACATATATGTATGTATGTAATTGTTTTTGTGTACCCTTGCACAAAAATAAATGAAAAGCCTTAAAAATATTTATTTTGTGAAAAATGTTTTCTTTTTGGCAAATTGGTAGATAATAACTATTCTGACCCTTTTGTTAAACAATAGCGTAAATTTACTTCAAAATCGCCAATAAAGCTTAGTTTGCACAAACTGCTATATTCAGTTAATAAATAAATTGGTATATTACTAGTAGAATACCAACTAGTATGATTTTGTCTTTTTAAAAGCGGTTGATCAACTAGTAGATATCTAACTAGTAGAATTTTGCCCGTTTCATAGCAGTTGATCAAGTAGTAGAAAACCAACTAGTATAACTTTGTCCGTTTCCTACCAATTGACCAACTAGTAAAAAACCAACTAGTTGAATTTTTTCCTTTACATACCAGTTGATCAACTAGTTTATTTTCATACTAGTTTAATTTTGCCTGCAGGGCATATACTGAAATTTGCGTACCCATACTTATTAAAAGTGAAAATGAAATTGAAAATCAAAGATTAAAATTAGAATTAAAATTAAAAACTGCAACATTTATATATCGTACATATTATGTATGTATGTTTACACAAGCATTTATACAAATATCAATTGTTATTACATAAATATATGCCCGATAAACAGAAGACATCACACTTAAAAAAAAATTCACATTCGTTTTTCTGGCAGGAGACCGACGATATGTAAATCTATATATTAATAGGCTAAAATTTTTTCCATAAAAAAAATTGACATTGGTATATTATTTTTTCTATAAATTATTTAATTTGTTTATAATTAATAAATAAAATGTTTAATTAAGGGAAATAAATATCGTATATGTATATCACAAGCAGCGTTGCCACTTTGGTTACTTTTTACCAAAATTGGTTACCATTTTTTCGTTTGGTTACGTGGTTACTTTCGGCCGATTTTGGTTACCATCAAGGTCCATGAATTGAGTGAGTACACCATGGTTACATTCAACTTTTAGGAATACGCTTTTAATTTTTCCAAACTATAAAATATGTTTTTTTCCAAATTGTTTTGTTGTATTTTTTTTTTTTTATCAAATTCCAAATAATTTATTCTTGGGGGTAAATGGAAAAAAATAGCTGTTTCACGAAAATCAATAATGCAAAAGTGGGAAAAATTCAACAGCTTTGACAGAGTATGAGTGGTCGAGCTTGTAAAAGCTTTCGGATATTGCGACTGAAGATGGAATGTATCACGGGTTCGATCCCCGTGAGGAGCATCCACTTCCGAAAAGGGTGCTAATGATTGATCATGGTTTTTCGTGAAATAGCTATACTCAACCTTCGTTGGAAATAGTTGTTGAAATTTTTCCATTTACCCCCAAAAATAAAAAATTAATTTTCGTGCTAAGCATTAAAAAGTTTTTAAGTCCAAATAATTTATTTGACAGGAGCCAGCGACCACATTAGAAATAAATCTATTCTGGCGAATTTTCGTCGGGCGATTTTCGTCAGCTGTTCATTGTCATGTCTGGCCGTGTTTTTAAATGTTGATAGAACGCTACGATCGGGCGATATTTCGCTCGACGTTGGATCTGCTTAAGGCATAAAGATGTAAAACAATTGATATATTTTAGTTTTTTTAACCGTATATATTGTTTTGTTTCCAAATAAATAGCCCCAACGTTAATGGGACATATCGCTAGCTTAGAGTGCAAATTGTGTAAGTCCTTTAGCGAAACTTTGTAGGAGAAAAAAAACAAAAAAATAAAAAAAAATTCGAAATGAAAACAATTTCTGTTCATGTAAATATTTTGGACTTACAGCATTTTCTTCGCTTTTTGCACTCACACAATTTGCGTATCACTGAATAACAACGAGTAGAAATATAACAAGTGTGACAGACTTCCAATTAGTAGGGAAAACAAAAGGAGCACACCTCGAATTGGGAGAGAAGCTCGGCCATAAAACTCGTCAGAGTTATAATAGCGCCATTGTATTCTATTATTATTATATATCACAGACTTGTTTAGCGTGGTACGTATTTGATTTTTCTAGCATTCTACATAAAAATACACTTTTTTTATAAAAGTGAACTAACACAGTTTGCACTCTAAGCTAGCGATATGCCTATATTTGTCGTTTTCGATTCACCATCACACAAGCGAGGTCGGATCGAACAAAAATGTTTGAATCCATAATGAGTAGTAGCCATACTCGCTAACTGGTCGATAAAAATTTCCCTCTGCTCGCTATCATTCACATATAAATTTGACAGAAGGAAATTTATAACCAGCAGAGAAATTGTGAATCGAAAGCGGCTATTATTAATTTTGGTTACCTGTTTCTAGTTTTGGTTACTTTTATTTTGTATTTTGGTAAATTTAAAATTTTTTAAGTGGCAACGCTGATCACAAGCACAGTTGAAGAGTTGCTTTAGTTTAAAAGCACTCTCTCTCCCTTTTTCATATGCAGCCTTGGGCACCACTACACTCAAGCCATTACTAAAAAATGAGTGTGTGTTGGTGCGCCTACTGTAGGATAAAGTGAAAAATTACTAAAAATAATCAGTCTGCATGCAGATGTTGAGCGAGCAGGGTAATGCGCGCACGCTTCGCGAAATTATGAAACAACGTACGTATACACACACATATGCTTGTTGTTTGACATCTGCAAATAGAATAAAAGAATTTCAAGCGACCACTTGCTTTCACGCCAGTCGAAGGCAAACTGATTATTTTTCCTAATGGCCTGGTTATGCTACCAATCAAGCTGGTCGAGCACCGTGTAATTGTTGTTGTGCACTCCGACGGTGAGAGAATTTTCGGACTCTCACATCCAGCAAACTTGCTGTGTGAAACAGGCAGCCAGCAAACGAGGTTTCAGAGGTAATAATGTGTTATGTTGTGTATGTGCTCAGTAATTATCATGTGTTATGTTGTGTATGTGCGCTCCAATCATCAATGTAAGCGTAACCACCTCTCACCAATCACGAAATGTTTCCGATTTTGATTGGCAATCAAGATTGTAACCATAACCATAGCATAAGCGACGATCGCCAAGTCCCATCGTAAGCGCTCGTTTTACTCTCATTTAGCAGGTGCTAAGGTTTTGCCCAAGGCTGTTCATATGCATTCGGATTACACTCAAACAGTGTTGCCGTTCAAAAAATTCAAAAGGTGGCCCAAAAAATTAAAAAAAGTGGCCCAAATTTTTTTTTTAGCTAAACCACATTTTTATATATTTTTGTGGTTTATTTAATGCTTAAAGAAAATGGAATTTAAAATATTCTCTACACTAGCACAGCGTTAATATGATCGTTCGTTCAGCAGACGGAATAACCCGAGAAAGGCAAGGAATTAAAAAAAAACTGTTATAGCGTTCGTTGAGCCGTATGAAAATGCAAGAATCGTAGGAATTTTATCCAAAAAAGGGCGAATATGAGTGCAAAGAATGTAAATTGTGGTCAAATTCTTACGTTTCTTGCACTTTCCTACGGATCCACGAACGCTATATGTGCTTGTATGTGTCTGGGCTGCCCCGTGCGTTTTCATTATCTTAACGAAGAGCCCAAATTTCAAAGTATTCAAGGGTAGTGTTGGCAAAAAAATTAAATAAAGAACCTTTCGAAACGGAGAGTTGCCAATGCAAAGTAAAATAGTAAGAAAGAGGTTTTTTTGTTCTTATATTTAAGAAAAAACTAAAAATTATTTAATAATTATAGTTTTCAAAGTAAAAAAGGACCAAAAGTGGCCCGAATTTTTAAAAAGGTTCAAATATTGCATATTTTCAAAAAGTTGGGTTCAGGTGGCCTAGCTTTAAAAAAGGTTCAAATTGCCACTTTAGTGGCCCAAACGGCAACGCTGCACTCAAAAATTGCATTACACTCAAAATTGATTGTCTCTATGAGTGGTTAGAAAGTTGAGTTCTATAAGCGCCAGAGCGGAAGAAAGCTAAAAAGCTGTAAGAAGTATGCCGTGCAATAGAGCTGCAAAACTATCGATGGCACTATCGATAGTATCGATAGTTTTTTTTTTCGTGTTACTATCGATAGTTTTTTTCCACTATCGATGGTTATCCCTATTCATTCTTGTAGTTTTGTCCCAAGAGAAGAATAGTCGCGTTTCGAATTGTCCCGAGAAGCAAAAAGCATCGGATTATTGCAACAACCATATGAAAAAGCAACAACTCAACTCGGACTACAATCCGAGCTGATTTCAAAGCAGATAGCGCAATCCGAGTTGAATTTGAGTGCTGCTTAGTTCAATTATAGCTCTATTGTGAATGGATTTCAATTAACCAACTAGGAGGTTGTTTTACTTCCGTTTTCAAGTATTCCTTGCTATTGTTTTTGCCTTAAAATATGTCTTTAATCACAAGAATTACAACAAAACATTTTTGCCAAACCTATGAGAGGGTGAAGTCACAAACAAATTTTATCTTTTGTCTATACACGGATGAGTCATCTAACCGAGTTTTTCGTCCATAAAATATAATTTTTGTTTCACATGAAAGAAATCGCTAAAAATAATTAGGGGATTCACAACCTGTCATATTGCGTCATATCGTCATAAGTCATAATATTTTGTTGTTGCATTCTAGGCTATATGTGTACTAAATAAATACAACTCTGCACGATATGTTTTTGAGTCGTCGTATTTGATCAGCTGTTTTTGTTTATTTCTTCACAGGGCTTCGGAAAAGTCTTTTATAACTATTTCCGTATAATATTTCAATATGACATATGACTTTATGACACTTTGTGAATCACCTAAATGTTTTTTTTATCAGATATCCTTGATATTAGGTTGACAATTAATCGGGCTAATTTAAAAAAAATAAAACTTTTCTGATTTGTACAAGTTTTTATAAAAAACTTAATTTGAAAATCAAAACTGGATCAAAAATCCCAAAAAATTAAAAATTTTGTCATTGACCGATGTCATTTAGCGAGGTGTGGTTCAATTACTACAAGTTGTATATTGTTAGAAGCGTAACTCCAGCGAAAATAATTGTTGAATAAAGTGATAACAAAAAACACAAAATTACCGTTATCTCAAAAACGTAACCATACAAAAAATTAAAAAAAAAATTGATCTGAGCTCAGCAGGCCCATACGTATCCTCCCCCATAACTGAAATTTTCGTGAAATAGCTATACACTCAACCTTCGCTGTAAATCATAGATGCCCACACAAATACAGTCTCATTTTGTCGTAGTGTTGATGCATGGCGTTTGGTCGCTAGAAACGTGAGTTGCCACTTCTCTGTAATGGCGCCGAACTGAGGTGTGTTTTGTTTGCTAATGATGATTTTAGGCTAATGATAATTTTCCACCTTTGTTATTTAAAATACTTGCACGTAAATACATCTCACACTCAAATGATAAATATAAATATACAGCCTTGCCCAAAAGTATTAGACACCAATGTTTCTGTAAAAATCATATTCATACGTACGTATATGGAAATATAATAAATATCATAACATTTGTTATAAGTTTACAATAAACTTACTTCAGTAAGCAAAACGTTTCGAAAATCTTTAATATAAAACTTGTAATTCATTTTATAGTAACTGCTGAATCAACGAAAAGGAACCCTAATTCTATAATTGCATTTCACGTTTGGAAGGAAATTCTTAATAAACATTTTTATACAATGTTTTGTAAACGAGAGGTGAAAAATTTATCCCAAACAAAAAAAAAATGCGCTACTCGGGACTCGAACCTACGCTCTTTGGTCCGTAGGCAGCATATCTCACCATTATGCTACAATCGTATTCGGAATTAGAGTTTTTGACAATAAAAAACTCTAATTCGTGCACGTCATCACACATTGTGGACATTTTCGCAAATAAAAATTATTTACTTGCATTCATAATTGCGCATAACGGTTACGCAGCTGGCAACCACGAGCTAAAATTCAGAAGAAAAACAACCAACGGCAAAGTCGACTGAAGCAGTGCTTTGCTACGTCACGTCAGTATACATATATGGCTCTGCGACAGCGCTGTGCTCGCGAGCAGCTTCGTGGGCATCTATGCTGTAAATAGCAGGGTTTGAATTGCTGACTGTGCTGCGACCAGCGTTGCCACAGCCAAAATAAAAAATTTACCAAAAATTACAAAAAAAATTACCAAAAAATTACCATTTTCTTTATCTATATATATATATATATATAAATCAAGCCTATCTCTTTTTCGCCGGCTTTCGCCCAAACGCGTAGAGGGATTTTGACCAAATTTACACACCGGCTGAATACCTTGCCCTAGATGGTTCATATGCATTTTTTTTTTTCAAATTCGGAAGTTGGTTCCCGAGATATAGGTCAAAAGGTCAAAACGTGGATCCGGATTTCTCCTTAATATTTTTGGTCGATATTGGTATCAAATGAAAGGTATTGAGCAGGGAATTTACATAAAACAGCACTCATTGTGATTCCTAGGTCGGGTCTCCATATATGGGTCAAAACGTGGACCTGAATGACCCTCGAACATTTCTGAGTGATATTGGTATCAAATGAAAGGTCTTGATAAGGACTTCGACATAGAACTATTTTATTTGTGATGCCTAGGCCGGGTCCCCAAATATAGGTAAATCCGTGGACCCGGATGACCCTCGAATGTTTCTGGCCGATATAATAATAATAATAATACAATGGCGCTATTATAACTCTGACGAGTTTTATTACCGAGCTTCTCTCCCAATTCTAGGAGTGCTCCTTTTTTGTTTTTCCTACTAATTGGGTGGACCTACAGTTTTATGCCAGCTCCGAACGGCGAATGCATTTTTTGTGAGAAGCTTTTTCATGGCAGAAATACACTCGGAGGGTATGCCTTCCACTGCCGAGAGGAGACCGCTATTTTTAAAAACCCAATAATTGGGTTTTAATTAATTAGAAAATTTTTGTTTCTTGTTTGTCCGGACTGGGGTTAGAACCCGAGACCTCTGGTATAGCAGGCGAGCACTCTACCCACTACACCACAGCGGCCAGTAACTAACTTACTTCAAAAGTTACACATTTTCTACTGGAAATCTACGGTTACAAAAGCACACAACCCCACCAACATACTGGTGACAAACGTCGACAAATTCACTGATGCTGGATGGTAGGTTTTAAAAAGAAAAAAAAACAAAAGAAAAATTAATCCAAGCGAAATGCAAGGTGGCGGTAGCCTAATGATTATGCCATTAGCGTGCCAAACGAAAAATCTGGGGTTCGAATCTTGGCGGGCGCCCAGAAAAAAAGTAGTCTGAGGAAGAGATCTCCGAAATATATTTAGGCATAACATCTCCCAAAAAAAAATTAAATGTTTAACACCAACATTTTTCTCATATAATGGTGTATTAGCCCATGGTATGGAAAAATTACCAAACCGGAAAAAATTTTACCAAATTACCAAAATCGGTTTTAGAGAAAAAAAATTACCAATTTTGGTTAAAAATAACCAAAGTGGCAACGCTGGCTGCGACTAGCTCAGTCTAGTCGCATAGTCGTTTAACAGAAATAACAACTAGCTCATTCAGTTGCTAGTCGTTTTTTTTTTTTGGCAACTTGACTAGACTACGACTAGCAAAAGTAAACAACTTGACTAGCAAATGAGATAGTCGTTTGCCAACAAACAGCTTGTAACTGTGGCAGCAAATGCGACGGCGTGCAACTTGTAGTTTTTAGTCGCAGTTATTTTCTCAATAAACAACTATGAAAATGTGTATACTTATACCCGGATACCGGTCAAAATATGATTGCCCAAAAACATTAAAATTACACTACAATATGGGTATCAAACGAAAGGGGGAGGCCCCAGGTTTCATTTGGACTTCGATATATTTCGATAAATTTATCGATAACTGAGTTATCGGTCAAAATGCGATTGCACAAAAACCTTAATATTACCTTACAATATGGGTATCAAACGAAAGGGGGTGGCCCCAGGATTCATTTGAACTTCGATATATTTCGATAAATTTATCGATAACTGAGTTATCGGTCAAAATGCGATTGCACAAAAACCTTAATATTACCTTACAATATTGGTATCAAACGAAAGGGGATGGCCCCAGGTTTCATTTGGACTTCGATATATTTCGATAAATTTATCGATAACTGAGTTATCGGTCAAAATGCGATTGCACAAAAACCTTAATATTACCTTACAATATGGGTATCAAACGAAAGGGGATGGCCCCAGGATTCATTTGAACTTCGACATATTTCGATAAATTTATCGATAACTGAGTTATCGGTCAAAATGCGATTGCACAAAAACCTTAATATTACCTTACAATATGGGTATCAAACGAAAGGGGATGGCCCCAGGATTCATTTGAACTTCGACATATTTCGATAAATTTATCGATAACTGAGTTATCGGTCAAAATGCGATTGCATAAAAACCTTAATATTACCCTACAATATGGGCATCAAACGAAAGGGGATGGCCCCAGGATTCATTTGAACTTCGATATATTTCGATAAATTTATCGATAACTGAGTTATCGGTCAAAATGCGATTGCGCAAAAACCTTAATATTACCTTACAATATGGGTATCAAACGAAAGGGGATGTCCCCAGGATTCATTTTAACTTCGATATATTCCGATAAATTTATCGATAACTGAGTTATCGGTCAAAATGCGATTGCACAAAAACCTTAATATTACCTTACAATATGGGTATCAAACGAAAGCGGATGGCCCCAGGTTTCATTTGGACTTCGATATATTTCGATAAATTTATCGATAACTGAGTTATCGGTCAAAATGCGATTGCACAAAAACCTTAATATTACCCTACAATATGGGCATCAAACGAAGGGGGATGGCCCCAGGATACATTTGAACTTCGATATATTTCGATAAATTTATCGATAACTGAGTTATCGGTCAAAATGCGATTGCACAAAAACCTTAATATTACCTTACAATATGGGTATCAAACGAAAGGGGATGGCTCCAGGTTTCATTTGGACTTCGATATATTTCGATAAATTTATCGATAACTGAGTTATCGGTCAAAATGCGATTGCACAAAAACCTTAATATTACCTTACAATATGGGTATCAAACGAAAGGGGATGGCCCCAGGTTTCATTTGGACTTCGATATATTTCGATAAATTTATCGATAACTGAGTTATCGGTCAAAATGCGATTGCACAAAAACCTTAATATTACCCTACAATATGGGCATCAAACGAAAGGGGATGGCCCCAGGATACATTTGAACTTCGATATATTTCGATAAATTTATCGATAACGGAGTTATCGGTCAAAATGCGATTGCCCAAAAACCTTAATATTACCCTACAATATGGGTATCAAATCAACATTTGAATTTCCACTCATCCTGACACAATTTCTCAAAAAGAATTTAGTGCCAAATTATAGCGTTTTCGCTTCTGAACAACGACTACGAAAAGTAAACAACTTGAATAGAAAATGAGATAGTCGTTGACCACAAAACAGCTAGTAACTGTGGCAGCAAATGCGACGGCGCGCAACTTGTAGTTTTTAGTTGCAGTTCTTTGCACAATAAACAACTATGAAGCGCGAGTGTTTTTTTGTTTCGATGTGCAGTGGATGAAAAGGAATTGCAAAAACAGAATCGTTGAAAATGTGTATACATATTCATATGTACATAATACTTTTCATATTCTTAGAGTCTAACACATTGAAAGGAATGCTGTCTTCGGTGACCAGCCCAATATAGCTTCTGAATAATTGTTCTTTGCTTAAACAAACTTTTATATTTTTTTTACGACTCTCAGTTTTAATAATTTCATCACCACCATCACTTAATGTTTTCTTATGCACACTAACTAAATGAGTTTTTAAATTAAAAATTCTCTCCCTTTTCATAACTTTATTGCATAATTTACATGCAACCATATCCCCTTCGGTATCATTAAAATATTGAAGAATTACTTTTTTATTTAAACGCGGAGCCATGTCGATCTTAACAAACAGAAACGAGAAAACCTAATGACTATTTGTACTAGAAATTCCATATTTTATGCATTTTCATTTCTCCGACTAACTACAAATGTAAATATGTATGTATGCATCTAAACTAATTTTAAGTTAAAGTAAACAATCCTTTTTTGCATTTCCTTTTCATCCACTGCACATCGAAACAAAAAACACTCGCGCTTCATAGTTGTTTATTGTGCAAAGAACTGCAACTAAAAACTACAAGTTGCGCGCCGTCGCATTTGCTGCCACAGTTACTAGCTGTTTTGTGGTCAACGACTATCTCATTTTCTATTCAAGTTGTTTACTTTTCGTAGTCGTTGTTCAGAAGCGAAAACGCTATAATTTGGCACTAAATTCTTTTTGACTAATTGTGTCAGGATGAGTGGAAATTCAAATGTTGATTTGATACCCATATTGTAGGGTAATATTAAGGTTTTTGGGCAATCGCATTTTGACCGATAACTCCGTTATCGATAAATTTATCGAAATATATCGAAGTTCAAATGTATCCTGGGGCCATCCCCTTTCGTTTGATGCCCATATTGTAGGGTAATATTAAGGTTTTTGTGCAATCGCATTTTGACCGATAACTCAGTTATCGATAAATTTATCGAAATATGTCGAAGTTCAAATGAATCCTGGGGCCATCCCCTTTCGTTTGATACCCATATTGTAAGGTAATATTAAGGTTTTTGTGCAATCGCATTTTGACCGATAACTCAGTTATCGATAAATTTATCGAAATATATCGACGTTCAAATGAATCCTGGGGCCACCCCCTTTCGTTTGATACCCATATTGTAGGGTAATATTAAGGTTTTTGTGCAATCGCATTTTGACCGATAACTCAGTTATCGATAAATTTATCGAAATATATCGAAGTCCAAATGAAACCTGGAGCCATCCCCTTTCGTTTGATACCCATATTGTAAGGTAATATTAAGGTTTTTGTGCAATCGCATTTTGACCGATAACTCAGTTATCGATAAATTTATCGAAATATATCGAAGTCCAAATGAAACCTGGAGCCATCCCCTTTCGTTTGATACCCATATTGTAAGGTAATATTAAGGTTTTTGTGCAATCGCATTTTGACCGATAACTCAGTTATCGATAAATTTATCGAAGTATATCGAAGTTCAAATGAATCCTGGGGCCACCCCCTTTCGTTTGATACCCATATTGTAGGGTAATATTAAGGTTCCCAGCAAACACAGTCTCTAACGTTAGAAAATTTGTCGAGATAACCTTAGATAACTAGTGTAGTTCTCCATATATTTTCGAATCGATAACTAGGGTTGAAAACTACACTAGAAATCGATTAGAGGACGATTAGAGAACGAGCGAAATCTCGAGCCTGTTATCGATTATCGATATGTTTTTATGATATATTGCATTTTGACATTCATACTAGCCATGGGTAATGGCGCAATTTTTTTGGCGCTGATACAATAACGCCAGCGCCAACCGTGGCGCCAACTCACGGTACTGGCGCAATACACCTTTATCGCAATTGTCATCGATAAATAACATTTTTTCGCTTGTTACTGTTTACCATCCACGTTTTATTTCTTTTGGCGCAATTCTGCTTACATATACGGGGGCTCAATTAATTTTAATTTTCATAATCATTTGGAAAAATATTCCGTATATATGTGAAAATATGCTGGAAATTAGAGTCACTTAGATCACTATCAAGCACACATAATTGTGACGTTGTCATACGTATACATATACTATGATGCTGTTATTGGCGTTGTGGTTGCGCCATTTTACACTAGCGCTGTATTGGAGCTGGTGTTAGCGCGCGAAATTGAGTCAGTGTTATATTGCAATAGCGCATCATTGAGTTGGCGCTACATTGAGTTGGCGCTACATTGAGTTGGCGCTACATTGAGTTGGCGCTACATTGAGTTGGCGCTATATTGAGTTGGCGCTATATTGAGTTGGCGCATTTCCCAAATCGGAGTTAGCGCAATAACACCAGGGTTGGTGTCAGCGCAATTGTGCCGCGCAGCGCAGTGTTACCCATGCCTAATTCATACATATTTTAAGCAAAATTCTCGCGAAGTGACTGTGCATAAATTAGCAGGTAAAATATATACGTACATATAAAAAATGAGCCAAAAAAGATTTAAAAACGAAAGCGAGCAAATTGCAAACTTATGCCGTTTTCGTTTCTGGAAAAAATGTTGCCCTGTTTGATTTTCTAAGCCATCTTGTAAGCTTGTGTGGTAATTTCAGCGAATATTGACCTCTAACTAAGTCAGAGGACATCATTATCTACAAAACCAGCCATTTAAAACGAAGACAGGTTACGTAATTTGATAATTGAGATATTAAAGGGTAACATTTTATGCCAGAATCGAAAACGCCATTAATGTTTGCAAGTAAACGCAAAAATGAACGTGACGTCCTGCCTCAAGATACACATTCGGTATATCAACCACAATGCAGCTCGCAAAATGCTGAGTCGGAAGAATCTAACTATGCTTCCACCAGCGAAAGTGATTTTGATGAGGAGTTAACATATACGATAACTGATTTACAGAAAGATTTGACAGAGTGGACTATTAAACATAATATAACGAACGCAGCTACGGACGATTTGCTTAAGATTATAGGAAAACGTATTTCGGGGATTCCGCAATGTGCTCGAACCTTGAAAAGTAATGAAAGAAATATACCAAAGGTCATGATGGGTTCAGGAGAATATGTACATTACGGCGTTGTGAGTACTTTACGTGACAGATTTTAGTGGAAATTGCTTGAAACTAAACATTAATATAGACGGGCTCCCATTGGCAAAAAGTTCTAATAGCCAAATATGGCCAATTCTAGTGAATTTTAATGAAACGGACGACGTAAGGGTTATAGGAGCATATTGCGGGAATAATAAATCAGTCGATGTAAATGAGTTTCTTAAAAATTTCATTGATGAGCTTGTTGGACTGATTAAAAATGGAATGGTTTTTAATGGAAACAATTATACAGTTAGTTGTCGGGCTTTTGTGTGTGATGCGCCTGCACGAGCATATGTTTTAGGTATAAAAGGACATTCCGGATATTCGTGCTGTCCAAAATGCACACAAAAAGGAATATCAAAATATAACAAAATTATTTTTCCAAAAGAAGATAATCCTTTTCGTACCAATATAAGTTTCAGGGAACGCGCAGATAAAAGCCATCACACCATTTTAGAACCCATGGCAATCGAAAGGCTTCCAATTGATATTGTAAAATCGTTTGCTATGGATTACATGCACGTAGTTTGCCTAGGAGTGACAAAAACTTTGCTTATTGCTTGGGTAAAAAAGCGCAATCAAAGTTAGCAAAATTATGTTATTAGATTCAGGGCTTCAAAATTTATACCACCAAATGCCAAAGGAGTTCGCTAGACGTCCTAGATCTTTGAAATACATTGAACGTTTTAAGGCAACTGAATTCAGAAGCTTTTTACTTTACACAGGTCTGTTTTTATTAAAAGACATTTTAGATTCAGTTAAATATAATCACTTCTTGCTACTCAGCTTAAGTGTAAGAATTCTTTTAAGCAAGGATCATTACATAAAATATAATAGTTGTGCCAGCCAAATGCTGGACAAGTTTGTCGAAAATCTTCCCGAATGCTACAATGAAAGCTTTCTTACATTTAATTTTCACTGTTTGACTCATTTGGCAAGTGACACATTAAATTTTGGAAGTCTTGAATCTTTCGGTGCATTTAAATTTGAAAATTTTTGGCAAAATTGAAGAGAAAAATAAGAAAACACAATCATGTTGCTGCCCAGGTTTATAATCGTTTGTTGGAGGATAGATTAGTTCCACAAAATATTTTAAGCTCATCACAGGTATTAAAAAAAAGGAGCGATCATACTTCCCTAAAAACATCAGAAATTTATTTCTCTACGCGAGAGCCAGATAATTTCTACATTGTAAACAACGCTATATTTAAACTGATAGCAATAAATGATAATAGTGAAATAATATTCTCAGGGAAAGAAGTAATAAATCTGCAAGATTACTTTGAGACTCCATTGAACTCAGGAAAGCTTAATATCAAATACTGCAGGAAGTTGGAGTTATCTACTAATTGCTTTAACCATTCATTAAAAGACGTATATACAAAAGTTGTCAGATTTAGTGATAAAAATGACGTTAATATTTTTATTCCTTTTATACATTTATAACGTTAAACAGACATGGACTTTAATAACTCCTTCAACAACACGGATGATGACACACCAGTAACAAAAAAAGGTAAAACCATGTAAGAATTACTGTTTCAAGATACATACTGTAAGAAGGGGTATTTGATGGGGTTCGGGATACAAACCATCCGCTTGTCAGGGCCTACGTTACCCCTCCTTTACAATGTTTCAATTCCAATTTAATACACTTTACAATATTAACAAAGTACAAAAGTATTTTTAAATAATAATAAATAAATAAATTTACATGTCAAAATCAATCACAATTCACATGTACTTAATGCGCGACACCAAACTCGTTCACTCGTTTTTCATAACTACTGGGTGATTAATATTTTCAATGTTGGATGACTTATTTAGTGTGCGTTTACAGTTTACATAACTACAGGATGATTAATATTTGCAATGTTGGATGACATATATAGTGTGCGTTTACAGTCGGCCAATCCTGATAATTTAGAGCGCCCTCGCTCGGTTATTCATCGCTAAGAATTTCTTCATCTTCGTTGCCTTCTTCCGGTAATTGACACCAGTGTTTCATTTTGTCGATTGAATAAACTGAAGAATAATGCTTTCTAGTTCGCCGTGCTTGAGGAAGATCTTCGACCACATAACGATCATGATCAAGGACTTTAGTAACTACGAAGGGTCCCTTGAAACGTGGTTCGAGTTTTCTTGACGTGCCTGTACTAGCTGGCTCACTTTCAACTAATACCAAGTCGTTTTCCTTGAACGTATGGGGAGTTGCGTGTTTTGCGTCAAAATGCAATTTTGCTGCTGCTCGTTTCTCATTGATTTGTTTTGCTGCAGTTTCACGAATATTTGTCAGCTGTTCATCATCTAATGCGTCATCATTCGATTGTAAGCTTAAAATGATTCGGTTACGTAAAATATCGCGTGGCTTGTAACCATACAAGAGCTCATGTGGGGTACAACCAGTAGTGCTGTTCTTCATCGTATTAATGCACCACTGTATACATCGTATGTTTTCGTCCCATTTCTTATCAACTGAATTCGTTGGCAATAACATCGATAAAATCGTGCGATTCATTCGTTCGGCCAGACCATTTGCTCTCGGCGTACGTACTGCTGTGAGAATATGTTTTATGTCATGTTCAAAACAATACTTTTCGAATTCACGAGACGTAAAGGCTGTGCCTCTATCTGTCACGATACGTAATGGCATACCAACATAACTGCTTGCTTCGTTTAACGCCTCAATAACATACTTCGTTGACGTGTTTTTAACAGGATACAGCATCGTAAATTTCGTGAATGAGTCGACAATAACTAGTAAATGTTCTTTCGCTTTCGAGCTTTTTGGGAACGGTCCCAAATGATCCATGTGGATGGTTCTAAATGGTACAAGTTCGATGTCGTCGTAGTGATACTCAATTTCTGTTTTGCCTCCTTTACGTTTGTTGTATGCACAATCCATACAAGACGAGATAAATTGCTTAACAAAATTTCGCATTCGTGGAAACCACATATAAGATTTCAATCTTTCTAACGTTTTTTCGACACCCATGTGTCCGGCTTGCGTGTGACAATCTTGTACAACTCTATGACGCAATGCTCGTGGTACGACCCATAGAAGTTTGTCATCTACTTTTCGTAATAGTCTTCCATGCTGCAAAACATATTCGTCGTTTTCGGTTAATTTATTTGTTTTGATATCATTTACGATTTCACGTATACGTTCATCTTGTAACTGCATGCTAAAAAGCCAGTCACCTTTATCTATAACCGCTTTGTCAGTACGTAAATCTGCTACTTCGATTGTTCGTGGTTCTTCATATGGAGCTCGGCTTAGAGCATCGACATGCTCCATGCGATTACCAGGTCGATATTGTATTTCTATGTCGAAATCTTGTATCCGCAACCACCATCCAGCAATGCGCGATACAAGTTCCTTCTTTTCCATTGTTGTTTTGATTGCGCTGCAATCTGTCCTAACTGTGATCTTTTTACCGTATATGTAGTATCGAAAACGCTCCAATGACTCCACGACAGCCAGAGTCTCAAGCTCATAACTATGAAATTTTTGTTCGTCAGCGGTGGTAGCTCTACTATAGTATGCTATTGGCTTTAAATCGTCTTTTTCACGCTGTAATAATACACCCGCTAAACCTACTGCGCTTGCATCTGTGTGCAATTCGTGATCTGCATCGATTCGGTATGCTACCAATACGGGTTGAGATATTAATTTCGATTTCAATTGTTCAAATGCAATTTCTTGCGATTTTGTCCATTCAAATTTTTGATTTTTTCGAAGAAGTTTGCGTAATGGCTCGGAAATTATAGCGTATCCAGGGACAAATTTTCTAAAATAACCGCTTAAGCCTAAAAATCTGCGGATATCTGATACGTTGGTTGGAGTGACGAAATTAGATACTGCTTGCGTTTTTATTTTACCGGGTAAAATACCAGACGGTGTTAATTCGTGACCAAGGAATGTAATAGAGGTTTTCATAAACTCGCATTTCTTAATGTTTAATGTTAACCCTGCTTTACGTAACGCTGTCAGAACTCGGTTCAATTTTTGTGTCATTTCTTCAAATGTTTGACTACCTATCAAGATGTCGTCCATGTAAATCATAAGGTCATCTTCGTGAAGTTGATCTTTAATTTTTGCCATCAATCGCTGGAAAACTATTGGCGCATTCTTCAAACCAAAAGGCATGCGCTTAAACTCATATAGACCATCAGGGGTAATGAACGCTGTAAATTTACGACTATCAGGTGCAATCGGAATTTGGTAATATCCGCTATTCAAGTCGAGTATCGTAAAGAATTTATATTGCTTCGCTTGATGTAATTGCTCTTCGATATTCGGGACAGGAAAATTTTCTTTTTCGACTATTAAATTCAAACGACGGTAATCTACGCAAAGTCTGTCACTACCATCTTTCTTTTTGACTAATACTATCGGACTAGCGAATTCTGATGAGGATTTTTCAATTATGTCGTTATCTTCAAGATCTTTAATCATCTGCTTGACTATCAAACGTTTCGGGGCTGGCACTCGATACGGTGCTTGTGCAACAATCTTTTTTGAATTTAAAGTAATTTGCATTTCAAGTAAATGTGACTTACCAATGCCGTTTAGTCCATCTGAGAATACATTATTGTAGTTTTTTAATAATTCGTGAAGTTTTAATTGCTGTTCTTTGTCACTTATATTGTTTGTAAATTCGATTAAACGTTGGTCATCAGGCATTAAAGAGCCATAACGACATTCAGCTTCGAGTTTCGACTTACCGTTTTCTACCATAAACGATAAACCTTCACGTGTTAAAAAGTCTTGACCCAGCAGGAAATCGGTTTCCAACATGCTGTCATCAATAACATACATTTGCACATTCACTTTTGTTTCACCAATTGTTATGTCAATCGTACATTTATTTCTCATCGTATATTTACCACCACTCCTTATTCCATTTAAGTGTGTAAAACAGTCATCGCATTTGACTTGCAATGTATCAATGGTTGATTTTCGCACCAAACTGCACTCACTGCCTGTATCGATTAATGCACAAAACATTTTGCCATTTACGTTAATTTTCTTTACGAAACAATTCTCATTTTTAGTTATGTCACTTTTGCGAGCAGTGTGTGTAGCCTGCTTACGACCACAATTGGCAGATTCTTCTCGCTTATGCACTTTACCACAATCAATACATCTTGAACGTTTTTGGTCTTTTGTACATTTACTCGATATGTGACCTAACTCACCACAATTGTAGCACACAATTTTTTTGTTTTCACCATTAGCCACTTGTTGACGCGGTGCGTTCTTTACATCTGTTTTCGATTCAAAATTTGCTTAAAATTTGTATCTTTAATTCGATTATTTAACCACTCTTCTATTATTTCACGCATTTGTTTAGCATTTTCAAACCTATGTGCTGCTATAGCAATTTGTAATTCGCGATGATTCAAACCTTGTCTCGTATATTGTATTATAGCTGATTCACTTAACTGAAATCGTTTGCCTAGAGCATATACTCTAAAACAATAATCGTTTATACGTTCGCCTGTTTTGCGCACAGATTCACTCATAATACGGTGCACTTGTGCTTCATCATATTTTACACAAAATTCATTTTTTAATTCTGCTGCGAATTCATTCCAATTTGTATGTACGGTGTGCAAAGCATCCAACCATACACGAGCTACTCCTTTCAATCGCCCATAAACTGCTAATAAGATGCATTTGTCGTCTAAATGGTAAGCACTCATAACACCACCAACACGATCAACAAATTGCTGAACTGTTAGCGATTGCTTATTAGTCGGATCGAACTCTGGAATCATGTCTGCTATTTCTTTTACAGAGCGAATACTGTAGGTTGTTGACGGCATTGTCATTGGATTAACGTTTTCGGCCGTACGTTGATTACACTGCTCTACAGCCAAAAAATACTCTGAACGCGACCATCCTATTTATATGTAAAATCGGTCGCTGATTCCGAAAATCGGGTTCATTTTTAATTCTATGGGAAGGTTTTTGAGATATCGGCAATTTACCGTTATTTGGCTAATTGCTCCACTTAATCCTTTATACCTCTTTAACGCAGTAAGCTATCTTCCTTGGAGTGACACCAAACGAAAGAAAATTAAATTTCCTTTTCATGGCTGCTATAACATTTTTCCCTAACTCTTATAGTTTCTGAAATATTAACGATTCAATTTGAATTTTTTCGATTTTTTACGATTTTTTGAAGAAAAAATTGACTTTGTCAGGCAATATCTTTAAAACCAATGTTTTCACCTTCGGTTTTACTCCTTTACGTGAAGCTCCATTCTATTGGGAAAAAGATAAGCTATCAACGAAGAAAATCCATGGTAAAATGGAAAAGTTATAGGCGATCAAGTAAATACAGCCAGGTCGCGCAATGCCTCTGTACGGGTATATTCTATGCATGTTATACCCGTAAATGCGCTGTTACCTACTGCGCTGCCAATGTGCTGCTACTGCAGATGTGTAGGTATTGGTATAATATGCATAGAATATACCCGTGCAGAGGCATTGCGCGACTTGGGTGTATTTACTTGATCGCCTATAACTTTTCCATTTTACCATGGATTTTCTTCGTTGATAGCTTATCTTTTTCCCAATAGAATGGAGCTTCACGTAAAGGAGTAAAACCGAAGGTGAAAACATTGGTTTTAAAGATATTGCCTGACAAAGTCAATTTTTTCTTCAAAAAATCGTAAAAAATCGAAAAAAATCAAATTGAATCGTTAATATTTCAGAGACTATAAGAGTTAGGGAAAAATGTTATAGCAGCCATGAAAAGGAAATTTAATTTTCTTTCGTATGGTGTCACTCCAAAGAAGATAGCTCACTGCGTTAAAGAGGTATACAGGATTAAGTGGAGCAATTGGCCAAATAACGGTAAATTGCCGATATCTCAAAAACCTTCCCATAGAATTAAAAATGAACCCGATTTTCGGAATCAGCGACCGATTTTACATATAGGTAGGATAGTCACGTTGAAAGTACAGACAAAAAATTTCATTTTGTGATCCAGTGTTATTAACATTTGTTGTGGTGCCACCACTCGTTACTTGTTGTTGTTGTTGCATATTCTGCTGGAACATGCTGACGATGTTTTCCATCATACTCTTTAAGTCATCAATTTGTTGTTGCACTCCAGAATTCATTGTTGTTGGAGCTTTAACTTCATCAGTACCAAGTTGTTCTTCTAAACGTGCTTCTAATTCTGCTTTCGTTCCAGTCGTGGATAAACCTTTTTCACGCAGTAAAACTTTAAGTTGATCAACTTTTAATTCACTGAGTTTCGGCATCGTTGATTTTTAATTATATTCGTTTCTTTTGTCCACAAAAAATATCATTCACGCATGTACATGAATATGTACTAAACACATTACATATATATATGTACATACACGTTCGTTTCTTCGTTGCAATTATTTGACGTTTCTTGTTTTGTTTTGATTTTGCATTTCAAACTCGCTAATTATCGCTTCTTTTTGTTTCGCTGTTCTCGTTGATCTCATATAAATATGAATTTGTCTTGTTGTCGCTTTCGTTGATATTGCTCATTCGTTTAAGAGTATGCTCTCTACTCTCCGTAAGTTGCGTTGTTTTTGTTGACGTGTAGAATTGTATATATGTATATCGTGAGCACATATACTTCTCGTTAGCGTTAGTTGGATTTTAGAAATACATATGGATATCGTGCTCATATGCAGCTCTCGTTAGCCGTTGCGTTCGTTAAATTTTAGAGATATATATATTATTTGAAGCAATCATTGTTAATTATCTGACGTACTCTATTTCCTCATCAATATCGCCATCTCAACATGGGTTTTCTACTGGAAAATCTACCACAACTAATTTATTGCAGTTCACAACTTATGTTTCAAATGGATTTAGAGAAAATGCTCACACAGATGTAATTTACACGGATTTTAGTAAAGCTTTTGACAAAGTATGTCATTCATTGCTCATCCGTAAACTAGGTCTAATAGGTCTTCAACCCAGTTTTATTCGATGGATATCTTCATACCTACATGGTAGAACTCAAAAAGTTATTTTCAAAAATTGTTCTTCCGATGTCATTTTCGTTCCTTCGGGCGTTCCCCAAGGAAGCCACCTTGGGCCAATTCTGTTCCTGCTATTCATTGATGATATTTCGTCAGTAATAAAACATTCTAAGATCTTATTATATGCTGATGATGTAAAACTATTTAAATCATTTTCCTCTATAGAAGATAGATCTTTCTTACAAGCAGATCTTAACAACCTTGTTCATTGGTGTAAAGCAAACTACATGCCGCTAAACTTAAAAAAATGTAAAGTTATGTGCTTTTCTCGTAGAACAGTACAACCAGCTTCTTATAAAATATCACAGCATAATCTAGATCAGGTAACTAATTTTATCGATCTTGGCGTCACAATGGACTCCAAACTCACCTTTAACCTCCATATAAACTCCACTGTCAACAAAGCTAAAGCTGTCTTTGCATTTATAAAGCGATGGTCTAAGGAGTTCAATGATCCTTACGTCACAAAAGCTCTATTTACAAGCTTAGTTAGACCTATCTTGGAATACGCATCTATTATTTGGAATCCCCACTACCAGTGTTTTTCAGATAAAATAGAATCTGTCCAAAAGCAGTTCCTGCTTTTTGCTTTGCGGAACTTTCGTTGGGACTCAGATTACATTCTTCCACCTTACACTTCTCGTTTAAAACTCATTAATTTGCCTTCACTTTCTAGTCGTAGAGAGATGCTTGGTATAGTTTTTATGGTTAAATTAATCACTGGACTTATAAATAGCCCATGCCTTCTAAGTGAGTTATATTTTAACGTTCCATGTAGAGTATCGAGGCATTTCAAGCCACTATTTGTGAAACCTTGCAAAACAAATTTCGAATTAAATGAACCATTCCGCCGCTTATGCCATGACTTTAATAATCACTCCAGCACGTTTGACACTTCAGACTCGCTTTTTATTATAAAAAAAATAGTTCTAGCCTCACTTAATAAATGATATACAATCAGCTGATGAATTTTGTTCTGTAGCTGAAAGGTTTTAGATCTCGACACCTAACAAACCCCTTCCTGTACGACTCGGCACAAAAAAAAAAAAAAAAACAAAAAAAAAACATATCCGTGCGTCATGCGGATTGGCGCCCCTCGCGTCGGTCGGGCGGGATATGGAGGGTAAACCGTTGGGTATTAAATAAATAAATAAATAAATATCCGTGCATATACACACCTCTCGTTAGACGTTAATATGTAGAGATGTATATATGTATATCGTACACATATAAACCTCTTGTTGACGTTAGCTGAATTCTCTTTTGCGCTTCAGCAAATTCAAGGAAATATTTGGGGTTGATTATATGTATACACATATTGCACATACAGCGTAAGTATGTGTATATTTCGTTCGTTCGTTTTGCGATAAATTGAACACGATTGAACCTGTATGTATTGGCTCAATTTTAAACTCAACTGCCGTCAGCAAGTTGGAACTTTCTTAACTTCACCACTTTCGTTCTTCTTCTTTTCACAGAATAATGGAGCCCTAGCGCTCCGCAGTTTTAAATGTTTGAAATATTCGATTTTCACGGGGTTTTTTCGCATCTTACATAGTTTCACTGGTTGTAGGCTTTCTTTCCCAGCTTCTGAACTGTAAGAAGGGGTATTTGATGGGGTTCGGGATACAAACCATCCGCTTGTCAGGGCCTACGTTACCCCTCCTTTACAATGTTTCAATTCCAATTTAATACACTTTACAATATTAACAAAGTACAAAAGTATTTTTAAATAATAATAAATAAATAAATTTACATGTCAAAATCAATCACAATTCACATGTACTTAATGCGCGACACCAAACTCGTTCACTCGTTTTTCATAACTACTGGGTGATTAATATTTTCAATGTTGGATGACTTATTTAGTGTGCGTTTACAGTTTACATAACTACAGGATGATTAATATTTGCAATGTTGGATGACATATATAGTGTGCGTTTACAATACGTTTACAAATCTTATGATTCCAGATCTAAACCTTTTAGCGGAGCAAATAAAGAAGACAGAGAAAAAAATATTGAAAGGTAAATAATTAAATTATATTAGTGGATACATCAAAGTCACCTAAGTCCATCAAAAACTATTTCGAGAAAATTTAGTTTCTTTTTATTCTCTTCCATACACTTGTATGGAAAATAGATGCACTTAAATGCGTTTTAATAAGGTGATTGACGTTTCTTAGGCTCACTGACTTGCTTAAAAATAAATATGTATTTGTATGTACATATGTTGTATATTTTGTAGAACTACAACAAAATCAAGACTCCATAAAACGAAGCCTGACGAGAATTTTGCAGGAAACTAAAATGAAAAGAAGCAGTCACAAAAGTTCCCGAAATGAGATCCTCCCTAAAACACCGTTTCAAAGCTTTGACGATTTCCAAAATTTTGAGAAAGATATACAAAATGACGGTTCCAAATTCGAAAATTTGGTAATTAAAACTTATATTAATTCGATGCCATGTAATGATACAATTAAACATTCATATGTTTTCAGGCGGATGATTTATGCAAAATAATTTGCTCAACCGCGGACAAATTCGTAAAAATAGCTTGGAGAAAAATATTAACCGATGATGTAGCGGTGAATTTATGCTGGAAAGGTACACAGACCAAATTGGCAGCAAGGAGTTTGAGCATTACAGCTGCTCTAAAAAGTATATTATTTATTTTTTGCAATTTACCAAAAATACTTATATATATCAATTATTTTTAAATTTAGGTGCATATTCGACCAAATTTCCTCAGTCTTCTGATGAAGAATTTTCACACACCTCAATCGCTTTTTTCCAACATGCCAAAGGAAGACTGTCAAAACGCTCAGCATACACTAAATATAAAAACAGCCGTTCGAATACTAAAGAAAAACCAAATGTGCAATAGATATATGTATGTATGTATGTATGTATGTATGTATATATATATGTACGTGAACTAAAATGTTTGTTTTGTTTTTTGAAAGTATTGCTTTATAATGTAAGCGTTGAAATTAGAGACTAAATAATGTTTAAATTAATATGACCGTAGTACAAATTCACGTATTGCTTTATAATATAAACGCTGAAATTAGATACTAAACCATTTTAAAATTAGTATTAACTTAATACAATGTTTTCCATTAAAAAGTACAAGGATTACCATTAATTTAAAAAACAATACTGAATTTATAAATGCAATTTTTTAGTGGCTAGCACGAAATTTATTTTTCCACTTACCCAAATCAATACTGAATTTAGTTTAAATTTAAGTCCTTATAAATGTGATAAACATATACATATGAATTTATATAAGCATATGCAATATAGGTACATATGTATGTAGATATTTCAGTTAATAAAATCTGAACGACAAAGAAATCATGTAAAAATAGACAAAGCTTTGTTTTTCATTTCAGTTGGAAGTATTTGTAAATTCTCATTAGAATCTCATTAGAGAACTACATTAGAATTCGATTCGAGAATTACAATTTTCTCGATTTGAGAATTAGGTACCCTTTTGTTTGAGAACGCTATGATTCTCGATAGATTTTCGAGTCGTCCTCTAACTTTAGAGGTTTGAGAATGAGGCTAGTTCTCGAGTCATTCTCAAATCGATAACTAACCTCAGTGTTTGTTGGGTTTTTGTGCAATCGCATTTTGATCGATAACTCAGTTATCGATAAATTTATCGAAATATATCGAAGTTCAAATGAATCCTGGGGCCACCCCCTTTAGTTTGATACCCATATTGTAAGGTAATATTAAGGTTTTTGTGCAATCGCATTTTGACCGATAACTCAGTTATCGATAAATTTATCGAAATATATCGAAGTGCAAATGAAACCTGGGGCCATCCCCTTTCGTTTGATACCCATATTGTAAGGTAATATTAAGGTTTTTGTGCAATCGCATTTTGACCGATAACTCAGTTATCGATAAATTTATCGAAATATATCGACGTTCAAATGAAACCTGGGGCCTCCCCCTTTCGTTTGATACCCATATTGTAGTGTAATTTTAATGTTTTTGGGCAATCATATTTTGACCGGTATCCGGGTATAAGTATACACATTTTCATAGTTGTTTATTGAGAAAATAACTGCGACTAAAAACTACAAGTTGCGCGCCGTCGCATTTGCTGCCACAGTTACAAGCTGTTTGTTGGCAAACGACTATCTCATTTGCTAGTCAAGTTGTTTACTTTTGCTAGTCGTAGTCTAGTCAAGTTGCCAAAAAAAAAAAAACGACTAGCAACCGAATGAGCTAGTTGTTATTTCTGTTAAACGACTATGCGACTAGAATGCACAGTCGTATTTATGTTGCTTTGACTACTTGCTAGTCAGCAATTCAAACCCTGGTAAATAGTTGTTGAATTTTTTTCCACTTACCCCAACAATTGAAATTCTTCGTATTTTTTTGTTTTTTGATTTATTTATAGCATAGTGTATTCTACATTAATGAAATGTTTAAACAGTGTGCCTTTTGATTATGGGTATTTTACATTAATGAAATGTATAAACAATGTTCCTTATGTACTAGTAAGGCCAAAGATGCTAAAAAACAAAAGTACTACTTTTAGTTTTATTACTACATATATTGTTTTCAAGTCAAATGGAACCTTTTTTAAATCAAGTGAAAATTTTAAATTGTAAGAGGTTGAATTTAACCAGAAAATACTATATATATATATATGTGAAGTATATAATTCCTCTTTGTTGTTCTTTTGTTAATTTATTAATGTTATGCGTTAAAAAAAAATTAAAGACTTTGAAAAGGAAAATGTAAACAAAACCATCCCTCTTTTTAAGGTTTAATTTAACCTGAAAATGCTATATACATTAGTGAAGTATTTAATTCTTATTTGATCTTTTATTTAATTATTGTTTTGCGTAAAAAAATTAAACACTTTTTGGAAAGAAAAATGTAAACAAAACCATCCCTCTTTTTATTGTAGTGAAATATACATAAAAAACTATCGATAGTATCGATAGTTTTTTTCGACTATCGAAGCTATCGAGTGGTCCGACTATCGATGGTTTTGCAGCTCTACCGTGCAATGCTCCATACTATAGAGAAAAAGGAGCAACCAATTACAATAAAAAAAACCCGCGTGTAGCACAGTACACGTGATAGAAGTTAACTTCTTACATCAATTTATATTCGCTCGAAAGCAACAAGTAACAAGTTTCATATATCATATGAGAAACGAATTTGCAAATACATCCCTGCAAAAAATGCGATTAATCCAGGACGTGTCCTGGATCATTCGGAAGGGAGAATGCGACTAATACAATTTTACATCTCTTTATATGTAGCGAATTAATCGCATTTGTTCGAGAATGTTCTGTGAAGAGGCTAATTGTGCAATTTGTATACCCGAACGGGTACAAATGTAGATCAATCGCTTTCACCCAATTCTGAAAATGTCTAAAAATTATAAATATTAGAAGAGTTTATTCGATTAGATTTCATTTTGTAAATTAAAAAAAAAATATAAGTATTTCCTCCAAATACTTAAAGTTTTGAGAATGCATTATGCGAGTGTAAAAGATATGTGAGGAATTTTTCAAAGTTGTTAGCCAAGGCTATTTTTTATAACAATCTTTAAAAATTATAAATGTTCATGCCTATTTAAATAAAGATTATACAATAAGTTTTACTTTTGTAAAGAAATCTATTCAATAAATTAAAATATTTTAAATAGTCAGTTTTGACTTTATAATGGTAATCGATTTTTCAATGGACCAAAAATACAATTTTGTCAAAATTATTATTCATCATTGTTATTAAAAGAAAGCGTGTTCAATTAGTTTTACCTATTGTTTTTTTTAATACATACATACATTGAATATTTTTGTAAAATTTCTACATATAATCAATCTAGATTTATACCCGTTCGGGAACAATTGGTCTACAATTAGTCTACATTTATACTCGTTCGGGAACAATCGGGCACTAATTGTGGACCGATTGTTCCGGAAAGAAATCAATCCGGGACAAATCTATGTATATCGGGATTAATCGCAGATATTTTTGCAGGGATATTACAATGAAAACTTTAGCATGTACATACATGTGGTTGTGTGTTTTTGTTTGTACAAATTCTATTTATAGAAAAGGCGATGCTTGTTCTTGTTATCCGATTGATTTTTATATTGGTTGTTTGATCGTTTTTATTTTAATAATTAACTAGTATGTAATACCCGATATTCTGGTGGCACTTTTATTTAATAAAAAATTACAAAGAAAATTGTTTCATAAAAAAAAAGCAACAAAAAAACTGACTCGACCTGGACTTGAACCAGCTTCATTTGAATTGGAAGCCTAGCATCTTATAGCTGAGCTACCGCGCTATTTACCCGCGTTGTGTCAAACGGTGTACTCTAATTTCTTCTTGTGTTATTAACGCTAGAGTGCTGCCTACTGTCGAATCTCGACAGTTTTTCTAGAAGTTTTCTTATGACTAAGGTGCAACTATAGTTTTTGTATAATTGTTTGTTGTTATTGTCACTGTTACTATTTTGTTGTTGTTCCTGTTGATGCTGCTCCTTTTGTTGTTACTTTCACTGCTACTATTTTGCTGTTGTTGTTGGTGTTGCTGTCGTTAATCGTTTTCATAATTCTTTTACCTACTTCTTTCTTTCTATTTTTGCCCTTTTCTTTCCTTAATTTCTTTCCTACTTATTCTTTCTTATCCTTCTTATTACTGGACCTTATGCTTTTGTTGTGGTGCTTTTGCTAACTTTTTACGTTTCTACTAGTGATGGGCGAGTCCGAGATGTTTAGACAATCGAGAGAATCGCCATCGTTGCAAAATCACAATCGAGTCAAAAGTTGACTCGCTCCTCGACTACACAATCGAGATGTTTTTGCGATTGTTCCGAGTCGGCGAGTCGGAGGTTGTTTCGATGACATCTCGACTACACAAGCGAGATGTTTTTGCGATTGTTCCGAGTCGGCGGGCCGGCTGTTGTTTTGATGATATGTTTTAGTTGATAAAATAAACTGAATGGGGTTTGTTGATAAAGAAAGTAGGATTTTTAATGGAAGTGAGGCAAATACATAAATAAATTAACTAAATTGAAAAATATGCTATACATAGACGCTGCATTATTGCAATCACAACTAAACAGTGTCGTGTAGACATATACGCCGACAGTGATTCCGGCGCCGGCGGCGCCATTCCAAAATAATTTCGGCGGCGGCGGCGACGCCGGCGTGCTTTTTCGCGCCGGCGCGCCTGCTCCAAATCTACAAATCACAATCCTCATTCAAATTAATTTTATTTAGTTACCTTAATAGCTGGCTGATTGGAATAAATAAACTAATTTCCACCTTAAATTGTTGAAACTTTTTTATTTACAGCAAAAAACAATTGTTACATAAACTAAAATTTAAAATAAAGAAAATAAATATTAAAGAATATACACAAATCCATATGTAAGGGTAAATTTAAATTCATTTGCTTATATTGTATGATAATAAACATGCATACATATATGTATTTACATACATATTTATATATATAAGGCACTTTAAAATAAATATATGTATATACAGTGTTGGAAAAAATAATAGGGACAAACTTTTGCAATTCTCCATTTATTTCAAGACCAAATAATAATTACCATATATTGATGCTTACACGGAGAGGACATGCTTCAATGACTCTGGGGTGGTTTTTGTATAATACATAATTTAATTTTTATGAATAAAAATAATGAAATGTATAATTTAAGTTGGAAATAATAATAGGGACAAACTTCATATTCGATTGTTTTTTCAAATAAACTACAATATTACTGCTGCAGCTAGATTTATTTTTTATAACTTCCTTGCTTCTTCGTGGCATAGGGTTGACCAAATCAGCGCAATTTGCAACTGGTATTAAGTACCAAGATTCTTTAATTTTTTTCCATAACTCTTGCTTATTTTTCCATTTTTGATCCCCCATCGTCTTCTTTAATATTCGCTATAGGGCTGAGGTTCGACAACTGTGAGGGTTACTCCAAAACAGCAACTTTCTTACGTTCAAACCATGAGTTTGCGATTCTGGAGGCATGTTTGGGATCATTTGCATGCATAAATCGCCATCTAATGATATCAAGGAGGGTTTAAATTTTTCAATTTTGAGTAGAACAATTAGCAACAGACCACGAGAAGTAGGACTAAATGGAAGAGATCCCAGAAAAGTTCCGTATCTGAGAAAAAATTATGTAACATGTTTTTGTTAATAACTTTTAACGGGCAAAAAATAAAACATTTCCGCATTCAGGTTCGTGTTCCTGAGGTCAAAACACGTCGATTGGTTCCTTTTTTTTTAATTTTGAAGAACTTTAGCAGTTAGCAAAACTAGGAAAATATGTACACATCTCGCTCCATACGGGTATGGCGCGCCAGCGCACGCCGCCGAGCCGATACGCCGATTTCACGGATTATGGCGGCGGCGGCCGATTATGAAGGTAATCGGCGCGGCGGCGGCGGCGCACAATGGGTGATAGCGGCCAAAAATAAATTCAAAATTAAAGTATGAGTAAAACAGTTTTTTTAAATAGAAATCGACAGATACATCAAATTGTAATAAAAAAGCTTATATAAAAATTTTTGAGTCTCTTTTCGTTTAGCCGTACAGGGTGCCCAAAGTTGAGCAAAAAATAGCTTCTTTTTTTTCTCAATGAACACACCTCATACAAAATGTTCTATCACATTTAATTGTTAACATATGAACTCGAGTAATACATCATTACATAGATAATGATTTCTCTTTCAGAAATTATAACGCAGTTGTAAATACCGTTCACTATTGAATTTATATGAATTTTCAAAAATTGACAAAAAATGTCGATAAGAAAAAAATTTTTCTCGACTTTGAATAAAAAAATTAAAAAAACAAAAAATATGACCTCCTCAAATTTTTTTTATGATTTGAAATAATATATTCTTAATCAAACTGCATTTTCATTTTAAAAATCCACTTGCTCCATTTGCTTTTATAATTTTTTTCCCATTTGCCTAAAACTGCGTTTTTGTAAACGCATTAATTATGTTAATTTTGACATTATGAAAAACGTTCATATTTAGGCGAATAATCGAATATTTCTTTAACGTCCTGCAATAAATAGTGCATACTTTCAAATTATGAGCTAATTTTTTTATCAGCGTTAATTCATATCTTTGACAGCTTTTTTCTTTTGGAATATAAAAAAAAATTGGTAAAAATTGTAAAACTTTAAAATGAAATTAAAAAAAAAACAAAAAATATGACCTCCTCAATTTTTTAATATTTCATAGTTCTAAATGTCTTTTATAAACAGGTGAAAAAATCGTAAAAATTCATTTGCTCCATTTTGTTTTATGAACTTTCTTATCGAAGGTGTTTTTTAAGTTTTCGTACATTTTTCCCATACAAAATGCCCAGAAGTATGCTTCAAAAAGTTTAAATTTTTTTGTATGGGTAATATTCGTCAAAATGGTGAAACTTAAATATCGATATTTTCAATTCTAATTAAGATATTCGAAGAAACTAAACTCTGTTTTCAAGGGTAATGATTATGCTTTCAACTGGTTTAATCGAATTTGAGTGGAAGGTAATTACATTAAAGATATTAAGCAGTGAATAGAGCCAAAAAACGTGTTTTTTGCCAATTTGGACATGAATATCTCAAAAACTAGAACCAATTTGGAAAATCTGACTCCAGATTCAGGTTTAGCACACTGAAATCCTTTATAAAAGTGTAATTTCATTTATGGCATAAAATTTTTTTGAAATGCGATTTTTTTGTATGAAAATTTTATGATAAATGCTTATATAATACTTAAAAGTGCATATATTTCTAATTTAACAAGTAAGGAAGCCTAAGTTCGAGTGGAATCGAACATTAGATACTCAGCTGTATGCTTTCATTGTTTGTTTGCGTTTGTTCGATATAGGGTGTATTTTATATGAAACGAGTGCTGCATATACAGGGCGCAGCCACGCCCATTTTCAAAATTTGTATCAATCATCCAAATAAGCATATAAATATTATTGTTAGTGCAAAATTGCATCCCTCTATGACTTTTAGTTACAAAGACTTCACGTTACAAATTCCAAAAGGGTGTTCCAGAAATATCTTTGTTAAAAAGTAGGCGTGGTCATAAACCGATTTCAATACATTTTTGCGTGTCTATTAACACAAGTTATAAAAGTGAATAAACCAAGTTTCGTCATAATATCTCAGTTATTTGTCGAGTAATAGGCTCGTAGATTTCTTTGCATAAAAAGAGGCGGTGCCACGCCCATTTTATAAACTTTTTTTATTTTTTGTTTCCGGTCTATTGTAGAACTCATATCACAAAATTTCAATGAATTATCTTTATATTTCACAGAGATATCGCTAAAAATGATTTCATTAGGTCACTTTATAATACCCATATATAAAAGTGGGCGTGGTCGTCAACAGATTTTGGTAATTTTTCGTCCACACATTTGGCTAAGTAAATATATTACGCGTACCAAATTTCATCGATATATCTTTAACGGTTTCTGAGTTATGACATATAAAACTTTCAATGTTTGACCCTTAATAAGTGGGCGTGGCACCGCCCATTTTCAAAAATTTTTGTATTTTTTGTTTTATGTCCGTAGTTGGACTCCTGCCACAAAATTTCAGTGATAGATCTTTATATTTGACAGAGATATCGCTTAAAATGTTTTTATTAGGCCCCTTTATAGTTCCCATATATAAAAGTGGGCGTGGCCGTCAACCGATTTTGATAATTTTTCGTCAAAACATTTGCCTAAGTAAGCATATTACGCATACCAAATTTCATCGATATATCTTCAACGGTTTCTGAGTTATGACATATAAAACTTTCAATGTTTGACCCTTAATAAGTGGGCGTGGCACCGCCCATTTTCCAGAACTTCATCAAATTTCTTCATAAGGGCCTGAGCTCAATACGTGGGTAAAATTTTATCACTCTAGCTATATTAGTGGCTGAGATACCAAATATCCGATTTTTTCTATATAGGAAAAGTGGGCGTGGTCATGGTCCGATTTCGCCCATTTTCAATACCAACCGTCCCAGTCTCGATACCAACTTGCATTTCAAATTTCATCAAAATATCTCAATTTTTACGCGAGTTATCGTGCGTACGGACGGACGGACGGACGGACGGACGGACGGACGGACGGACGGACGGACGGACGGACGGACATGGCTCAATCGATTTCTCTTTTCACCCTGATCATTTTGATATATATAAGTCCATATCTATCTCGATTATTTCATTATGTTACAATCCACCGTTATGAAATCAAAATTATAATACTCTGTGTACTAGTACAGCTGAGTATAAAAACGGTGAAGTGCTTTACCCCTTTTCCAAAATGATTACTGCATTTCATTTATATTTCAAAAATGTATACACTAATCGAAATCGAGCATTTTAGCTATAATAGTTAGGAAAATTCTGAAATTTCAAAAATACCGTTATATGGGAGGTGGGCGTATTTGTGGGTGGATTTTGTTCAAATTTTCACAGTTTACTAATTGCAAGATTCTAGCTTAATTATTACTATTTTTGGCCGCGTTTTTATGGAGGTGCCCCCACTGTGCGGCGTCAATCGGCTGCGTATATGTCTAGTGTCGTGCATAATAATAATAATAATTAATTATCTAAACATTAATAAATTTTCTGAAGTGAGACGCTTATGAATCAAATGAGTAGCAACGAGTAGCAACAACGGCAATAGATTTGTACCACTCTGTATGTTTTGTAAAGCAATTTCAATATTCAAGCGGCAACAACAATTATTATGTATTTTTTGCAGCGAGTCCGAGATGTTGTAGAGTTGCTTTGAAAACGAGAGGAATCGTTGGCGAGTCCGAGATGTTTTAGCGATTGTTTCGACTGACGGCCATTTACGACTTGACTCGAATGCGAATTAAAACCATCGAGAGCATTCGAGATGTTTCAACAATCGAGAGAATCGAATAAAACATCTCGGACTCGCCCATCACTAGTTTCTACTTCTTTGAAACTACACACCACATCCAGTCAAACATGTTCAGAATTGCATGGTAAGTTTGGTAAAAAGGCACAAAGTCAGGTACATATGCTTGCGCATTGAGACAGCTCTGTTGTGTGCAAAAGCATGCAACAACAACCACACGGCAATTTTCCAACGACGATTGTGGACGCATTTTCCAACCAATTTTCACGAAAATTGGCGCAGTTCTATTTGAGAGCAATACATTTCTAATGGTGTGCTTAGTTTTAAAATCGATTCAGTAGTTTCGGCGGAGAAGATGGAACAAAATTTATGTTAGCGTATTAATAATATAGATACCTCAATGAACTTTCTTAAAATAACTGTAAAAACCCGTATTGTTGTTGTTGTCGTTGCTACTTTTCTTCTTAATTCCTCTACGTAAATTTATTTTCTTAAAATAACGGTAAAAAACCTTACTGTTGTTGGTATCGTTGTTTCTAGTCTTCCTAATTGCTTCTTTCTATTTCTCGACGGTCCTTTCCCTCTTTCTTTCTTACTTTTTCTTTTTTATTCTACTTATTCCGTCTTTTTCTTTTTGTTATAGTGCTTCTTCTCATTGTCACTGCTAATATGTTGTTGTTGTTGTTGTTTGTAGATATTGTTTTTGTTTGTAGATGTTGTTGTTGCTGTTATATTTGGTGTGGTGTTGTTGTTGTTACTCGTCCTACTAATTCTTCTAACTACGTACATACATAGATACATATGTACATTGTACAATATATGTACATAATTGTCTCATTTTATTTCTACTTTCTTTATTTATTATTTCTTATCCTACTTATTCCTTGCCATTATAATTTTGCTACCTTTTTACGTTTCTACTTCTTTGAAACTACACACCACATCCAGCCAAACATGTTCAGAATTGCGTGGTTTGGTGAAAACGCACAAAGTCAGGTACATGTGCTTGCGCATTGAGACAGCTCTGTTGTGTTCAAATGCATGCAACAACAACCACACGGGAATTTTCCAACGACGATTGTGGGCGCATTTTCCAACCAATTTTAATGAAAATTGGCGCAGTTCTATTTGAGAGCAATACCTTTCTAATGGTGTGCTTAGTTGTAAAATCGGTTCAGTAGTTTCGGCGGAGAAGAAGGAACAAAATTTATGTTAGCGTATTAATAATATAGATTCTCACCTCGCTTATTTCACCACAGCGCTGTCCTGGTTAGAATTTCTTATGTACCCAGCCAGCAAAATCATCGTAAACGAGCTCGTAAACTGATGTTTTCTCGAAGAAAACTAATAAAATATCGTTTACGAAATCCGTTTACGATTCGCCTACGAATACTGTTTCGCTTTAAAACGTTCATTGCCTACGAGTGTCGTAAATGTATCGAAAAAGTACTCGTATATGAATCTTTTTACGTCCGTTTTTTTTATCGTAAATGTAGAAATTTTACAAACATACATACTTACTCTTAAAATATTGCCTCGATTTCGCGGCAAGTCCGATAAAATCAGTTTTCGCGATATCATTTTTTTTTATTTTCCTCGGGCTCGCCTCGAGTTCGCGGCAAGTTCGATAAAATCAGTTTTCGCGATATCTTTTTTTTTATTTTCCTCGGGCTCGCCTCGAGTTCGCGGCAAGTCCGATAAAATCAGTTTTCGCGATATCACTTTTTTTATTTTCCTCGGGCTCGCCTCGAGTTCGCGGCAAGTCGGATAAAATCAGTTTTCGCGATATCACTTTTTTTTATTTTCCTCGGGCTCGCCTCAAGTTCGCGGCAAGTCCGATAAAATCAGTTTTCGCGATATCATTTTTTTTATTTTCTTCGGGCTCGCCTCGATTTCGCGGCAAGTCCGATAAAATCAGTTTTCGCGATATCATTTTTTTTAATTTCCTCGGGCTCGCCTCGAGTTCGCGGCAAGTCCGATAAAATCAGTTTTCGCGATATCACTTTTTTTATTTTCCTCGGGCTCGCCTCGATTTCGCGGCAAGTCCGATAAAATCAGCTTTCGCGATATCAATTGAATCAATTTTAATCAAGATTGTTTAACTTTATTTATTGCAACAAAGGAAAAAAATAAATACTACCGCTTAAATTTATTTGAAAACATTTTGTTATGTCATGAAAGTTATGTTTACTTGTGTCAGTAGTTTCAATGTCATTAAGTGTGCATTTCTTAAGGTAATTGCAAAATGAGCACATTTCTGTTAATATTAATTTTCCAAAACTAAAATACATATCAGTTTCAATTGCACAGTGTACAATTTTTTGTACAGTGTAAACGTTGCCATTACTAACAAATACATTATATGGGTGATGAAGTGAAAAAAACTTTAATTTAGAGCCAATAAAAGAACAGTTTGCACCATCAATACGCTCCACTATAAAATCTGTTTCTCTCCTTGATTTTCTGTTAACACTTGACTCCACCATTCTGTTATATATTTGAGCTCCAAATTGGGATTTTTTCTTTAATTTTTGCTTAATAGTAGCTAAAAAGTTTTCATATTTAAATGCGCTTAATGTATGAAGTGGTCCATAGGTTTTGCAATCTGCTGTCAAGTGTATTAAACAGTGGATGTTGTATGTTAAAAGCGACTGTGTGTACAGACGTGGTATATTCTCCACAAAGCGGCATAATAGCATATTTGCTGAATCGTACAAAAAGGAATCTTTCGAAAGTAAAATTCGTATTGCAGTACTTAGGTCTGAAAAATGTTGATATCTATCGTTACTTAAAATATTTCTTAAAATTATTGGTCCGGTATATAAAAGAAAATTTCTGAACTCCGTTGCCTTCCATCTATCGAATTCAAATATTGAACGGGGCTTTCTCGCAAACTCATAGGGTACATTTTTTTGTTTTTAGCAAGGCGAAGGTCAAGATTATGCAATTTTGATTTGCTTAATGAAAAAGGTTATTTCCGTATTTTGATCGAATATCTTAGCAATGATTTCATAACACCCAAGCACACAACATGCATATAATCAAGAGGGAACTGTTCAACCATATCTATTGGCAAATTTTCCAAAGCAATCTTTTGTTGATTATTATGGTGCTCAGGATATCGCCGGGCTCTAAAACTTTCATTTGTTCTGAGAGTGTTTACATGTGTATACACAATACGGAAATATTGTTTTATTTTGAAATCTTTTTCCGTGTTGTGTACATTTATGGCAGCTATTGTAGCCCGAATGTCCTTTTATTTCCATGATCATTGCTCTAGCGGGAGCATCACACACAAATACTCCAATCTTTACCAAAAAATATTGTCCTCTGAATTCAAATCCGTTACTTACTAATTCATTTAGCTCAAAAATGGTCATTTCAAGATATCTGTAAAAGTTAAAAAATATTAGACTATTCGCATTGTCTAATACAACATATTTGAAAATAATACATACTCGGACATATTTTTTGGCGTGGCGTAACCTTCAAACAAACCTACAAGTAGCACGACCTCTGTATTTGTGATATTCATAAGAATGGGCCAAACTTGTGCTCCGGAACTTTTCGCTACTGGGAGGCCATCAATATTAAAATTTAGTACAAGTAAATCTGCGTCATATCGGTTATTTAACAAGAAATCTGTTAGGCTGTCCTTAATTCCATTATGGATATAATGACCCCAGCTTATATGAATTTTTTGTGTATTTCTGGGCGTTTGCTTTATTGTTCGTGCAGGGGTAGTGATGGATGGTAAGGCTTCAAAATTCGTAGAAGTTTGCTGACAGAAGCACTTGCAATATTTTCTTCGACTGACCATTTCGCAATCTTATTTCTTATGCAGCTATTTTCTACATCATCCTGAATTAATTCTTCACTTTCCTAAAAATATATGTTTTATAAAATATGCGTAATAAATACTTTGAAAACACGTACATAATTAGGTACTAAATTTTGATTTTCAACGCAATCACTGTTATCGGAACAATTACTACGTGCAATTTGCCTTTCAAGTTCTTCCGAAACATCGCTTCGACCACACGTAAGATGTGCTTCGTTTGGACCCAAATAGGTGTTCAAAAATTGTTGCACTTCCTTAGCAACAGCGTGCTTATTGCTATTCATTTTCCAAAAATATTAAAAGCGCACCAAATAACAGTTTTTTGTTATTGAACTCTCCTCTTCTGTCAGTTGCTCAAGCAGAGTTACCATCTCAATTAATAAATTTTTTAGAATTTTTATGATTTGCTGGGTTTTTTCGGTCATAAAGTATATTAATCCAGAAGTAAACAAACTACTTTTACAATCGTATGCATACTGCTGCAAACAAAATGTATTCGTTATACGTTAGGCGAAACCGACTGGGTCCCAAGGTTTCATAAATTTCAATTCAAGAACAGCTCATGCAAATAGATCATCCACCTCGTTTGACCCATTGCCTTTTATGGAACTTTTATATTATTCCATACGATATTCAATCGACTACACCATTTCCAGATGGATTTTAGAAATCGTCAACTGGATTTTAGAAAAGGGAAATTGGACTTTAGAAACTGTGAATTGGATTTTCGAAAATTCATATAATTACGTATATGTACATTATACTTTCATACGCAATAAAGAATTTCTATTCGAAAAATGCTCTTAAAATTTATTTTACATGCACATTCAATTAACGCTTTCGAAAATCCAATTGTTGTTTCTAAAATCTAGAACGAAAAAAACATGCCAATAACATTTTGTGATTACAACTTATTTGAGATTGTGGCAGCACTTTGTATCATGGTTTTAAATGTCAACAACTTTTGTGTATAGTCAAACAAATTGTAATCAATTTCAATTTGGAATCAAAGAAACATATTAAATAATTAAAGCAAATAAACTTCAACATGAGTAAGCGAAGGATTAGTTCCAGTTCAGAATCGAGTGCATCCGAATCATTTGAGGAACAACCTCATGGAAAAAATCGTAAAATTGATCTAGGTAAGCCCCTATAATATGAACTTTCAGAACCGCCTAGTCGACACTTATGCCAAATGAGATTTGCTAAATCTGAGTTCCATGGAGGATTACATTCCCACTAGGTCGCCAACCAAAACCAAAATGTTAGCAAAAAATTGCGAGAAAAAATACATATGTAACCAATTTTATTCACAATTAATATGGGAACAATTCTTTTATATAGAGTTTTGCTGCATGTACATTAGACGAGGTTGGTCCCCATACGAAATAAAAAAGTTGTCAAAATCCGCCCCTAAGTTTGTTTGACTCCGCGAAATATCGCCGAAATCGTTTTTTATTGTAACTTTTTTATTTGACATCCGATTTTTAAAATTGATACGTCGTTATTTTCGTATTTCGAAGCTCTATATTTTCTTGTAATGTTCTTTAGAACTCTGAAGTCAAATAACAAAGTTTTAATAAAAAAACATAAGCTTCAAATTTAGGGACGGACTTTTACAACTTTTTTCGACCCTATATAATGTATATAAGAAGTGAAAATACCTACAGCAAAATCTATTAAATTTGGTCCCATTAAAGGGCATTAAATAATGGATACACATATGCATGTATATCGAAACCTTATATGAAAGAACTGTGCAAACATTAAATCTGAGTGAAATTGGTATGGAACCGTTTTTAATTAAAAATGCTACTGAAAATTTGTAGATAGTGTGGCAGAGTTATAAGTTTATTTTGTAATTTTATGATATTTTAATTAAGTGGCATCTTTTTATACATGAAATATATTAAGTGATTATGGCAACACTGTCGGGAGACATGTTGCACTTGGTCGGAGAATAAACGTGGTGTGAAGAAGTGCGTGACTATTTATTGCTTAAAATATCAGAAGAGGTTTTTACCCAAAATGCCTTCAAACGAAGAATTATCAAAAAATTACACCGTTGAGCAACTTAAATCATTGTTGCGTTTGCGCGGGCTTAAAACATCAGGCAGTAAAGCTCAATTAATTATTCGCTTGCAAGAAAATTCAGAGGAGCACCGTGGGAATTTTCATAATTCGGTAGCTGACGTTGACGTAGACGCCGACGCTAATGATGCGCAGAACGAAAACGAGGGTGCAAGCAGTACAGCCATCGTTAACGAGGATGATGAAATTAACGACGCAGTTGAATTAGACAATGACAATACAAACAAACAAATGAGTAGTAGCTACAGAAGAAGAGAATCTTGTCGTAACAAGTGTTGAAAAAGAGAGTGATACAAATGAGTGGCGGCTCTTAAAACGTGAAATAGAATTGCTAAAGCGCGAGTGCGAACTACAAAAGAGAGAAAATGAAATGTTAAAGAAAGAAAAAGAACAGTTGAATAGCAATAACGATCAAACAAAAAACATTAACAATAACAACAAACACAAGTTGGCAGATGTTAAAGAACTTATTTCCGAATTTTCTGGTAGCGGCGAGTGCTTCAAGTTGTGGCAAACGCAATTGAAAAACATTCAAAGTGCTTATAATCTCGACGACAACAACATGAGAGCACTAATTGCAAATAGGTTAAAAGGCAATGCGTTAAAGTGGTTGCACTCTCGTGCTGATTTAACTACAATGGCTATAGACAAATTCTTATAAGAAATGAGCTCTTTGAAGAAAAAACCAGCAAACTAATGTTAAAGAGAAAATTGGAGGCCAGACGTTGGCTGATTAGCGAATCATTTGAAGAGTATTTTCACGCAAAGTTGATTTTGGCGAATAAAATTTTAATTGAAGAAGACGAGTTGGTCGAATATTTGGTAGAAGGAATACCAGATCAAACATTGCGTTCACAAGCCAAAATGCAACGATTCCGCAATAAATACGAGTTACTAGAAGCATTTAGAACGATTGAATTGCCAAAATTTTCGTCAAAGAGAAATACAAATGATTTTCAACGCGAACAGCCAAACAAAGAACAACAAGTGGAAAAGGTTACAAGATGCTATAATTGCAATTCAGTTGGACATCTAGCAAATGAGTGTCGTAAACCAAAGCGAGAAATTGGTGCTTGTCATGTATGTGGGGTTGTTGGTCATTACGCAGCGAATTGCTCACAAAGGAAGATTCGGCCTATTCATCATGTCACCAATCCGATGGAAGATAGCGAATTTGTAAGATCTATAAGTTATATATTTTTAAACTCAAAATTTTATAATAAAACATCACTAGGTTCATTAATCGATACCGGGAGTCCCATTAGCCTTGTACGCCAACAGTTCGTACCAGATATATTGATAAATAAGAATAACCATATGTTTTTTAAGTATAGTGGCATAAATAAAAGCCCATTATCTATTGTTGGAAATGTAAATTGCTTTGTAGTTTTTGAAAATAAAAAGATTGAATTAACAGTTTTTGTTGTGACAAATGAAACGATGAGTTATCCCATTATTTTAGGTAGAGACTTTTTGAGTAAATCTGATTTAAAATTGGAATGTAAAACACAAGTTTTAAAATACGAAGTTGAAAATGATGCATATGATGAAGAGTGTCGAAGGTTACTGAAAATTGATTTTGATAACGCACAACCTAATCAAGATTGTAATGCATTAATGGAAATTGAATCGAACAAATGTAATGTCTGTATAAACAATGTTAAAATAAGCGATTGTACAAAAGAAAGATTTATTAAAATATTTCAAGATTGTTATATGAACTGTAAGCGCCCCGATATGCCAAATATTAAATGCGAGATGAAACTTATGTTGACTAGCGAAAAACCTTTTCATTGTCCACCAAGAAGAATATCTTACCATGAAAGAGATCAAGTTAGAACTGTTTTAGATGATTTGATGCAAAATAACATAATACGACCAAGTAGGTCAGAATATTCTTCTCCCATTGTTTTAGTAAGAAAAAAGACAGGAGATATAAGGTTATGTGTGGATTTCCGTAATATTAATAAAATTACATTAAAAGATAACTATCCGTTGCCACTAATTGACGACTTACTCGATAGGCTAGTGAATAAGATTATATTTTCATTGTTGGACTTAAAGAGTAATTTTATCACGTTTTTATGGCAGAGGATTCGATAAAGTATACTTCATTCGTAACACCGTTGGGTCAATATGAATTTCTAAAAATGCCCTTCGGCCTTAAGAACGCACCATCAACATTCCAGAGATTTGTCAGCCATGTTTTCGATGACCTGCTTCGGGCAGAGAAAATTGCTATATATTTAGATGACATCATGATAGCCACAAGTACTGAGCAGGAACATATAGAAATTTTGCAGGAAGTTTTTACCAGATTGGTACAAAATAAATTAGAATTAAGATTAGACAAATGTCGTTTCATGGAATCGGAAATACGTTATTTGGGGTATAATATTTCGAATAAGGGCATACAACCAGATGAAAAGAATATAGAAGCTATAGTAAATTTTCCAATACCTAATAGCACAAGAGCTGTGCACAGCTTCTTGGGTTTGTGTTCCTATTTTAGGAGATTTGTTAAAGACTTTTCGCGGGAAGCTCAGCCTTTGTATAAATTGATTAAAAAGAATGCTAAATTTATATTTGGCGAAGAAGAGTTACGTTGTTTTGAAAAATTAAAAAATAAATTAATCGGGGCACCAATCTTAGCAATTTACGATCCGAGGGATAGTACAGAGTTGCATTGCGATGCTAGTTCTTTGGGATTTGGAGCAATTTTATTACAAAAGAAAAGTGACGGCCAATTTCATCCGGTCTTTTATTTCTCGAAGCGTACTAGCGAATCCGAATCTAAATATCACAGCTTTGAGCTGGAAACTCTCGCTATTATTTATGCACTTCGAAGATTTCGGGTATATTTGCAGGGATTAAAATTTAAAATAATAACCGACTGCAATTCACTTATGCTAACATTAAACAAAAAGGAAGTAAACCCCAGAATAGCAAGGTGGGCACTCGAATTACAAAATTTCGAGTATACACTCGAACATCGTAATGGAAATAAAATGCTACATGTAGACGCACTAAGCCGTATTTCAAACATTTTAGTGCTTGAGGAAAATACATTTGAACAAAATCTGTCAATTTGCCAAAATAGAGATAAGAAAATTGCTGAGATCCGGGGGAGCTAGAAAACAGTGAGAGTAGTATTTTTGAAATGAGAAATGGACTTGTATACAGGAAATACAAAAAGAAAATATTATTCTATGTACCAAACGAGATGGAAGGAAATTTACTAAAAATGTATCATGATGAAATGGGCCATATGGGATGTGACAAGGTTTTTAATGCCATAATAAAAACATATTGGTTTCCTAAAATGAGGGAAAAAATTAAACAATATATTTCGAACTGCTTAAAGTGCATCGCATTCTCACCAAAAAGCGGAAAGCATGAGGGACTATTACATAATATACCCAAAGGAAACGTACCTTTCGAAACTATTCATATAGACCACTTTGGTCCAGTGTCACTCAAACATTCTAAAAAGAAATACGTGTTTTTGATAATTGACGGCTTCAGTAAATTTGTTAAATTATATCCGGTGTGTTCAGCAGGCACGAGGGAGGTCTTAAGCTGCTTAAAATCATATTTCAGTAGTTATAGTCGCCCAAAAGCATTGATATCTGATCGAGGCAGCGCATTCACATCTAAAGATTTCGAAAGTTTTTTGGAAGATAGTAACGTAAAACACATTAAAATAGCGACAGGGTCACCTCAAGCCAATGGACAGGTTGAGCGCGTAAATCGTAGTCTTGCACCAATGATAGCAAAGTTAAGTAGCGGTGGCTCTAATTTTAGTTTAGATAAAATTTTACCCGACATAGAGTTCGCGATGAACAATACGATACATCGTAGTATTGGCACAACTCCTAGCAAACTCCTTTTCGGAGTTTCACAAAGAGGAAATATAATAGATTATCTAAAAGAAAAGTTGGAAGAAACTACATTAACCGAAAATGAGCGTAATTTAGCAGTAATCAGGAAGAAAGCAGCAGAAAATGTATTAAAGATACAAAATTATAACAAATTGAAAAAAGATAAAAACCGTATACAAAGAACTTTTAAGGAAGGTGATTTTGTAATGGTAAAAAATTATATAAGTACCCCAGGTGTGTGCAAAAAGATTGCGCCCAAGTTCAAAGGTCCTTACACAGTTTACAAAGTCCTCCCCAATGATAGGTACCTGATTAGAGACGTTGAGGGATTTCAGCTAAGTCAAATTCCCTATGAAGGAATATGGGAAGTAGCAAACATGAAACCTTGGTTAAATAATAATTTACCTAACAAAAGCGTAATCGGGGCGATTACAAGTCAGAATGGTCGAACTGTGGCAGAGTTATAAGTTTATTTTGTAATTTTATGATATTTTAATTAAGTGGCATCTTTTTATACATGAAATATATTAAGTGATTATGGCAACACTGTCGGGAGACATGTTGCACTTGGTCGGAGAATAAACGTGGTGTGAAGAAGTGCGTGACTATTTATTGCTTAAAATAGTTAACCTATCTGGAATATAATACGCTTATATATAACTATTTAAATTTAAGTTTTTACGCAGTGATAACTAAGTAACGGGTTTGAAATGAAACAATGTTTCTGGTTTAACGAACGTATGATAGGTGGTTTTGAGGTTTAAACGATGATATGTACATGTACAAAAATATATGTGTTAACATAAATAAAAATTAATTTTACAGCTGAAATAAATAAAAAACTTGAAATGATTTTAAGAAATCAAGAAAAATTAGAATACGCAAACACAAAAAACGCCAATGCTGTTGGTCGCCTGGCCGAGGAAATAATATGTTTAAAGAAGGAGCTGAAGAAGAAAACGACCGTTGGAGAAGGTGTCATAATTAAATGTTTGCCGGAGCAACCATTCCAAAGTGATGGTGATTTCCAGGCTTTCGAACAGTAGTTGCAAGACCAAGATTTTTTTCAAAATGTGGTTTGTATCTACTTTTCCCGATATGCTCTATTCAAATAATAATTTTTAAAACTCTTATTTGCTTTAAGGTGCGTGAACTGGCAGGTCTTGGAAGCAAAGCTCCTCAGGAGTTTGTAAGAAAGTCATGGCGATTAGTAATGAACGATAAAGTCGCTCAAAACACTAAAAGTAAACAAGCCGCAAAAAATTTGGTGACGACTGCAGCTATTCGAGGTAAGCTATAATATTTCAATATATGTATATAATAACAGTAATAATATCTGTGGTCACAAATAATAACGGCCTAATTCGAATTAAGAAATCAAATAAATAAATATACAAAATTTAATCGTAACACTGTGGATGGCTCATCGATTTGTCATTCATAGTATTTAATCAACTTTTATGATTTTTTTAAGAAACGCCTTCGAATATAAAAAGCAATTTATCTCGAAATCATATTTTATGACCTAAGCGATTATTGCTTGTGGCCACAGATATAATATATATATATTTTTTGTCATATCATTTTAAAAAGTTTATTTAGTGAATAATAAAATCTCTATTATGTACATTTCAGCTGCATTCCAACTCAGTTTTAAAATGACATCTACAAATTTAGTAGAGGAAATTTCGAAAAAGAATTTTCAATACTGCGCAGATCGCATTAAGAAGAGGAAAGGCTACACAAGTGCTAAAAAAAGCAAAATAAATGGAAATAATACTGATCTCGTTTCATAATCGTTCATGTTAAATGTTATATCGAAAAAAATACATATGTATACAAATACATTTAACATTCTTTATAAAAATATTTTAAATGCTTTATATTATTTTATGCGGATCTAACCTATTGCCATTAAACCAAACTCTGAAATGGCCAATAATCGCCACCGGTCCGAGAATTTTTAATTTTTCGAATCGCTAATCATAAAAAATTCGAGTCGCCAACGACCCGAGAATGTACAAATTTTCGAATCGCCAGCAATCATGGAAATTAAAAATTCTCGAATCGCTAATGATAAAAAATTCGAATCGCCAGCAATCAGAGAAATTAAAAATTCTCGAATCGCTAATGATAAAAAATTCGAATCGCCAACGATCCGAGAATGTACAAATTTTCGAATCGCCAGCAATCAGAGAAATTAAAAATTCTCGAATCGCTAATGATAAAAAATTCGAATCGCCAACGATCCGAGAATGTACAAATTTTCGAATCGCCAGCAATCAGAGAAATTAAAAATTCTCGAATCGCTAATGATAAAAAATTCGAATCGCCAGCGATCCGAGAATGAAGAAATTCTCGAATCGCTAGTGATAGGTGACATTCCTACGAATTCGGATTCGCCGATCTATCGCCGCGAACTATTGCCGCGATAATATAATCAGAGAAAGCGAATCCGACGCGAAATCGAGGCGAATCCGTTGTGTTTATTGGGTATGTATTAGTAAAAAATACCGATTTAAATTTTTTTTGACATACTGAGCACCTAATGCTTTTCCTTAAATAGGTACTTATATTTTCGTTCATCGTTTTGTTTTTATATTAAATTATTTCTCAGTTTTAGTGCGATTTTAAGATTAAAACGTGTTTTTTAGTTTTTTTAAGCTATTATTTATTATTAAAATAAAAAAAATAAAAAATAAAAATAAAAAAAAAAATCAGTCGCCGGCTTGATTCGAACCTGCCTCCGCTAGCTTCCAGACCAGACACACTACCTCTGCTCCACCACAGCACTTGCGTGGGGTATGTCAAACGCTGCACTTAAACTGAACTAACAAAACGGGTGGTTGCTTTCATTGTAATATGTACATACTAGCCCAGCAAAAATCTGGTCATCGCTATTACCTGTCAGGCATGATAGAAGGCCTTGCCATGGAACATCTGGCGAGTTCATCACTTCTTTCACGCATTGCCAGTAATGCAGAGTGGAATGAGCTTCCATTACCCATTCCACATAATGCAAAGTAGAATGGAGCGCGAAAAATGAACTGGAATAAATACCAGTGGAAATTTCCATCATGCCTTACATTTTTCGCCTTCTTTCTCTGCTTCCCTGTAAGGTATTCTTTATTTGATTCACTAGAATCCTTGCGGTATTGCGTGATTTATTCGTTCGGCGGTAACGCAGTGGGTAAGTCATTCCCTCCAATGACAAGCCCATGCTAATGTCAGGCATTCTGTCAACGAATGTGGAAGCGATTGCCAGGGTTTTTCTGGATTACCCTCTTAATTCCACGGTCATCGAGTTTTTTGGTGGGATCTTGCGCAAAAAATAACAAAACATACGTGGCGCCAGTCGGTATGGTTTGTGCTGTCACGCCCATTTTAAAAAACTTATTATTTATTTGGTTTGGTGGACCTTATGGAACTTTCAATGAATTGCCTATATGTTTGACAAAGATATCGCATAAAATGTTTTTATTATCCCTATATAGGTATGTATGTGCAATATATTTTTATACTCAGCTGTACTAGTACACAGAGTATTATAATTTTGATTTCATAACGGTGGATTGTAACATAATGAAATAATCGAGATAGATATGGACTTATATATATCAAAATGATCAGGGTGAAAAGAGAAATCGATTGAGCCATGTCCGTCCGTCCGTCCGTCCGTCCGTCCGTACGCACGATAACTCGCGTAAAAATTGAGATATTTTGATGAAATTTGAAATGCAAGTTGGTATCGAGACTGGGACGGTTGGTATTGAAAATGGGCGAAATCGGACCATGACCACGCCCACTTTTCCTATATAGAAAAAATCGGATATTTGGTATCTCAGCCACTAATATAGCTAGAGTGATAAAATTTTACCCACGTATTGAGCTCAGGCCCTTATGAAGAAATTTGATGAAGTTCTGGAAAATGGGCGGTGCCACGCCCACTTATTAAGGGTCAAACATTGAAAGTTTTATATGTCATAACTCAGAAACCGTTGAAGATATATCGATGAAATTTGGTATGCGTAATATGCTTACTTAGGCAAATGTTTTGACGAAAAATTATCAAAATCGGTTGACGGCCACGCCCACTTTTATATATGGGAACTATAAAGGGGCCTAATAAAAACATTTTAAGCGATATCTCTGTCAAATATAAAGATCTATCACTGAAATTTTGTGGCAGGAGTCCAACTACGGACATAAAACAAAAAATACAAAAATTTTTGAAAATGGGCGGTGCCACGCCCACTTATTAAGGGTCAAACATTGAAAGTTTTATATGTCATAACTCAGAAACCGTTAAAGATATATCGATGAAATTTGGTACGCGTAATATATTTACTTAGCCAAATGTGTGGACGAAAAATTACCAAAATCTGTTGACGACCACGCCCACTTTTATATATGGGTATTATAAAGTGACCTAATGAAATCATTTTTAGCGATATCTCTGTGAAATATAAAGATAATTCATTGAAATTTTGTGATATGAGTTCTACAATAGACCGGAAACAAAAAATAAAAAAAGTTTATAAAATGGGCGTGGCACCGCCTCTTTTTATGCAAAGAAATCTACGAGCCTATTACTCGACAAATAACTGAGATATTATGACGAAACTTGGTTTATTCACTTTTATAACTTGTGTTAATAGACACGCAAAAATGTATTGAAATCGGTTTATGACCACGCCTACTTTTTAACAAAGATATTTCTGGAACACCCTTTTGGAATTTGTAACGTGAAGTCTTTGTAACTAAAAGTCATAGAGGGATGCAATTTTGCACTAACAATAATATTTATATGCTTATTTGGATGATTGATACAAATTTTGAAAATGGGCGTGGCTGCGCCCTGTATATGCAGCACTCGTTTCATATAAAATACACCCTATATCGAACAAACGCAAACAAACAATGAAAGCATACAGCTGAGTATCTAATGTTCGATTCCACTCGAACTTAGGCTTCCTTACTTGTTATATATCTATTATATAAAAATGAATGTGTGTGTGTGTTATTTATGGACTCCCAAAGTAATCAACCGATCTTTATGAAATTTTCACAGTAGATTCATATGGTATATGCGCTTGTGATAGGGTATACAGACTTTCGGAAAAGTGGGAACTTACCGGAATATGGGCCCGAATGTGGACCCAGAGTGACCCAGCAAGTCTTTGAGCAATATTGGTATCAAATGAAAGGTGCTGAGCAGGCCTTCAACATAGAGTTATTTTCATTGCGATGCCTAGGGCGGGTCCCGAGATATGGGTCAAAACGTGGACCCGGATGACCCCTGAATATTTCCGAGCGATATTGGTAGCAAAGGAAAGCTGTTGAGGAGGACTTCAACAAAAAGCTCTTTAAATAGTTACACCTAGGCTGCTCTCCAAGATATGGGTCAAAGCATGAACCGAAATGACCCCTGAATGCTTCCGAGCGATATTGGAAGCAAATGAAAGGCGTTGAGCAGGGCTTCGACCTACAGCTTTCCCAGAAATGGCTCAAATAGTGGGCCCAGATGGTGATGGATGGTCTCGGTAATGTAAAGATAAAGATAAAGGTAAAGGTAAAGGTAAAATTAAAGCAAAGAGAAAGAGAAAGATAAAGGTAAAACTAAATGAAAAAGAAAGAGAAAGGGAAATGTAGAGGGAAACCCTCATTATAACATAGAAATTTTTTCGTCGCTGCGAAGCGGAACGGGTATCTGCTAGTTTTATATATATTTTTATGTGCGTATATGTGGTTCTTGCCGACTTGGGTAATTTTTTTCCACACGTTTGCCTTGGCTTAATCGATTTATCTGCTACAGTTCCTGAGTTTTGAATTATAAATCTTTGAAAATTTGCTCCTATTGGCCCATTTTTCAAAATTTCAGCACGTTTCCTCATAACGGCATAACGTCATTTCATCACTCGGGCTTTATTAGTGACTGAATTATCATGGTGGCCGCTGTGGTGCAGTGGGTAGAGTGCTCGCCTGCTATGCCAGAGGTCTCGGGTTCAAACCACGGTCCGAGCCAAACAAATTTTTCTAATTAGTAAAAATCCAATTATTGGGTTTTTTAAGAGCAGCGGTCACCTCTCGGCAGTGGGCGGCATACCCTCCGAGAGTATTTCTGCCATGAAAAAGCTTCTCACAAAAAATGCATTCGCCGTTCGGAGCCGGCATAAAACTGTAGGTCCACCCAATTAGTAGGAAAAACAAAAAGGAGCACACCTCGAATTGGGAGAGAAGCTCGGCCATAAAACTCGTCAGAGTTATAATAGCGCCATTGTATTATATTATTATAGAATTATCATGTTTTACGTGTTTTTCGAAATACACACATATGCCTTATTTTCAACCCCAACTTTCTCTGTTCCCATTAGAATCTGTGTACCAAATTTCATTAAAATATTTCTATTTTTGCGCAAGTTAGAGTGTATCCGGCCGGACGGACGGACATGGTTCAATCATTTTTTTCATCCTGATCGTTTTGATATACTCGTATATATTAAGGTGGAGTGAAAATTTTTTTTTGGAAATTCAATTTGTTCCAAAGCCACAACGGCACCTTTCTAGCCCAGTAATAAGCCTTTAAAATTTTATTGACCTACTCGCATGTTTAGAGGTGGCCTCAGACCCACAAATTTGAAAAAAATAGCACGATCTGGTACAAATGTGAAATTTCTACAATTATGAAATAAAAAAAACCAAGTAAGAGGATTGATAAACAGGCTAAGTTGAGTATAAAAGTGAATTTTTTTTTTTGGAAACAACAACAACCAAAGTTATTAAAGGTCAAAGTTTATATTATGCATTTTTCTAATTGCAATTACTTAAAAACTACTGAACCGATTTCAAATATTTTTATAACATTCGATAGGTATTTTGAATCGCTTTAGTTTGATATACATTTTATGTGGGTTCCATAACACTCCCCGCTGCGGGGGTAAACCCCCCTTTTACCCTCCTTACTTTTCATATAAAGTACCACGCCCAATAAAACACCGTGTCGCATGCATAGCTAATTAATACCTTTAAAACGATGCCTTACTTATTAATTTTGGTAAATTATGCGAGTAGAAAAGGGGATATTTATAAAAAACCAATTAGAAATAATATATATGATGATGTATTTGCAAATATCAAACATGTTACTTGTTGCTTTCAATAGGTGAGTGAGTTGTACTTGTTAGTTCAATACAGGGTTGCGTGATTTTGATTTGACTGAATCACTAATCAAAAATATTTTCTGATTCTTGATTTAAAATATTTTCAAATGAAAAATTCGAATAAAATTTTTGATTCGAATCAAAAAATTATTTTGAATCAAAACTTTATTTCAAATAAGTGGCTATGCACATACATACATACGTATGTATGTATGTACGTACGGCGTAGCACAAACGTAAATACGACAATCAGAAATATGTATATATGTACATACATACATACACATGTACACATATGGCGTCAGTATACAATTTGGCTGTTGTTGCACTTTTGGTGCATTTTATACAGTTTTGTGTTTTAAATTACCGAGAATGTACTTGAATATTTCTGATATGCTACAGTATTTTTTATTCTAAATAAATAGTTTGAATCACGAATCGAGTTGATTCTTTATTTGAAAGTTGATTTGAAATCAAAATTGATTCGAATCACGCAACGCTGGTTCAATATAAGTGCAGCATTTGACAAACTCAACGTAGTTTTGCGTCTGGTCTGGAAGCGAGGGGTTGTGAGTTCGAACCGCGCGGATATCAAGGTCGATTTTTTTTTAAATTAAAAATCAACTAAAATGGCTGCTATTTCCGGGGGCAACTTCCGTTGCATCAAATTTCAAATTTCACTCTTCATAAAAACTCTGTATCGCCGCCTAAGAAGTTAACTTCAAAAATACATGGAAAATTAAAACATAGCTGTCCAAATCAGGGATGGAAAATGTGGTACAATTGTACTTTTTTTGGTACATTCCGGTAGCCAAAAGTACATAGGTACTACGCTGACATATTTGGTACATTTTTGTCAAATAATACATCATTGCATTCCAATTCTATTAAAACAAAACAAATAGTATTGTCCCTTTGATTTTAGTTATTTCCAAAGCGTGAATTTGACAAAATAGAGCAAATTAATTACTACGTTTATACGGCAGAATTCGTGAACTCTTAATTTCATGAATTCGAAAATGGTCTCGTTTATGCAGCATTTATGAACTCATGAAATTCAGCTTTTTTAAAAAGTGGCAACGTTCTAACGACATCAGCTGTCAAGGCAGATTTGCCAGGTAGACTCGGTGGCGAATTCTGAAACTACTTTTTTTATTTACAAGCTAGTGTGTAATGTCAAAATCTAAGCGAATTCACATCATGGCCAATGGGAATGCGCGAGTTACAAGCGAATTCAGAATTTAACCACGGCGAAATATAATTTTGACATTACACTACCAATTACAATAACAAAATACATTGGACATTTCTGAATTCGCAACCGAGCCTACCTGTTAAATCTGCCTTGACTGAATGAACAGCTGTTGGTTTGGCGTTGCCGGACTTGTACTTCATAATTTCATGAAATGATGGCGAAATTCATGAATAATTTTCGTGAACAATTAAATTCATGAAAATTCGTTTATGAAATGATTTCATGAATTTGCCAACGTATAAACGTAGTAAATGCTGAGTGAGAGCCTTAAAAATTTGAGTATATACCTAAAACGTTTTTGTTTTGTGAAATATTTTTGCATTGAATGGGGCTGTGTACTTAAAATAATTTTAGTTTAAGTAACTTTTTATTTAATAAAAAATTTATATGAAGTTAGGCATTTATAATGTTATTTTTAGAGGAAAGATTTTGCTTGGAAAAGCAATAATATTTTGAGTGGCTAAAGAAGAAGATATAATTTGGGATTAGTATAAATCCTTAGAAAAAATATGCTTCCAAATATGATGGTACATTTTCCTTTGATTTGGTACATTTTACTTGCTCAATTTGTACAAAATCAGAAAACCCATTTTCCATCCCTGGTCCAAATGCGATTCACTACCACGATCAAGCAGGGTTGCGTGATTTTGATTTGACTGAATCACTAATCAAAAATATTTTCTGATTCTTGATTTAAAATATTTTCAAATCAAAGATAATTTTTATTTGTGATTCCTTTCAAAAAAGAATCAGAAATACCCTTTGATTCGTGATTCAAACTATTTTCAAATCAAAAATAAATTTTATTTGTGATTCGTTTCACAAATACCCTTTGATTCGCGATTCAAACTATTTTCAAATCAAAGATAAAATTGATTTGTGATTCATTTCTCAAAAGAATCAAAAATCTTTTTTGATTCTTGATTCAAGCTTGATTTCGAATCAAGATTCTTAATAAATTTTTGATTCGAATAAAACTTTTGATTCGAATAAAATTTTTGATTCGAATCAAACTTTATTTAAAATAAGTGGCTATGCACATACATACAATCAAGATTCGTAATAAATTTTTGATTCGAATCAAATTTTTGATTATTTTGAGAAATGAATCACAAATCAAATTTATCTTTGATTTGAAAATGGTTTTGTATCACGAATCAAAGGGTATTTTTGATTCTTTTGAGAAATGAATCACAAATAAAAATTATCTTTGATTTGAAAATAGTTTGAATCACGAATCGAGTTGATTCTTTATTTGAAAGTTGATTTGAAATTAAAATTCATTCGAATCACGCAACGCTGTAATCAAGCAACGACCGAAAAATGAGAGTGTGTTGGTGCGCCTACCGTAGGCCAAATTGAAAAACGAATAACAATAATCAGTCTGCACGCAGATGTTGAGCGAGCAGGGTCATGCTGCGCACGCTTTGCGAATTTATGAAACAACGTACGTATACTAATGTATACGTATGTTATATGCAAACTCTTCGTACTTTTGTTTGTTGTTTGGCTTCTGTAATTATAACAAAAGAATTTCGAGCTAGCGACCACTTGCACTAATGCATACGTATGTTATATGTAAACTCGTACTTTTGTTTGTCGTTTGGCATCTGTAATTATAACAAAAGAATTTCAAGCTAAGACCAGCTAGCGACCACTTGCTTTCATGCCAGTCGAAGGCAACTTAATTATTTTTTCTAATCGGCGATCGCCTAGTCCCATCGTAAGCGCTCGTTTTACGCTCTTTATTTGTCTCTAGTAGTGACAATCGGTGTGTATACGTACACGGGCGCTTACTCTCATTTAGCATGTGCTAAGGTTTTGCCCAGCATTGACAGAATGACGATGGCATCGTCATTTTGACGATTTTTGGACTCCATGACGATGGGACGATTTAATGTCACAAAATGACGATTTTAGGAAGTACAGAGAAATATAGATTTATTCGTAATAAAAATTAATTACTTTATACAAATTTCCATAATTAAAAAAAAAAAATTAAGGCAATCTGATTAGTTTTCTTCAATCCTTTTCCAACACTGGTATTATGGTTTTCATAAATCCTTTTACTACATTAAAATGCAAAATTGCCTTGGTTATGAGCGCACTGCCACACGAATGGAATAAGTGCATTCATTGCTCAACATAGTCTACCATTCTCCGCCGTAAACGATCTTGTAAAGTGTATAAAAAGCAGTTTCGACGATTATAAAACGACGACAGCTTTATCGTGTGGAAGAACACAACGCTCTTGGGCAGTACCAGCTAGAATCGCTATGTGCTATACTCCGAACAACTAAATTTTCATTGTGCGTTGATGAATCCACTGATATACATAAGTAATACGAAATTACTCAGTCTTGTAGTGAGAGTATGTATATATAAACTTTTCAGTGAAAGACTATTTTTTTAGTTTGGTCCAAGGCTAATTTATACAGGTTAACCTACTAAACAGCTGATTACTAACTTTTTTCTACTTTTTTTATTCATATTGTGGAGCTTATGTCAAACTTGGGTCAATTTTGCCCTTGATGCAAAATGATTTCTACAATGGCGGACTATGATTTGGCAGAAGCATCACAGAATACACATACAATTTACATAGTGTGTATGTATGTATGTACGTATGTCGTACTGCGAAAACCTATCATTGAACCATGGATTGGTCCGTGTTGAAACCTGCGACGCTATCAGTTTACATAATGCGATAAAACAGTATTTCATCGAAAACAATGTGCCTTATGAAAACAACATGATTGCATTTGTCGCAGATGGGGCAAAAAATGGATGACGATTTTTATTTTTAAATTGACGATTTGGGACAAAAAAAAATCTGGCAACACTGGTTTTGCCCACCTTTGCTCATATGAGTCGCATTTGGACAGCTATGTATCGAATACTTTGCCTATCTTTGGGCTATAAAAATTTGTAGCCAAAATTATCTCTACCTTAATATCTGACGTATACAACATCAAAAAATCATTAAAATTAAAAGAGTAATTGGAAAATTTTTTAAAGAAAGAAGACGAAATCCTTATATCACTCGATGTTGTATCACTTTTCACAAACATACCGACATACCTTGCTATTAAAATAATAATGAATGAATTCAACACAATCCAAACGAAAACAAACATACCAAAAAATACATTTCTCAAAATATTGAATTTTTGTTTGCAAGACAACAATTATTTTATGTACGATGACAAAATCTTTACCCAAATTTCGGTATGCCTATGGGCAATCCCCTTTCCCCCACAATAGCTGACATCGTAATGGACGATCTATTAGAGTACTCTTTAACCGAATTGAAGAAATTAAATGGCATCGACGTGCGATTTATCGTAAAGTATGTTGACGACGTTTTCGCAATTGTAAAATGTCTGGCGAACTACATTTTCTGGCCAAAATTGAAAACTTGCAATTCCACAATTGTTGATTAAATCTGTTAGTAAACATTGGAAAAATACGTAAACAACGCTTTTTATTTGCAAATGTCAGTTAAATATTACTCTATGAAAGGCCAAATTTTTTATTGCGGTTTAAAACCTATACTCTTGGTGTGATTTAGGTGCCTTTTTGAATCCTTATAAAGTGAAAATTAAAAAGTATTTAAAATATTTATATTATGGATATTAATGGCCATGGTAAGTATTGTAATTATTAATAGTGAAACATACGACACAAGGTTTGGTGATAAGAAAAAAATATAAAAAGTGTCATAACCTCAAAATAATTATTTTTTACTTTTTACAATTATATTAAACTAGCTGACCCGGCAGACGTTGTTCTGCTAAAACTTATTCCTATGAAGCCTAAAGAAAAGTCTTTGATTACCGTATTGCTAACCATTATCTTAGAGTCCATCTTAATGACTGCGAATAAAAAAAAATTGTCTATTCTCTGAATAAAAGTTATAGTTATATTCGCCGCGACAAACCTACTTCCCCCGATCCCTATCACTATCTCAATCCCTATCCCTATCCCTATCCCTATCCCTATCCCTATCTCTATCCCTATCCCTATCCCTATCCGTATCCCTATCCCTATCCCTATCCCTATCCCTATCCCTATCCCTATCCCTATCCCTATCCCTATCCCTATCCCCATCCCTATCCCTATCCCTATCCTTATCCCTATCCCCATCCCTATCTCTATCCCTATCCCTATCCCTATGCCTATGCCTATGCCTATGCCTATGCCTATGCCTATGCCTATCCCTATCCCTATCCCTATCCCTATCCCTATCCCTTTCCCTATCCCAATCCCTATCCCTACCCCTATCACTATAGCTACCTACCTTTACCTTACCGGGACCGTCCATCACCATCCGGGCCCACTACTTTAGCCATCGCTGGGAAACAGCCTTAGAAATCACAATAAAAATAGCTATATGTGGAAGCCTGCTCAACGCTTTTCATTTTCTACCAATATCGCTCGAAAACATTCAGGGGTTATCCGGGTCCACGCTTTGACCCAAATCTTGGAACTCGGCCTAGGCATCACTATTTAAAAAGCTCTTTGCTGAAGTCCTCCTCAACAGCTTTCATTTGATACCATTTTCGCTCAGAAACTTTCCAGGGTCACTCGGTCCCACGTTTTAACCCATATCTGGGAAGCCGGCCTAGGTATCGCAATAAAAATAACTTTGTGTTGAAGGCCTGTTAAACACCTTTCATTTGATACCAATATTGCTCGAGGGCTTGGTGGATCGATCTGGGTCCTCATTTAGGCCTGTATTCCGGGAAGCTCCCAATTTTTCGAAATTCTATATACCCTACTATGTGCACTAACACCACATGAATCTACTGTGAAAATTTCATAAAGAACGGTTGGTTACTTTGGGAATTTATAGAGGACACACATCCACAGATGCACACATACGCACATACACACCGATTTTTCCAATTTTCGGACTTTTCCGGAAGGATTTTCCAAAATTTTCTTCCGTACGAACCATCTCCTCGAGAATACGAACAATTGACAAAAAGTTTTACAGAAATCGGCCCAGCCGTTCTCATCTGATGAGGTTAGTAACATTTTTTACACCATTTTTATATATATAGATATACAAAATGTATGGGAAAAAAAATTTTTTTTTTTGAATTTTTCGGGAATTTTATGGGATATTCTCCTATTCTGGCCAGAGAACAATCTAAATTGGTGTCAATCATCCAAATCGGTGCAGGCGTTCTTGAGTTATACGCGTTTGTACTAACGCCACTTCCTTTTATATATATAGATATACAAAATGTATGGGAAAATAAATTTTTTTTTTGAATTTTTCGGGAATTTTATGCGATATTCTCCTATTCTGGCCAGAGAACAATCTAAATTGGTGTCAATCATCCAAATCGGTGCAGGCGTTCTTGAGTTATACGCGTTTGTACTAACGCCACTTCCTTTTATATATATAGATATACAAAATGTATGGGAAAAAAATTTTTTTTTTTGAATTTTTCGGGAATTTTATGGGATATTCTCCTATTCTGGCCAGAGAACAATCTAAATTGGTGTCAATCATCCAAATCGGTGCAGGCGTTCTTGAGTTATACGCGTTTGTACTAACGCCACTTCCTTTTATATATATAGACTAGCTGGCCCGGCAGACGTTGTTCTGCCTAAAATTTATTCCTATAAAGCTATAAAACTGTCAATTCTCTGAACAAAAGAGATATACATATATTCACCGCGACAAACCTAATTTCTCCTATCCCTGTCTCTGTCTCTGTCTCTATCTCTATCTCCATATCCATCTCCATCTCCATCTATATCTCCATCTCCATCTCTATCTCTATCTCCATCTCCATCTCCATCTCCATCTCCATCTCCATCTCCATCTCCATCTCCATCTCCATCTCCATCTCCATCTCCATCTCCATCTCCATCTCCATCTCTATCTCTATCTCTATCTCTATCTCTATCTCTATCTCTATCTCTATCCCTATTCCTATCCCTATCTCAAAATGTATAGGAAAATAATTTTTTTTTGTGCATTTTTCGGGAATTTTATTGGATATTCTCCTATTCTGGCCAGAGAACAATCTGAATTTGCATGAATCATCCAAATCGGTGCAGGCGTTCTTGAGTTATAGGCGTTTGTACTAACGCCACTTCCTTTTATATATATAGATAAACAAAATGTATGGGAAAATAAATTTTTTTTTAATTTTTCGGAAATTTTATTGGATATTCTCCTATTCTGGCCAGAGAACATTCTGAATTGGTGTCAATCATCCAAATCGGTGCAGGCGTTCTTGAGTTATACGCGTTTGTACTAATGCCACTTCCTTTTATATATATAGATATACAAAATGTATGGGAAAATAAATTTTTTTTTTGAATTTTTCGGAAATTTTATTGGATATTCTCCTATTCTGGCCAGAGAACATTCTGAATTGGTGTCAATCATCCAAATCGGTGCAGGCGTTCTTGAGTTATACGCGTTTGTACTAACGCCACTTCCTTTTATATATATAGATATACAAAATGTATGGGAAAATAAATTTTTTTTTAATTTTTCGGAAATTTTATTGGATATTCTCCTATTCTGGCCAGAGAACATTCTGAATTGGTGTCAATCATCCAAATCGGTGCAGGTGTTCTTGAGTTATACGCGTTTGTACTAATGCCACTTCCTTTTATATATATAGATATACAAAATATATGGGAAAATATTTTTTTTTTTTGCATTTTTCGGGAATTTTATTGGATATTCTCCTATTCTGGCCAGAGAACAATCTGAATTTGTCTGAATCATTCAAATCGGTGCAGGCGTTCTTGAGTTATACGCGTTTGTACTAACGCCACTTCCTTTTATATATATAGATATACAAAATATATGGGAAAATATTTTTTTTTTTGCATTTTTCGGGAATTTTATTGGATATTCTCCTATTCTGGCCAGAGAACAATCTGAATTTGTCTCAATCATCCAAATCGGTGCAGGTGTTCTTGAGTTATACGCGTTTGTACTAACGCCACTTCCTTTTATATATATAGATATACAAAATGTATGGCAAAATAATTTTTTTTTCTTGCATTTTTCGGTAATTTTATTGGATATTCTGCTATTCTGGCCAGAGAACAATCTGAATTTGTGTCAGTCATCCAAATCGGTGCAGGCGTTCTTGAGTTATAGGCGTTTGTACTAACGCCACTTCTTTTTATATATATAGCAGATATACAAAATGTATGGGAAAATAATTTTTTTTTTTTCATTTTTCGGGAATTTTATTGGATATTCTCCTATTCTGGCCAGAGAACAATCTGAATTTGCGTCAATCATCCAGATCGGTGCAGTCGTTCTTGAGTTATAGGCGTTTGTACTAACGCCACTTCCTTTTATATGTATAGATATACAAAATGTATGGGGAAATAAATTTTTTTTTAATTTTTCGGGAATTTTATGGGATATTCTCCTATTCTGGCCAGAGAACAATCTAAATTGGTTTCAATCATCCAAATCGGTGCAGGCGTTCTTGAGTTATACGCGTTTGTACTAACGCCACTTCCTTTTATATATATAGATATACAAAATGTATGGGAAAATAAATTTTATTTTTGAATTTTTCGGGAATTTTATGGGATATTCTCCTATTCTGGCCAGAGAACAATCTAAATTGGTGTCAATCATCCAAATCGGTGCAGGCGTTCTTGAGTTATACGCGTTTTAACTAACGCCACTTCCTTTTATATATATAAGATATACAAAATGTATGGGAAAATAAATTTTTTTTTTTAATTTTTCGGGAATTTTATGGGATATTCTCCTATTCTGGCCAGAGAACAATCTAAATTGGTGTCAATCATCCAAATCGGTGCAGGCGTTCTTGAGTTATACGCGTTTGTACTAACGCCACTTCCTTTTATATATATAGATATACAAAATGTATGGGAAAATAAATTTTTTTTTTTAATTTTTCGGGAATTTTATGGGATATTCTCCTATTCTGGCCAGAGAACAATCTAAATTGGTGTCAATCATCCAAATCGGTGCAGGCGTTCTAGAGTTATACGCGTTTGTACTAACGCCACTTCCTTTTATATATATAGATATACAAAATGTATGGGAAAATAAATTTTTTTTTAATTTTTCGGGAATTTTATGGGATATTCTCCTATTCTGGCCAGAGAACAATCTAAATTGGTGTCAATCATCCAAATCGGTGCAGGCGTTCTTGAGTTATACGCGTTTGTACTAACGCCACTTCCTTTTATATATATAGATATACAAAATGTATGGGAAAATAAATTTTTTTTTGAATTTTTCGGCAATTTTATGGGATATTCTCCTATTCTGGCCAGAGAACAATCTAAATTGGTGTCAATCATCCAAATCGGTGCAGGCGTTCTTGAGTTATACGCGTTTGTACTAACGCCACTTCCTTTTATATATATAGATAATATAACTAAAAATGCTTGAAAGTGTCCAACAAACAAATATCGCCCCGAACTACAATGATATATGGTGCAGACGACACCGCAATAATATTTTGCAAAGAGGTGCAAAGTTTTTAGAAATTTCCCTTTTTTGCAGGCAACTTACACTTCAGGAATTGTGATCTAATGGAAATTTGGCTGGATGGGAATAGCAAACAAGAAAAAAATGAGCTAATTTTTAATTTTGTTGTTAACAAAAGTGGAGAATCGAATATCTCTGATACTCGTAAGCACAAAAAATATTTGGAAAACAAAATTAGATTATTTTGCGCTAACGTTAATGTAAAATGGCGGAAGTCGAGAAAATCAATTGGAATTTTCAAAACTCAAAATAAGAGCTGGCTTCAAAACGATATAATATCCGAAAACGACGAACGAAATAGCTAAAGCTACGAAAATTATTCGGTGGAAGTAGAAAATGCGGCCCAGAAGTCTTCAACTCGTGGGCGTCGTCCATTGCAATTTTCAGAAATGTCTGATCGCACTAAACGAAGAGAGGTGGCGGTTTTCTTCTTTCTATAAAAACTGTATAAATGCGAAAACGGTTATATATATCGAGCCATAACCGCCGAATTGACGTAACCAGCATATAAAATTTTTTAGAGGAGAGCGTTTTCTTTTGCAAATATCTACGTAAGTGAGCAACGCATTCCAGTGATATTTTGTATGATGATTTAATCCACTTTTGGTATTTAATGGAGCAAAACTTCGTTGAAATGTGTGGATTATTTGTGTAGATATTTACAAAAGAAACCGTTCTCCTCTAAAAATTTTTACATGCTGGTTACGTCAATCCGGCGGTTATGGCTCGATATATGTATATAAACTTATAATATAAAAAAAACTTCACATATATTTTGAATTTAAAAAATGTGTCATCAGATTCGAAATCCGCAATTGCGAAAATCCCTTTTTTATATAAAATTAAGTTAAAAAAATTAAAATTACAAAATTTGGTCGCCATATTGGATCCGCCATTTTGAATTTCAGTAGTCTGATATCAGATTTGAAATCAGCAACCGCGAAAACCCCCAAGTACCAAGTTTCCGATAAATATGATTACTGCTTGAATTTTGGCCATATGGTCGCCAGACCATAGTGCATTCTTAGCACATTGAATCACTATCACAACAAGTTGCAATTCACTAAAGAAAAAGATCAAAATTCTAAACTTCCCTTTCTTGACCTTCTTATTCATAGAAGACAAAACAAAATAATTCTTGACTGGTACTCGAAACCTATGTATCTCATCTGGACGACTATTAAATTTCCTGTCTTCTCAACCAAACAAATACAAAATAAACACAGCAAAAAACTTAATTGACAAAATTTTAACAATAAGCCACCCTGAATTCCAACAACAAAACATCAACAAAATATACAAAATATTGAAAAGCAACAATTATCCAACACATTCAATAAAATCTCTAATAGAAACAAAAATTTTACAAACGAAGAAAAAACCAAGCAAAACCAACAATCCAACAATGCAATATCGCAGTGTCACCTACGTACCCAAGCTCATAATTATATATCATAATTTACGAAAGAAAACTCAAAACTTCACTCTCGCCTATAAATCTAATGAAACACTCTCCAAGATCTACAGTAAAACAAAAAGTGTAATTGACCTCAATCAAAAAGCCAACGTGGTATACAAAATCCCTTGCCGAGGTAATGAGCACACAACATGTGATAAAATATATATAGGCACTACAAAAAGATCACTGGGTGTACGGTTGGCCGAGCACGAGACAGACATACGAAAAAAGAGAATAAACAATGCACTTGCTCAACATATGATTTTACACGGACACACAGCTGATTTAAGCAACACTAAAGTAATAGACATTGAAAGAAAAGAGAAAACAAGATACACTTTGGAGAGTTTACATATTTTAAACAATAGGGAACATACGGTAAACAAAAAAGAAGACACAGACGAAATTGCAGCTATATATTTACATTGTTTATAGATTATATGTACCTATTTAGTCTGACGAGTGTACCTGATGTTGTAGGTATCAAATTTATGTATGTTTATAATGTTAATTGTTTAAACAAATTTTTTTAGCCTTCATGTAAGTTTACGTCCGTCGCCGTCGGTTATGTATACAAAATTATTAATTTTTCTTCTGTGATTATTTGATGTTTTTATTTTTTTAATTATATTGATTTTTGTCTATGTGGTTTTTAAATATAGATTTCGCCCCTGAGGATTCTAAAAAGTTTAGCGAAACGTCGGGCATAACGTGAAATGTGTTAGTGTTTTCCCTTACACTTGCACACGATAGACCAATAGAGCCCATGTGCTAATTGCATTTTCATAAAAATATAGATTATTATTATTGTTATTGTTATTATTATTATTCTTATTATTATTATTATTACTATTATTATTATTATTATTATGTACTGTGGAACGATCTTCCGTCATCCCTTGTCAAGTTTGGTTTGGAGACAAACCGGTTTCGGCTAATATGCGCCATCTTCAGTGTCTTTTTTCGTTCTGAGTTATTTTGTGTAAGTTCGATAGTACTTATAGTAACTGACTTCCATCGTTTGTTCACGTACTTCGTGTTCGTGTGATGTGTTCGTATGTTCGTGCATTCGTGCGTTCGGGCGACGTGCATACGTGCGTGCGTGTCTGTGCGTTTTGGTATGTAAATCTATTTCTGTATCCTCATTAAACAGGCAGGTAAAAGTACGTTATTGTCCTCTTGTGTGTTGTTTTGTTTATGTCGGTTTTAGGTTTTCTGTCCTCTTTTCGGTATAATAGATTAAGCGGTTCAAATAATGTATCTGATGCGGTGTTTATTTGTTCATTTATTATTTTACCTACGAATGTCTTCTGTTTGTATATCTCCATATTTTCTAATACGTTAAGTCGTTTTCCCTTATGTTGTATGTGGAGAATTTTAGCTGTTTTTCCTATTTTCATTGGTGTACATTTGTTTTCTGCCATGTGGTAGGCGAAATTTGATTCCACTGTCGTTGATGATTTCCTTATTTTCTTATTGTAATCTCTTACGTGTTCTCGATATCTGGTCTTGATTTGGCGTCCTGTTTGTCCTATATAGCTATTTTGGCATTCGCAAGTCAATTTGTATACGCCTTGTTTGTCAAAGGGGTCTTCCTTGTTAATGTTGTTTCGTAGAAGTTTTTCCATGCTGTTCCTCGTTTTAAATGCTGCATTAATGTTATATTTTTGGAAAACTTTAGCCAACTTGTAAGATGTTGCTCCGGTATATGATAAGACTGCCCATTTCTTCTCTACCTTTTCTTTGTTTTCCGATTTCTTTGAAGTTATGCTTTTCTGTATTTTCTTCACCAAACTTTTTTGATATCCGTTGTTCTCCGCTATTGTGTATATTGTGCTGAGTTCCTTGTTGTAAGCTTCCTTTTCTAACGGGGTCCGTTCAAGTCGTGTTAATAAATGTCTGAAAGCGACGTTCTTGTGTTGTTGAGGATGGCTAGATTTATTGTGTATTACTGTATCCGTTGCTGTGGGTTTTCTGTATATTTCGTAAGTAAATTTGTTAGTCTCTTTGTTTATTTTAATTGTGAGGTCTAAGTAGTTGATTTTTCCATTTTTCTCTGCGTCCATGGTGATTTTTATATTTTTGTGTTGGCCGTTGAGGTATTCAAAAATTTTTTCTTCTTTATTTTCCGTTATGAGGCAGATGATGTCGTCTACATACCTGGCATAAAAATTTACCCCCAGATTTTTCGCCAGTTCTTCCATATAACTATCCTCCAAATGTTGCATAAATACTTCCATAAGGATGGCTGATGTGGGGTTACCCATTCCCAGTCCGTGGGTTTGTCTGTATATTTTATTGTCAAATTTGAAATAATTCTGGTCCAAGGGTTACTCTCAGTATGTTTACGATCTCTGTTGCAATGTCTCTGTTCGTTTTTTCTGTCAATATTTTAGTAAGAGTTTTTAGTGTTTCTGTCAGTGGTATCGAAGGGTATAGGTCTTTCACGTCAAACGATACCAGTTTCGAGTTCTTAGGTACGTTAAGATTGTTCAGTTTTTCGACTAGTTCCGTCGTGTTTTTGATTGTGTATTTATTGGACAGGTCCAGTGTCTCGGTTAGTAGCTTATTTAGATGTTTTGATAGTTTATATCCTGGTGCCGATTTATGGTTTACTATTGGTCGCATAGGTGTTCCTGCTTTGTGGATTTTAGGTAGTGCGATCAGTGACGGGGCCGATGGATTCATTGCCGTGAGAGTGTAAGCTATCTTGTTGTCTATTATATTTTTTGCCTGTTTTATTGCACGCTTTATTGCCATTTGGTATTCCTCCGTTGGGTCCTTCCTCATCACTCGGCAGCCCATTTCTTTGATGAGTTGGCCTGTTTTTGTGGTGTATGGCAATAAAGCGTGCAATAAAACAGGCAAAAAATATAATAGACAACAAGATAGCTTACACTCTCACGGCAATGAATCCATCGGCCCCGTCACTGATCGCACTACCTAAAATCCACAAAGCAGGAACACCTATGCGACCAATAGTAAACCATAAATCGGCACCAGGATATAAACTATCAAAACATCTAAATAAGCTACTAACCGAGACACTGGACCTGTCCAATAAATACACAATCAAAAACACGACGGAACTAGTCGAAAAACTGAACAACCTTAACGTACCTAAGAACTCGAAACTGGTATCGTTTGACGTGAAAGACCTATACCCTTCGATACCACTGACAGAAACACTAAAAACTCTAACTAAAATATTGACAGAAAAAACGAACAGAGACATTGCAACAGAGATCGTAAATACGCTGAAAGTAACCCTGGACCAGAATTATTTCAAATTTGACAATAAAATATACAGACAAACTCACGGACTGGGAATGGGTAACCCCACATCAGCCATTCTTATGGAAGTATTTATGCAACATTTGGAGGAAAGTTACATGGAAGAACTGGCGAAAATCTGGGGGTAAATTTTTATGCCAGGTATGTAGACGACATCATCTGCCTCATAACGGAAAATAAAGAAGAAAAAATTTTGGAATACCTCAACGGCCAACACAAAAATATAAAATTCACCATGGACGCAGAGAAAAATGGAAAAATCAACTACTTAGACCTCAGAATTAAAATAAACAAAGAGACTAACAAATTTACTTACGAAATATACAGAAAACCCACAGCAACGGATACAGTAATACACAATAAATCTAGCCATCCTCAACAACACAAGAACGTCGCTTTCAGACATTTATTAACACGACTTGAACGGACCCCGTTAGAAAAGGAAGCTTACAACAAGGAACTCAGCACAATATACACAATAGCGGAGAACAACGGATATCAAAAAAGTTTGGTGAAGAAAATACAGAAAAGCATAACTTCAAAGAAATCGGAAAACAAAGAAAAGGTAGAGAAGAAATGGGCAGTCTTATCATATACCGGAGCAACATCTTACAAGTTGGCTAAAGTTTTCCAAAAATATAACATTAATGCAGCATTTAAAACGAGGAACAGCATGGAAAAACTTCTACGAAACAACATTAACAAGGAAGACCCCTTTGACAAACAAGGCGTATACAAATTGACTTGCGAATGCCAAAATAGCTATATAGGACAAACAGGACGCCAAATCAAGACGAGATATCGAGAACACGTAAGAGATTACAATAAGAAAATAAGGAAATCATCAACGACAGTGGAATCAAATTTCGCCTACCACATGGCAGAAAACAAATGTACACCAATGAAAATAGGAAAAACAGCTAAAATTCTCCACATACAACATAAGGGAAAACGACTTAACGTATTAGAAAATATGGAGATATACAAACAGAAGACATTCGTAGGTAAAATAATAAATGAACAAATAAACACCGCATCAGATACATTATTTGAACCCCTTAAGCTATTATACCGAAAAGAGGACAGAAAACCTAAAACCGACATAAACAAAACAACACACAAGAGGACAATAACGTACTTTTACCTGCCTGTTTAATGAGGATACAGAAATAGATTTACATACCAAAACGCACAGACACGCACGCACGTATGCACGTCGCCCGAACGCACGAATGCACGAACATACGAACACATCACACGAACACGAAGTACGTGAACAAACGATGGAAGTCAGTTACTATAAGTACTATCGAACTTACACAAAATAACTCAGAACGAAAAAAGACACTGAAGATGGCGCATATTAGCCGAAACCGGTTTGTCTCCAAACCAAACTTGACAAGGGATGACGGAAGATCGTTCCACAGTACATCATATTCCTACCCTGTCGGAAAAACAAGCAACCAAAAAGTAATTATTATTATTATTACCATTGCTCGCCCGCAAGAAATGTTTGGCCATCATTGATTTACATACATACATACATACATATGTATTTACAGAAATTAGGGAATCCAATGTCGCCATGAAAATCCTTCAAGTGCTTATACCAATAATAATTCCGATCGTAAACATATTTTTTGGAATTCAGCAAAATGAAGCTAAGCCGAATCAGTTTGTGCATATGTCAATTTCAACTTATACTCCTGAGTTTTTGCAGATTTCGACAAAAACTCTTAAACACAGTCAAAATGCAGTCTACAAACCTTATAAAAACTTTCCGATGTGTAGGAGTATAAATAAGAAGTATAAAGTAAACTGGAAAAACTTTAAAGCACAGCACAAAAAACAATTACTTATCAAAGGTAAGTACATATATGAAACTCGAACAAGTTGCTATGGGAAAAACTAGGAAAATGTCGCTCTGTGAAACTAGTATAAAAATTAATTAAAACTAATAATTTCGTGCTAGACACTAACATACATAATAATGTTAAATTATAAATTGTGCTGTTGTACATACAACTACTGTACACAGCGCCCGCTAACTGTCAGCTGTCAAAAGCTTATTCAACACTTGCTTACCGGATGTACAAAAATAGTACACAAAGTGAGGTTCGATTGAATAGAACAATGGCATATATATGTAAGTGGAAAATCCAACAGCTCAGCAGGACCATCGGTGCTTAGCGTTTCGCTAATATTCGACTACTGATGGTTGGATCGTAGGTTCATTTCCTGGTGTGCTCCCGAGAAGATGTCTGATGATGAAGAAAGTGGTTTTTCTTCGAAATAGCTAGCACATCTATCATCGCTGTATGAGCTGATTGGATTTTCCGCTTATCCTAAAGTTTAAAAATTAATTAAAAATAATGATTTCGTGCTAGACACTGTTTTTTTCTTTTCTTTTTCCTCATCTTCCTTTTTTTTAATTCTTAGGTTAGTCTGTATCTTTATATATGTACATAGACTGTTTGCTAAATAAATAAACATACATAATAATGTTAAATTATAAATTGTGCTGTTGTACATACAACTACTGTACACAGCGCCCGCTAACTGTTTAGTTATTGACAAATGATTTTTATTCTATCCTTAAAAAATAAAAGGATGGAATAATTTTTGTTCCTGGCTCGAAAAAATAAAAATCAAAGTTTAACGATTATTTTCGTCCAAATAAAATAAACAGCCAGAAATAATTTTTTTTTATGGATTTTTATTTTAAAAGGAATAAAAATCCCGGTCCCTGTTTTCTACACTAAAATTATTAAATAAGAAGCTGGTGTGTACACAACGAAGCATCAATTAGATGAAACTGGTGAGTGTTTTTATTGTTTCTAATCGAATTTTCAATTTTAATTAAATGAAATTACGAAATTTTAAATATATAAAAATACTAGCTGACCCGGCAAACTTCATTCTTCCCAAAATAGATTTTTTATTAACTTCATTTCAAAAATTGTTATTACACCGGTATTATTTTTAATAGACAATTAACGATTTTTCACTACTTCAGTGTGTATACAACTTCAAAAATATATAATTTTAGTATTCAGTTTAAGGCGATACACATCATTTTTAATTTTCTGTCCCGGAGCGTAAATAAATAGCGAGGACGGTTTTCCAACACGGGAACACGCCATATAGAGCTGACCATGTGAAAAGCATGGCATTTATAGGTTTATGCCGCATACTTCAAACGACCGCCCTTGTGACTTGTTCACTGGGAACTACATACGTTTGAATTGGAAGGGCAAATCTGTTGAAGATAAGGGAATCCGGGGAAGTAAGCATTACTCTCCCTTGAACGGGCCTTTCAAAATGCTTGCCACTATTAAATTGTCCATTATCTTTGTAACAATCAGTCGTGTACCATTGCACAGTTTGGGAGCATGAAGATTGCGTAGCATAATAACAACAGACCCAACTTTGAGACGCAAAGGATGAGGAGGCATTGCAGGCAAATCCAGAGAGTTTAATAACTCCACTGGATAATTTACTACTTCGTCTTAATTTTCAACGCGATCAATAGATTTATAAGAACGCAGATCTCCCGGAATTTGATTTTGAATCGTCCAATTCAAGTCGTTGACATCAATATTTTTTGCTGCTAAAATTGCGCGTGCGGCTAACCATTCGTAGTTACGATATTTGGATACACACTGCTAATTAGTTCATCCTTACTTGAAGCGAATTGGTAAATCGCAGTTGGAATCGATATTAGTCCACTGCAAGGATCTATCGGAACTTGTCAATTGCCGATTCGCAGCAGCTCTTTTGAAAAAGCCTCTGCAACGCTATCGTGTTGCAGCAAAACTCGCATATTGATGGTCAATGAAATGTTTTAACAAACCACAAATGCGATGACTTCAGACATGCGTTTATCTCATCCGCCGCTGTTGATTTTGGAATCACGGGTAGTGTTTGTCTGAAGTCGCCCGCCAGCAATATCTTCACTCCTCCAAAGCATCATTATTGCGCAAATCTCTCAATGTTCGGTCGAGTGCTTCTAATGATCGTTTGTGGGCCATTGTGCACTCATCCCATATGATCAATTGACAGTTTTTGAAAACTTGTGTCATTGCTGATTGCTTTGAAATATTGTAAACAGCTTTGTAATGCTGAATGTGCCGTTCTTCCACCTTCCAACAGTGTTGCAGCAATTCCGGTAGATGCAAGAGCTAATGCAATACCACGGGCGCATCGAGAAAAAATATGCCACCGTTTCCATCATATACAGCTTTTATTAGTTGATTGTACGCACTGCTTTGCTGTTCATTCAACACTGGAAAATTTGTTTGTAATTGCTGTTGCAAGTGAGTTATATCGTAAGCATGCTCGTCATGAACGCTTTTAGGGATATTTAGCCTTAAAAATTAAGATCGCATGGGAGGTGCTACGCCTCCTTTTCCCAAAACAACTGTTTATTTTTCATAAGCCGCTATTGATATCGTTAATCTCCTGATCAATTTTCACGTCCCAACCTTAAACGCTTTTATAGATATTCAGCTTAAAAAATTAAGTTTGTATGGGAGGTGCCACGCCCCCTTTTCTGATAACCCCCACTTTTATGCGTGGGAATGGCTTTGATATCATTTAGCTCTATACCAATTTTCAGCTCCCTAGCTTGAACTGCTTTAGAGATAATCAGCTTGAAAAATTAAGATTAATTGGCAGGTGCCACGCCCCCTTTTCTGATAACCTACACTTTTATGCGCAAAAATTGTTTTGATATCATATAGCTCTGTACCAATGTCCAGGTCCTTGCCTTAAATCCTTTTAGAGATATTCAGCTTAAAAAAATAAGCGTGTATGGTAGATGCCACGCCCCCATTTTCGATAACCCCCACTTTTATGCGGGAAACTGGTTTTAATGTGATTTAGCTCTATAGCAATTTTCAGGATCCTGCCATTTATTCCTTCTGATATATTCAGCTTCCAACGCTAAGTTTGTATGGAAGGTGCCACGCCCTTTTTTCTGATAACCCCCACTTTTCTGCGTGAGAAGGGATTTGATATCACCTACCTCTATACCAAATTTCAGCTCCCTACCTTAAACTCGTTTAGAGATAATCAGCTTTAAAAATTAAGATTGTATGGGTGGTACCACGCCCCCTAATATTTTTTAATTTTCTCTTCGATTAAACCTTCACGGGGTTACAACAAACAAACCCCCCTAAGGAAGTATTTGATTTGGTTCAGCCGTTTTCAAGTTTTAGCGTTACAATTAAAAACCAAATCATTTTTATATATATAGATGTCCATAAAAATAATTTATTGTCCATTTATTGATGACCATCATAAGTCTCCGAACTTATACATACATACTCTGAAAAAAATACCCGTAGTTAAATCAACAACTTTCGGCTGTTGAATCTCCGTCTTTTGTTTTTACAGCAAAGTTTTTGATCCAACAATTTATTCAAAAACGGGCGTTGTTGATTCAAAAACTTGCTTGCCTTTAAAAAATTTTTTGTGAGAAAATATTTTTTTGTGAGAAAACCAACAAAAAAAAATAGTGATGGAGAGAAGATGAAGAGAAAAATCCAAAAAAAAGTTTATTATTAGCATCAATTTTCTCCCCGTTGTTGATTTAAAGGCAAAAGTATTTGACCCAACAGCTTCCGTTGTAAACAAAACTAATGAGAACAAATTTTTTGAAATTTTGTTTTTACAATGATTCAAATAATTCATGGATTCCTTTTTAGGAAATGGAAGTATAAATAGGTTACTACAATTCAATATAATGTTGAACGTTCCACTATGTGATGATTGTACATACATAGGTAGTTTCTTATTTTACATTAATTTAATTTAATTTAATTTAATTTAATTTAATTTAATTTAATTTAATTTAATTTAATTTAATTTAATTTAATTTAATTTAATTTAATTTAATTTAATTTAATTTAATTTAATTTAATTTAATTTAATTTAATTTAATTTAATTTAATTTAATTTAATTTAATTTAATTTAATTTAATTTAATTTAATTTAATTTAATTTAATTTAATTTAATTTAATTTAATTTAATTTAATTTAATTTAATTTAATTTAATTTTTTTTTTGTTTTTTTTTTCGGATATAGATTTTATTGTATCATTCTTAGAGAATATGACAATTTTTATAGAATCTTAACCTAGAATACAATGACGTTATTCGTTGCCACTGCTTCAAATAACATATGGATGAAAATTTTATTTGATATAAAATAAATACTTATGAATACATTTATTATGTGTATGTGAATGTTTTTGTTTTTACTAAGAGTATGTACGTTATTATACTCAGCTGTACTAGTACACAGAGTATTATAGTTTTGATTTCCTAACGGTGGATTTTAACAGAATGAAATAATCGAGATAGATATAGACTTATATATACCAAAATGATCAGGGTGAAAAGAGAAATCGATTGAGCCATGTCCGTCCGTCTGTCCGTCTGTGAGCACGATAACTCGCGCAAAAATTGAGATATTTTGATGAACTTTGAAATGTAAGTTGGTATCAAGACAGGAACGGATGGTATTGAAAATGGGCGAAATCGGACCATGACCACGCCCACCTCCCCTATATGGTAAAAATCGGAAATTTTGTATCTCAGTCACTAATAGAGCTAGAGTGATAAAATTTTACACACGTATTGAGCTCAGGCCCTTATGAAGAAATATGGTGAAATTTTGGAAAATAGGCGGTGCCACGCCCACTTATTAAGGGGCAAACATTGAAAGTCTTATGAGTCATAACTCAGAAACCGTTGAAGATATATCGATGAAATTGGTAGGCGTGATATACTTACTTAGGCAAATGTTTGGACGAAAAATTGCCAAAATCGGTTGACGACCACGCCCACTTTTATATATGGGTATTATAAAGTGACCTTATAAAAGCATTTTAAGCGATATCTCTGTCAAATATAAAGATATATCATTGAAATTTTATGGAAGGTGTCCAACTATGAACGTAAAACAAAAAATACAAAAATTTTGGAAAATGGGCGTGGCACCGCCTCCTTTTAGAAGCAGGAATATACGAGATTTCTGAGCCCATAACTCAACAAATAATCGATATATTATGACGAAACTTGGTCTATACACTTTCACTACTTGTAGTAATACATGTTCAAAATTTTAGCGAAATCGGTTGACGACCACGCCCACTTTTATATATGGGTATCATTAAGTGGCCTAATAAAAACATTTTAAGCGATATCTTTGTCAAATATAAAGATAATTCATTGAAATTTTGTGGCATGAGTTCTACAATAGATCGGAACCAAAAAATAGAAAAATTTCGGAAAATGGGCGTGGCACCGCCTCTTTTCAGACAAAGGAATCAACGAGATTTCGGAGCCCATAACTCGACAAATAATTGAGATATTGTGACGAAACTTGGTTTATACACTTTTATAACTTGTGTTAATAGACACGCAAAAATTTATTGAAATCGGTTTATGACCACGCCTACTTTTTAACAAAGATATTTCTGGAACACCCTTAGGGAATTTGTAACAAGACTTCTTTGTAACTAGAAGTCATAAAGGAATGAAATTTTGCACAAAGAATAATATTCATATGCTTAGTTGGATGACTGATAAAAATGTTGAAAATGGGCGTGGCTACGCCCACTTTATGCGGCACTCGATTTATATAAAATACACCCTATATCGAATAAACGCAAACAAACAATGAAAGCATACAGCTGAGTATCTAATGTTCGATTCCACTCGAACTTAGGCTTCCTTACTTGTTTTATTTTATATTCGTTCATTATGTTATTCATTTTCATTATATATGTATTTATGCCGTCGGAATGGAATGGAATGGAATTCCAAGCAGCTGCTTGTATAGTATTAAAAGTTCATACGGCTTGACAGGACAGGCTTATCGATGACACAATCATGTGTTGCATTAGTAAGTGCTGTTGCAGCTTTCGGAATGGAAGGAATTCCAATAAGTTGCGTGTATGAACTTAGGAATTTTTACGGCCTAATGGGATAGGCTCGTCCGGAACACAGTCATACATATGTTATACATGTATATTAGTAAATGCTGTTGTAGCTTTCTGAATGGAAGGAATTTCAGTAAGCTCCTTTTTGCAATTTAGAGGTTTTACGGCCTAATAGGATAGGCTATTCGAAGTTTTAATTTTAGTGGCTCTAGCCTTGGTCACAATTTAGCTGGATATCCTTTCTCTTTAACCGCCTGGGGTATCTCTGTTCTAACAGGCTTTTAGCCAGTATGTTTGGATGATTGCCTAGTCTTGTGGCGTAGTTAGTTTGTATATTTTTTACTTCTTCAACAACTGTGTTAATCTTCAGATCCCTGTGTATAGCGGAATTTTTCATGTACCAAGGCGCCCGGCATATTGATCTTAATATCTTACCTTTGTATTCTTTCTAGACTGGATTTGGATGCTGAACCCCATAGCTGTATTCCATATATCCAGGATGGTTTTATCACCATATTAAATAAAAGTATTTTGTTATCTAGGCTTAATTTAGATTTTGGACCAATGATCCATTGTAGATTGCTCATTTTCAGTTTTGCTTGCATTAACTTATTATCAATATGATATTTCCAAGTAAGCCTTCTGTCTAAGGTAACACCAAGGTAGGTGACGTAATCTTTTTGGGTTACTATTTTGCCATTAATTGAGACAGAGGGACAGGTATCTTTTTTTAGAGTAAAAGTGACTTGTACGCACTTAGATTCATTGACTTTAATTCTCCAATCTGAAAGCCATTATTCTACAATTCTTAGATGGCTTTGCAACCGTCTGGCAGCCGTTGAGGGATTTGAGTGCACACTAAGTATTGCTGTGTCATCCGCAAATGTTGAAGTTACGAGATTTTTATTAGTGGACAAGTCACTTGTGAATATCTATATTTGTATTTGTATTTATTGGTTTGACAAAATTAGTACAGCAAGATTGAATCTTTAATAGTACAACACATACTTATATGGAGATCATATTACATTGCATGTACAGTCTAAATATAAAAATTCCAACTTAAAAACTAACAATAAAACATTAAAATTAAAATTAATTGGTTCACTAAATTATTTGTTTATTTATTTGTAGAGAAATAGTTATATAACACTTTCTTGAAGTTACCTAAGTTCAATCCGCTCCTAATGCTAACAGGGATAAGATTCCAAACTCTTATAGCATTGATGAAAAACAGTCGTGTAGAGTTATTATAGTTAAAACACGGCACAATTAAATTACAGGAACGCACTGATTTTGGAAAAGTTAATTTTTGATAGAGATAAGACGGTGTTTTCGTACTCATTAGCTTGTATAAGAAAATACAATTTCTGGCCTTAAAATAATCAAATATATCACATCCTAGTAACGATGTTCGCCAAGACGATATGTGATCATACTTCCGAATACCATGCACATATCGGGTAATTTGGTTAAAAATAATGTCGATTTTATGAGCTGATTTTGAGTCATAGCTACTATATACCAGCTCAGAATAAGTAACAATTGGTAAAATTACCTGACGGGCAAGCTTTCGCCTAACATGAATTGGGGTACAGTGAGCAGAGAGTTTCAGGCTCCTAAGGGCACCATACACTTTACTTATGACTGAGTTGACGTGATCAACACAGGTCAGATTTGAATTAATAACAAACCCCAAGTTAGTCACTTTATCGACAACCTTAAGAGAGTTACCATTTAGATATATAGTAGGAATATTTTTAAAATCAATTTTTCGCTTTATAACCGGTAGTATGTATGATTTTATAGGGTTAAGTTGAAGGCCGTTCTGCATTGACCATACAGATATTGATGACAAATCATTGTTCAGGTCAAGCGTTATCTTATTCAACTGATTTGTACAACCAGATAAATAAAGTTGTATATCGTCTGCATACGCGTGTAAGTGTACATGCCTACAAGCTAAGAATATGTCATCTATGAACATACTGAACAAAGTAGGGCCTAGAATAGATCCCTGCGGAACACCACATAGAACTGGTTTTAATTGCGAAACAGCCGTGCCAATTTTTACTCTCTGAAACCTGCCAGTTAAGTAGCTATCCATTAGAGATACCGCACTTTTCTCAAACCCAAAATAATGCGTAAGTTTAGAACAGAGCAGTGAATGATCAACCGAGTCAAATGCTTTAGAAAAGTCAAGTAAACATAGAAGGGATATATTACCTTTGTCGTAAGCAATTCGCAAATCGTCAAGAATTTTTACCATAGCGGTTGAACATCCATGCCCTGGTCTAAAGCCAGACTGGCAAGGGGAAAGTAAGTCATTATCAGATATATATGCACGTATTTGCTCAGACATCAAAGACTCAAATACCTTCGACAGAGTAGGCAGAACACTGATCGGGCGAAAGTCACAAGGGGCACATGCACGTTTATTTTTCGCAATAGGGCAGACAGAAGCTACTTTCCAAATATCCGGGAAACAAGACGTCGTAATGCAGTGGTTTATAATGTGAGTTAACGGGCTAATAATGTAAGGCATAATTAATTTTATAAAGCGGATTGGCAAGCCATCTGCACCGACTGCGTTTGATTTAATTTTATCAATACACCTAGACACATCATACTCGGAGACCGTGGAAAATTCAAAGGACGACTTAGACGGTTTGACAGAGACACAAGGAGTAAGCTGAGGCAAATTACTTTTAGGGACAGCATTAGATATAAACACATCATTCATAACATCGACATTTATCAAACAATCACTAGTATCTTTAGAGTTTATGTTTAATCTTTTAATATTACGCCACAGGGTACTAGTAGGTAGGTTAGTATCAAGCTTAACTTCATAGTAGCGTCCCTTTTCCTTCCTGGTAATTAGTGTTGAATGATTTCTAGCTACACGGTAAAGCTCCCAGTTTGCCTCAGTGCGGTTATTTTTCCATTTTCTATACGCTTTCATACGTTCCTTTATTGCTTTCTGGACTTTGGAATTAAACCAGGGATATGTGTTCCTTTTCTTGCATCGAATCGGAACATAAGTCTCAAAAACAGATAGAAGCTTGCTGCTAAGAAACTCAAGCTTTTCATTAGCACTTTCAAAGTACCAGCAGCTTTGCCAGTTAATGCGTTGCATTTCCATGGACAATGCATTTACATCCAGAGAGTTAAAGTCTCTGTACGTATAGACTTTGTCAACTTTTGGGTGATTAAAGTGTACATCAAGCGTACAAAAAATCAGATCATGGTCCGAGATGAACGAAATTTGGTCAAAATTTAAAAATATAAATTAAATATATATAAAAATGGTGTAAAAAATGTTACTAACCTCATCAGATGAGAACGGCTGGGCCGATTTCTGTACATTTTTTTGTCAGTTGTTCGTATTCTCGAAAAGATGGTTCGTACCGAAGAAAATTTTGGAAAATCCCTCCGGAAAAGTCCGAAAATTGGAAAAATGGGTGTGTATGTGTGCATCTGTGTATGAGTGTCCTTTATAAACTCCCAAAGTAACCAACCGTTCTTTATGAAATTTTCACAGTGGTATTAGTGCACATAGTAGGGTATATAGAATTTAGAAAAAGTGGGAGCTTCCCGGAATACAGGCCTAAATGAAGACCCAGATCGATCCAGCAAGTCTTCGAGCAATATTGGTATCAAACGAAAGGTGTTGAACAGGCCTTCAACATAAAGTCATTTTCATTGCGATACCTAGGCCGGGTTCCCAGATATGGGTTAAAACGTGGGACCGAGTGACCCTGGAAAGTTTCTGAGCGATATTGGTATCAAATGAAAGCTGTTGAGGAGGACTTCAACAAAGAGCTTTTTAAATAGAGATGCCTAGGCCGGGTTCCAAGATTTGGGTCAAAGCGTGGACCCGGATAACCCCTGAATGTTTTCGAGCGATATTGGTAGCAAACGAAAAGCGTTGAGCAGGCTTTCACATACAGCTCTTTTCATTGTGATTTCTAAGGCTGTTTCCCAGAGATGGCTAAAGTAGTGGGCCCGGATGGTGATGGACGGTCCCAGTAAGGCAAAGGTAGGTAGCTATAGGGATAGGGGTAGGGATTGGGATAGGGATAGAGATAGAGATAGGGATAAGGATAAGGATAGGGATAGGGATTGGGATAGGGATAGGGATAAAGATTGAGATTGAAATAGAGATAGGGATTGAGATAGAGATAGGGATCGGGGGAAATAGGTTTGTCACGGCGAATATAACTATAACTTTTGTTCAGAGAATATACAATTTTTTATTATTCGCAGTCATTAAGATGGACTCTAAGATAATGGTTAGCAATACGGTAATCAAAGACTTTTCTTTAGGCTTCATAGGAATAAATTTTAGCAGAACAACGTCTGCCGGGTCAGCTAGTTAAATATAGAATGGGTCCCAAAACACTACCTTGTGGAACTCCGGCGAAGATTGGATAGCTTTCAGTGATATAACTTTTTTGCCTTACTCGAAACTTTCTTCCCGTTAGAAAGTTCTCTAAAATAAGGCATATATTGTACGGAAGTGTACGTCTTATTTTAAATAATAGTCCTTCTAGCCATACCTTGTCGAAAGCTGGTGCTACGTCTAGGAAGAGTGCAGTGCAATACTTTTTGGTTTCAAAAGCCGACCGTATTTGAGTTACTATTCTATGCACTTGCTCTATCGTACCGTGTTTCTCCCTAAAACCAAATTGGTGACTTGGTATTGTCCCGCGTATGTCTAGGATGGGCTGCATTTTTTTCAGCAACAACTTATCGAATAGTTTGGAAAGTATTGAAAGTAAGCTAATTGGCCTGTAAGAGTTTAACAGGGTTGGGTTTTTCCCAGGTTTTGGAATCATAATGATTTCGGAAAGTTTCCAAGATTCAGGAAAGTAGTTTAGTCGCAGGAGGCTATTGAAAACGTATAATAATAACTTGGTAGCAACTGGAGAGAGTTGTTTTACCATTTCACCGGTTATTCTGTCGTGTCCGGGTGCCTTATTTTTCTGGATGTCGTTACAGATAACATTATTCAGGTCATTTATATTGAATTGGAGAGAGACTGTTGGTAAGCGAAGGGCATGTCTGGGAGGAAATTGCTCCCTGGATTAGGAGTAAATACCCGCGAAAGGTGGGCTGCAAATGCGGTTCCTTTTTCCTGGTCGCTTCGAGCAAAGTCACCGTTTTCGATTCGTACTGGAGGATCCTGCAAAACTGGCCTTTTGAAAGTTTTCAGTGACCGCCACAATGAGTAGTCTGTAGAAGATGTGGCTATCAAGGATTTAATTCTGTTTTGGAAATCTGCTTCTTTTTTGTCTTGCAATGGCATCTGGAGCTCTTTCGTGCATTTTTTCAGTTCGTATTTCAAAGTTGGCGAGCGTAACCTCTGCCAGTCTTTCCTAATTTGCCTTTTCTTGTGAATGAGATCGGTGATATCGTTTCCTTTGAAATAATTAGGGACACTCCTCTGGGTAGTCTTAGGCTGTGGGTGCGTTGATACTATTGCTGCTACTTGAAGGACATTTGTGAAGTCAGTAATCGCAGAGTCTACTCCGGCTGCTGATTTAAGGCTTGTATTTAAGTTAGTATGAGAACTGATAAATTTTTTGTACTGAAGCCAGTTTGTAAATTTATTGGTTAAGCTCGAATTCAATTCGTTGAAAAATGGGATTATATCAATAGTGGTAACACAAGGAGAGTGATCAGATGATAGATCGAAAGCCGATTTTATCATAATTAATTCTCTTTCGATTCCACGAGTTACACCAAAATCTATTAGGTCGGGAGTTTTGCTTCTATCAGTAGGCCAATATGTTGGCTGACCAGTGGAAATAATGTCTATGTCATTGCTTAAAATTGCTTTGAATAGGTTTCTTCCCTTTGGTGTTATCAGTCTGGAACCCCAAAATGTATGTTTAGCGTTATAATCACCCGCTGCAAGAAACCGTGGGCCCAACTTGTTAAAGAATTCAGTAAATTGGGATTCTGTTATATGGAAACGTGGAGGACAGTATATTGCAGTTACAGTGAGTCCACCAGAGCTATCTTCTACTTGCACTGATGTTGATTGTATATAATTCCTGCAATAATCTCCCAGTAGATGATGCTTAATCCGTTTTCTAATAAGTATTCCGGTTCCACCTCTAGTTTTACTTTTTGGGTGCTTGGTGTCGTAGAACGCAAAGCCGTCAATACTAAAATTATTAAAGGCCGTCAAATGAGTTTAAGAGATTAGCATTATGTCTATCTGCTGTCTTTCTAGAAATATTTGGAGTTCGTTCCGGTGTTGGTCTTCGGGTCATGGTCTTGTTAAGATTGTTTGTAATAGGAGGTTTTGGTTTCTAATTAATTCTTGCATCATATTTTGCATTGATTTCATGTGATCTTGCATCATTTGCACAAAACTGTTTAAAGTTTTTTCCAAGTTTGTGGATGGAGTGGGAGTCTCCTGCGTTTCAGGCTCCGCTATACCTTTGAGGGCTTGGGAATATGTCCTGAAATGGTTCTGACGAACATTATTATTGACCGTATTTGGAACATTTTGGGGTTTTAGAACCAGTTGGGGCTTTGGAGTCAAGGCGGCGCTAATGGTTTTCTTAGTACCCTTTCTCCTTAAAGGAAACCGGGCAGCCCCTGTAATTTGCCGTGTGATTTTCTCCGCAATTGCTACATTTCTTTAATTGTGAGTTGTCTCTCGGTTTCACACAATCTTTGGAGGTATGTAAATCCCCACAGATAACGCAAACACTAGGCAGGGTACAGTCCCGCTTAGTGTGCCCAAACTCCTGGCAGTTGTGGCATTGTACAGGGCCCACCCGTTTGTGTGGTTCTTCCACCGAGATACGACGGTGCAGAAGGTACCGTAGGTTGTATATGGGATGTACATCTCCCTTCTTTAAGAGTTGGAACTCTGGATCTATTTCTACTCGAAACATTGGCTGTGGTATGTTCGATTTGATTTTTATATTATGTACATATCGTACTTTAAACCCTTCTTCTTTTAGAGCATTCTCAATTTCAGTTGGACTTACGGAACTTTCTATTCCTTTCAACACAACAGACAAGCCGCGGCTACTCTTCAGCTGGAATGTATAGAAAGACTTCTTGTTTTTTTCAAAGTCGTTGGTTACTTTACGGAAGTATTCCTCGCCGTACGTTTGGATTTTGACTTCCTGGATATTTCCCTTTTTAATTGGTACAATGTGGAAATTCTTCTCCCCTATCAACGCTATCAATTTGTTTACAAGTAAGCCTGAACTTGGTTCTCTCAGGTAGATTGGTGGAGGTTTGGATTTTTTTGCGGTATTTCCGGAGTCTTATCATCCTTTTGCGCAAGGAGGCTAAATCTGTTATTGGCTAATGCTACTTGGGGTGCACCATTTGGTGGTTCTTTTACCGTGGAATTTTTTAAAACTTTATTAGGTTTACCACTTTTTTCCGGGAACCGCTTTCTTTTAACTACTGTTATATATCGGTCCATTCCAGTTTGAACCTTTTCGCCCACTTTTTGCATTTCACTACTCGTTTTTAATTTAATTTAATTTAATTTAATTTAATTTAATTTAATTTAATTTAATTTAATTTAATTTAATTTAATTTAATTTAATTTAATTTAATTTAATTTAATTTAATTTAATTTAATTTAATTTAATTTAATTTAATTTAATTTAATTTAATTTAATTTAATTTAATTTAATTTAATTTAATTTAATTTAATTTAATTTAATTTAATTTAATTTAATTTAATTTAATTTAATTTAATTTAATTTAATTTAATTTAATTTAATTTAATTTAATTTAATTTAATTTAATTTAATTTAATTTAATATAATATAATTTAATTTAATTTAATTTAATTTAATTTAATTTAATTTAATTTAATTTAATTTAATTTAATTTATCATAATTTAATTTATTTTAATTTAATTACAATGTGCGACTTTAAATTGAAAATTCGATTAGTATAGAAAAATGCAGTCAAAATAAACATTTTTTAAATTAATTTTAATAATTTTTTTTATTTCCTAAATTCAAATTCGATCAGAAAATTGTGAAAAATCTTAACGATTGTAGGAAATTGGTGCATCGATGGAATCGGTGTATTGCATATGCAACTGAATAAATTCGCGAATAAACTCCCCACAAATAAAGCTATCAGCACAACGAGTGGGCAAGCGTGGACGAACGAGAAAAGGTGCTTCGATATGAAAAAGCAGCTCTGAGTGGCTAAAGCTAGCCACACACGATGAACATGCTCGCCAATATGCGCGCGAGCATGCTCGGCGCCTTTGCCCACTAACGAGCGAACACCTCATTTGTAAAGGTGTAGGTACTTCAAGTGGGAAGATGGTAATGAATGCGCGGATGATGCTCTTGCTATGAGTTAGATTAGCATATATAGTTATGATTATGTTATGTTTTTTTAATTACACTGTAGGGAGATAAAAATATCACTGAAATACGCCAACTAAATACGATGGCGTTTGCCGAAAGTCCGGATTAGCTCTTGATTTCAAGATGCATAGGAAATTTTTCTATAGAAAACAATTGTGTGAAAACTACTGAAACATACTTTTGAGCATTATTTGGAAGAAAATTGTATAAAAAACTAATTAAATACGTATTAAATCCTTAAACATGTATATATTTCTTTTGCACTCAATGCAATTCAGTAATTTCCAGTGCGATGCTCATTGCATCCGCGATGTTCACAGCTCAAGCGTCAACAAGAAATGAGGTTGTTGTTGTTACTTTCATTGCAATGTTCGTGAACCACACCACTAACGAGAAAAATGCATCTGAGCGCGAGCATGTTGGCGAGCATGTTCGTCGTCTGTGGCCAGCTTAACGCAAATTCTGTTGACTGAACTAACAAAAAGGCTACGCTCAGTAATGTCATTTTCACTTCGATCGAAGTTTTTCCTCTTTCCCAAAATCACTTCGATTTTGACCAATCAGAATTAATTTACTTTTATAATTTATCCTTAAAAATTCTAATGAAAGTTGCATATGTATTTATGTCAGCGATCGGCACCGCTGGCAGAGCAACCAACACACGCGCAAAATATTTGTGGTAGTGTGCGTGCAAAAGCAGAGCACTGAAAAAACATTTATCCGCATACCATGCTTACCTGTCAACGTACAAGTGCAAACTGGTTCGCGGCCAGCGCAGTGATAGCTTGCTACCAGCGCACACACGATCTACACATGAGAAACGAGTGGCCCTAAATGGCCCAGCTGCCGATCGCCGATGTATGTACACATACTTGCATATACAAGTATGCAAGAGGTAGATGTTTATACAATCATAAGATATGGCATCCCTCCTTGAGAGGTGAATGACACATTATATTTCCACCCCCATGCCTAATGGTCTTTTAGGTGTAGCATGGTGCAAACCCTTTGCCATTTGGGTGGCTTTCTGAACTGCTGGAGTCTTGCCCACAAAGATTACAACAAAGAATTCGATCTATGATGAATTAAATGGACTATTTAGCTTGGGGTGGTAACATGATGGTTTAAGGAAGTGCAACTTGGTAAGGCGTTGGTCTGTTATTTTCGCTAAAGGACACATTGACCGTTATAAAGTAAAGGGATATTTAGCAGAATCGTAAGCTGTCATATTGCCAAGAAAACATGTCATATATTTTCTTGATCTCGTGGGAACGCTTCACTTCGATTTACTTCGAATCACTTCGATTTTTCAGCCGCTTCACTTCCCTCGAAAATTTCGGTGACAACACTGCTTGCTCACTCTTGTGTATGTTTGTATGTATTGGCAAATATCAAACTTGTTACTTGTTGCTTTGCACACGTGAGTGAGTTTAAATTCTAAGATGCTTTCTCATGAAAACGTATGTAAGTACAAAAGCCTCAAGAAAGCAATGAACATAAAGTCCCAATGTCCCATTATATGCTGTCGTTCGACTGAATGTCATGTTGATGTAAGGGACACAATAGCATAGCGAGCAGTATACAATATGTATGTATAAAGAATTGTATTCGGTGTTGATGATAAAGTGATCACAAAAACTTCCTTCCGTTGCATTCCAAACAAATTACAAATTTCACACTTAATAAAATTTGCGTATCGCTGCCTAAGAAGTTAACTTCAAAAAACCTCGTGTAGCACAGTACACGTGATAGAAGTTAACTTCTTACATTACCTTAGTAAAAACCACTCATATTTCTGTGTTGTGAGAATAACAACGAATGAATCAATGAAAACTGGTCTATTTAAGAATAATACTGAGAAAAGCTCTCTGTTTCAGCCCTGGTCAACACCTTTCATTCGATACCAATATTGCTCAGCAGTATTTCGGGGTCATCCGGGTCCACATTTTGACCCATACCTGGAGACCCCATCTAGAAAGCATAATCAGTAAATCTCTGCTCAACGCCCTTCATTTGATATCAATATTGCTGAGAAATATTCCGGGGTCATCCGGGTCCACAGTTTGACCCATATCTGGGGACCCCACCTGGGAATCATAATCAGTAAATTTATGTAAAAGCCCTGTTCAACACCTTTCGTTTGATGCCAGGGATGGAAAATAAGAAGTACCTATTTTTGAAATTTCAAGTCAAAAAGTCAATAGGAAAGAGTTAATATTTTTAACATTTATATACACCAATGTGATGATCGTGGGCCACAGATAGTCAATCCGATGTCATTTTATCGAAAAAGTCAAAAAGTAACTCTTTAAATTTGTCATATGCAAACAGTGGCGCACACAGAAAAATATTTTGGGGGGGTTTCAATATCCAACGGAAAATTAAAAAAAAAAAAATACTTAAAACTCGTCCAGACAAGTTTTACTTAAATTTATGTTTGGGGAGTGGACCTACGTATGAACACATTAAACAAAGGCACCTTTTATATCTCAATTCATTGCATTTTCTCTGTATTTAAACTAAAACTAGCAAGTAAGGAAGCCTATGTTCGAGTGGAATCGAACATTAGTTACTCAGCTGTATGCTTTCATTGTTTGCGTTTGTTCGATTAGGGTGTATTTTATATGAATCGAGTGCCGCATAAAGTGGGCGCACCTACGCCCATTTTCAAAATTTTTATCAATTATTTAACTAAGCATATAAATATTATTGTTAGTGCAAATTTGCAACCCTTTATGACTTCTAATTATAAAGATGTTACGTTACAAACTCCCAAAGGGTTTTCCAGAAACGTCTTTGTTAAAAAGTAGGCGTGGTCATAAACCGATTTCGCTAAATTTTTGAGCATGTATTACCGCAAGTTGTTAAAGTGTACAAACTGATTTTCATCATAACATCTCAATTATTTGAAGAGTTATGGGTTCCGAAATCTCGTAGATTCCTTTGTCTGAAAAGAGGCGGTGCCACGCCCATTTTCCAAAATTTGTCTACTTTTTGTTTTATGTCTATAGTTGGACTTATGATACAAAATTTCAATGACATATCTTTATATTTGACAAAGATATCGCTTAAAATGTTTTTATTTGGCCCCTTAATAGTTCTCATATATAAATTTGGGCGTGGTCGTCAACCGATTTTGGCAATTTTTCGTCCAAACATTTTCCTAAGTAAGTAAATTTCATCGATATATCTGCTACGGTTTCTGAATTATGGCTTATAAACCTTTCAATGTTTGCCCATTAATAAGTGGGCGGGGCACCGTCTATTTTCCAAAATTTCATCAAATTTTTTCATGAGAGCCTGGTCTCAATACGTGGGTAAAATTTTATAGCTCTAGCTATATTAGTGGCTGAGATACTAAATTTCCGATTTTTTCTATATACGAAAAGTGGGCGTGGTCATGGTCCAATTTCGCCCATTTTCAATACCAACCGTCCCAGTCTCGATACCAACTTGCATTTCAAATTTCATCAAAATATCTCAATTTTTGCGCGAGTTAGAGTATTTACAGACGGACAGACGGACGGACGGACGGACATGGCTCAATCGATTTCTCTTTTCACCCTGATCATTTTGATATATATAAGTTTATATCTGTCTCGATTATTTCATTCTGTTACAATCCACCGTTATGTGATTAAAACTATAATACTGTGTGCACTAGTACAGCTGAGTATAACAAACCTCAGTTAATATCCACAGCATACTTTTAGGGAAATGTCTCCACACTGCTTGTTTATAAACATAATCAGTAGTTGTTGACAAATATTGGCAATGTACATCCACGAATATTCATAGATTTTACAACATGTATTTACACAAATATTTTTGCATGTACCATCTTTTATAAAATTATTTTTTTATGGTGTTGTCAAATTTTGGGGGGGTTTTAACCCCAAACCCCCCCTTGTGTGCGCCAATGTATGCAAAGCATGTGCACACGAAACGATCTAAGTGTAGGTACATACATATGTATGTATGTACACGTGTAAATACAAAAGTGGAAATTGGCTGTCAACTCTTGTGGCCGAGTGTGTAAATCACTCGATCACAAGGGTGGGAGTTGTGAGGTCCCAAGTTCAAATCACGTTTGGTTCAAACTTCCACTCCCGAGAGTGGTACTGAGGACAAAAATTTAAGCCCTTTTCAAAATACCTATATACCCCAGCTTCGCTGTTAATAGTTTTCAACTAATTTTCCACTTACCAAAATCAAATTAAAATTGATGAAAAATAAATTTGGTGCTAGCCACTAAAAAATTGTAAGGCTGTGTGCTAATCGGTAACATTTTGCTCTATGAGAAAATGAGGTAGAAAATTTTACCATGTTTAGAAAAAAAACACAATTTTGCTGTGCCAAACGGAATAGAAAATTTTGACAGTTACAAAGATAAACTTTTGGGCGAAAACGGACAACGATACAATTTTAAAACGTAAAATATAATTGTTGATGGCAATATTAATGGAAACAGAATAAATGTATTCATGTAATGATCTGATGTTATTTTGTTTTTAAATATTTGTGTTACTTGTAAATGTATGTATGTAATTACAAAATCTCACAATTTTACCTAGCCCATTGAGCTAGGTAAAATTATGACACTAGAATTCACAACGAATACTGCCAAAATTTTACTCCCTTATGTCAAAATTTCATTTTTTCTACGGATTGGCACACACCCTAACTCTTTAAAATTTGATGGCGTAGAGTCTACAATATATGTATATATTGATATATCGATATATATCGCCCAACCCTACTAGCAGGTCGATGGCGGATCAAGCAATACGTGTATGTTTCCTACATACGTATATATGTTTGTTTGTAGGTATGTAAACACATATGCGTGTTTTCATACGTACGCCCGCACATAACACTGGTCGACAAGTTTTTGTTACAGAAATAAAATTCTACTTTTCTAAAGGATTTCGGATCTGCACTCAGATTTTCGATAATACGTACAGTTTTTGAGATATTCATGTTTAAAGAGGCCAAAAACGCTATTTTTGGCTATATTCACTCCTCAATATCTTTTAAATTTCTTACTTATTTTAAAAATTGATTAAAGCTATTGAAAACGCGGATATTTCTCTTGAAGAAACCGTTTTAATATTTCATATATCTTTCTTGTAACTTGCAATATTGCATATTAAGCTTCATTAGTTTTGCAATATTTTCTCCATACAAATATAATTAAAAATTTTGAAGCACGCTTTTAGGCAGTTTATTATATTATATTATACCAATACCTACACATCTGCAGTAGCAGCACATTGGCAGCGCAGTAGATAAAAGCCCATTTACGGGTATAACATGCATAGAATATACCCGTGCAGAGGCATTGCGCGAGTTGGATGTATTTACTTGATCGCCTATAACTTTTCCATTTTACCATGGATTTTCTTCGTTGATAGCTTATATTTTTCCCAATAGAATGGAGCTTCATGTAAAGGAGTAAAACCGAAGGTGAAGACATTGGTTTAAAAGATATTGCCTGACAAATTCAATTTTTTCTTCAAAAAATCGTAAAAAATCGAAAAAATTCAAATTGAATCGTCAATATTTCAGAAACTATAAGAGTTACAGAAAAATGTTATAGCAGCGATGAAAAGGAAATTTAATTTTCTTTCGTTGAGTGTCACTCCAAGGAAGATAGCTCACTGCGTTAAAAAGGTATACAGGATTAAGTGGAGCCAGTGGCCAAATAACGGTAAATTGCCGATATCTCAAAAACCTTCCCATAGAATTAAAAATGAGCCCGATTTTCGGAATCAGCGACCGATTTTACATATAGATAGGATGGTCACGTCCAAAGTACAGACAAAAAATTTCATTTTGTGATCCAGTGTTATTGGTATATGCAGCGTTGCCGTTTTAAATTTTTGAGATTACCCAAAAAAATATTCAATTACCCATAATTGTCCGAAATTCCCCATACAAATTTTCAAATTACACTGCCCGACAAAATTTTAAAAATTTTGATATCCTCGACATTTTATACAACTTGTATTTAACATATTTTTTGCATAAAAACAAATCTTTTTTCCGCCATAATTCCGTAACTTTAACGTCGATTTTATGTGGAATTGGAAATGGTATTTCATCCTCTCAAAATGAAATGAAATAACATAAAACTCAAGACTCAAGATTAGTAATCCTCCTTTTCTTCTTAGAGCGAAAACTGAAATTTCAAAATATCTCGAAAACTGTTCTACTTTTGAACCATTTGATTACATATTTGGAATCAGCAGGAATACATAGGAATCAAATGGCGAGGATATTTTTTTGTGGGGTAGTGTTACCAAGAGATTTCCAATAAACAAGTATTTTCAAATTTATTTTACTTTATAACGGTTTGTATTTTTAAATTCATGTGCATATATCGTCGCTCCCAACGAAGACTAGCACGGTTCAGTTAGCGTGGAAGACTAGCACACTTCGTTGTTCGCGTGGAAGACTAGCATGCTTCAGTTCTCTGCGTGGAAAACTAGCACACTTCGTTGTTCGCTTGGAAGACTAGCATGCTTCAGTTCTCTGCGTGGAAGACTAACATGCTTCACTCGTTTGGGTGGAAACTAACATACTTCTGTTTGTTAGAAATAAGCTTAGGGTTTAAAAACCGGTGGAGGATGGTCAGAGGAGTGAAAGATATTTGATAAGTAAGTGCAAGAACAATAATTCATACTGCAATAAAACTTTAAACAGGAAGCTTCAGCCAAACTATATGAAAAGTATATGAGTTTCAAATACTCCTAGACTTGTACTAGGCCTACTTTTAAGTATGTGCATAGGTTGTGCAAATAAAACCTGGCTTTTGCATCAAGTAAAACACCGAGTTAGTTATTACTCGAAACTCTATATTTATATATGTATATGTAGATATGACTAGTGCTGAGGTACTACACAAAAAGTGTGCACAGTGTGTATCTTTGTATTTCTAAAATGATTTAAAAAAAAATAGAACCGTGATAGTCTTCGCTGGGAGCGACGATATATAAATATAGAGTTCCGAGTAACAACTAACTCGGAATTTTTTTTATTTGCACAACCTATGCACATACTTAAAAGTAGGCCTAGTACAAGTCTAGGAATATTTGAAACTCATATACTTTTCATATAGTTTGGCTGAAGCTTCCTGTTTAAAGTTTTATTGCAGTATGAATTATTGTTCTTGAACTTACTTATCAAATATCTTTCACTCCTCGGACCATCCTCCTCCGGTTTTTAACCCCTAAGCTTATTTCTAACAAACAGAAGTATGTTAGTTTCCACCCAAACAAGTGAAGCATGTTAGTCTTCCACGCAGAGAACTGAAGCATGCTAGTCTTCCACGCGAGCAACGAAGTATGCTAGTTTTCCACGCCGAGAACTGAAGCATGCCAGTTTTCCACGCGAACAACGAAGTATGCAAGTCTTCCACGCCGAGAACTGAAGCATGCTAGTTTTCCACGCGAACAACGAAGTATGCTAGTCTTCCACGCAGAGAACTGAAGCATGCTAGTCTTCCAAGCGAACAACGAAGTGTGCTAGTTTTCCAAGCGAACAACGAAGCATGCTAGTTTTCCACGCGAACAACGAAGTGTGTTAGTCTTCCATGCGAACAACGAACCGTGCTAGTCTTCGTTGGGAGCGACGATATGTATGTACAATATGTGTGGTTAAAAAAAGTTATAAAGAAACATAAAACAAGTAAGAGAGAAATGAAACACTAAATATTTGTCCGATTTTCTTTAATTTATAGGTACCTTTAATTCTGTGGGTTCTTTATGCAAATATTTATTAAAACAAGTAAGGAGGCCTAAGTTCGAGTGGAATCGAACATTAGATACTCAGCTGTATGCCTTCATTGTTTGCTTGCGTTTGATGTAAATACGGTGTACTTTATATAAAACGAGTGCTGCATAAAGTGGGCGTAGCCACGCCCATTTTCAAAATTTTTATCAGTCATCCAACTAAGCATATGAATATTATTCTTTGTGCAAAATTTCATTCCTTTTTGACTTCTAGTTACAAAGATGTCACGTTACAAATTCCCAAAGGGTGTTCCAGAAATATCTTTGTTAAAAGTAGGCGTGGTCGTAACCGATTTCAATAAATTTTTGCGTGTCTATTAACACAAGTTATAAAAGTGTATAAACCAAGTTTCGTTATAATATCTCAATTATTTGTCGAGTTATATGCTAAGAAATCTCGTATATTTCTTTGTCTAAAAAGAGGCGGTGCCACGCCCATCTCCCAAAATTTTTATATTTTTTGTTTCCGGTCTATTGTGCCACAAAATTTCTATGAATTATCTCTATATTTGACAAAGATATCGGTTAAAATGTTTTTATTAGGCAACTTTATAGTTCCCATGTATAAAAGTGGTCGTCAAACCGATTTCGCTAAAATTTTGAACATGTATTACCACAAGTAATAAAAGTGTACAGACCAAGTTTCGTCATAATATCTCAATTATTTGTCGAGTTATGGGCTCAGAAATCTCGTATATTCCTGCTTCCAAAAAGAGGCGGTGCCACGCCCATTTTCCAAAGTTTTTGTGTTTTTAGTTTTATGTTCGCAGTTGGACTCCTGCCATAAAATTTCAATGATATATCTTTATATTTGACAGAGATATAGCTTAAAATGTTTTTATTGGTCCACTTTATAATACATACATACAAAAGTGAGCGTGGCCGTCAACCGATTTTAACTATTTTCCGTCCAAATGTTTTTCTAAGTAAGCGAATTACGCATACCAAATTTTATCGATATGTCTTCAATGGTTTCTGGGTTATGACATATAAAACTTTCAATGTTTGACCCTTAATAAGTGGGCGTGGCACCGCCCATTTTCCAAAATTTCATCAAATTTCTTCATAGGGGCCTGAGCTCAACACGTGGGTAAAATTTCATCGCTCCAGCTATATTAGTGACTGAGATACCAAATTTCCGATTTTTTCTAATTAGGAGAAGTGGGCGTGGTCATGGTCCGATTTCGCCCATTTGCAATACCAACCGTCCCAGTCTCGATGCATTTCAAATTTCATCAAAATATCTCAAGTTTTGCGCGAGTTAGAGTGTTTACAGACGGACGGACGGACGGAAATTGCTCAATCGATTTCTCTTTTCACCCTGATCATTTTGATATATATAAGTCTATATCTATCTCGATTATTTCATTCTGTTACAATCCACCGTTATGTGATTAAAACTATTATACTCTGTGTACTAGTACAGCTGAGTATAAAAATATTGCAATGATCTTAGCAATTTAAGTGCAGAAGTTTTACCCCAAAATGTATGGTTAGTTGTAGGGGAGCTATATGTTATAATGGTCAAATTTGGCCGATTCCGATAAATGGCCGGCGTATCTTAACAACTGAGGAACTAGCTCAGGATTCTGATAATATCGGTATATATTTTGGTGGGTCTAATTTTCCTCCTTCTGGAGCTTTCGACAAACCTGTTTTGGCTCAATGTTATAATACCATTTCATGTTCATGAATGGTATAAAATTGCTTATTTTTTCCTAGCTAACTTCTTACTTTAATGGGTTTATGAAATGTGCTTGTATGTACATGTTCGACCAGCCGGTAATTCAAGATTAAATAAATGCTGCAAAAACTCATGCACACTTTCGCACAATGCGAATGTAATAGAAGCTCATGAAAATAACTAATTTTTTATATATATATAAAACTACTAGCTGACCCGGCAGACGGTGTTCTGCTAAAACTTATTCCTATGAAGCCTAAAGAAAAGTCTTTGATTACCGTATTGCTAACCATTATCTTAGAGTCCATCTTAATGACTGCGAATAACAAAAAATTGTCTATTCTCTGAATAAAAGTTATAGTTATATTCGCCGCGACAAACCTACTTCCCCCGATCCCTATCACTATCTCAATCCCTATCCCTATCCCTATCCCTATCCCTATCCCTATCCCTATCCCTATCCCTATCCCTATTCCTATCCCTATCCTTATCCCTATCCCCATCACTATCTCTATCCCTATCCCTATGCCTATGCCTATGCCTATCCCTATCCCTATCCCTTTCCCTATCCCTATCCCTATCCCTATCCCTATCCCAATCCCTATCCCTATAGCTACCTACCTTTACCTTACCGGGACCGTCCATCACCATCCCGGAACCCGGCCTAGGCATCACTATTTAAAAAGCTCTTTTCTGAAGTCCTCCTCAACAGCTTTCATTTGATACCAATATCGCTCAGAAACTTTCCAGGGTCACTCGGTCCCACGTTTTAACCCATATCTGGGAACCCGGCCTAGGTATCGCAATAAAAATAACTTTATGTTGAAGGCCTGTTAAACACCTTTCATTTGATACCAATATTGCTCGAAGGCTTGGTGGATCGATCTGGGTCCTCAATTAGGCCTGTATTCCGGGAAGCTCCCAATTTTTCGAAATTCTATATAACCTACTATGTGCATTAACACCACATGAATCTACTGTGAAAATTTCATAAAGAACGGTTGGTTACTTTGGGAATTTATAGAGGACACACATCCACAGATGCACACATACGCACATACACACCGATTTTTCCAATTTTCGGACTTTTCCGGAGGGATTTTCCAAAACTTTCTTCCGTACGAACCATCTCCTCGAGAATACGAACAATTGACAAAAAGTTTTACAGAAATCGGCCCAGCCGTTCTCATCTGATGAGGTTAGTAACATTTTTTACACCATTTTTATATATATATATATAGATTAAAAGGCGAATTCCCCAAAATTCCCCAAATCATAGCACTCCCCAAAAATTACCCAAATGTTAAAAAATTCCCCAAATTTGGGGAATTACCCACAAAACGGCAACGCTGGGTATATGGGTCATATTTGGTGTATGGGTAGGCTTGCCATACGTCAGAAATTTGGCCTGATTGTCAGGCATTACATACTTTGTCGGGCAATCAGGCGTCTAACGAATTTTGTCAGGTATTTTGAAAAGTTTTTTTGTGTACATTGATATTTTGTATAAATTTTATTCCGTTTCATTCAAAGCAGTATGAACATTAGATATGAATCGTCCATTTTCAAAACCGGCCATCTCCAAAATTTTAATTTTTTAAGCTAGGTATCAGATCCAATTCTAAAACATCACCTGTATTTAATATTAAAACAATTTCTTAACAAAACCTGCCATATTCAAGTCAAATTACTCAATTTAAATTGCCCTTGGCTTCAAAATCGGCCATCTCCAATGGTGCCTTACGTTCAAAGCCGGCCATCTCCAACCGACCAATGCAATTTCGTTATTCCCGCATATTCTGCATGTCACGAGGAAAATAAATGATTGGAAAAGTGCCACACTAGAAGTAATGAAGCCTCCAGGACAGTTGCACTTTAAATTCAACCCTTCAAAAAGGTTTATTTTAAAGAAAACCACGAAATGTAATGTCCCTATTCGGGGTGAGGAGGCTTACCGTAGCGATTTAGGAAGTGGCAAGTCAGTAGTCAAAAAAGGAAAAACACTCAATAGTTTATTTCCTGGAATTTTAACAAATGGAATGGCTCCAAATACCTAGAATATCAAGGACGTTGGGCGCTTTTGCAAGCGGACTATGGAGAAAACTGGCGAGAGTTGGAAAATTTGAAATTCTATGCTACTGTTGAACAATCTACAGGTGAATCTTCAATATATGACTTGGTATGTGAGCAAATTGAAGAAAGAGAAAATGTTATTTAATTTACTAGGCAAATGCATATTTAAATCTTCACATAACGAATATTCTGTGTTCTGAATTTTTGTTTGAGATCTTTTTCGTATTTTTTCTAATGTAACAATGTAATGAAAGAATTATTTTTTGTTAAGTTTTGAAATAAAATTTAAAAGTGTATACGTTTTCCTTGTATTATTAGTTAATATACGAAAGCATGTTTTGCTTATTACTTTCACCATAATAGGCCAAGGACATCGGCAGGTAATTTCAAAACCGGCCATATCCATATAGGTTAGCATCAAATCCGGCTAACTCCATAGCTTGGTTTCAAAACCCGCCATCTCCAATTTATTTTAATAATTTTTAGGTTTAATATACGGAACCGATTGTTTTGTATTAGTAACATCTATTTATATTATCATCACAAACATAAAAATAATAAACAGAAATCGTTTTAGCCATTGGTTTCTAAAGAGCAGTTTTTTGCATTTTTCTCACAAACGACTTGAGTGGAGATGGCCGGTTTTGAATAAACGATTCATATAAACTATGGTTTTTATGTACATACATATGTATTACCCTTCTCATTTTGTTGCTATTTAGATTTTATTAACACCGGTTTGCGTGCACGGCGCAGTGTCTTCCACATTAGATGGAATGCGAGCGAAAAATTTGTTGTGGAGAGTCGCGAGAAACCAGCTGTTAACTATTCAAAGCTCGCACCGAATCCGCGCTTGAAATTATCGAAGAACACAGAACTTACATTCAATCCGAAACTATACATCTGCCACGATAACGACGAAGAAAACTGTATCAGAAAAACTGCGAACTTTCGTTACCACGTAATTAAAATATTTGAGAAATCTTTGACTGACTTTCCAAACGAAACTAATTTCTATAATGTAAACTTCAAGCCTGCGTTTGTAAATAGCTTTGAAGAGCAATATTATCCTTCATCCTGCCTTGTCAAGGATGCCGCAGTAAGAGTGCTTCGTCGCGAAGATCCACCGTTTAATAAGTTAGCGATTGGAAAAATTTTTCCGAAGAAAAAGTTATTTCGCAAACACAAAGAAATAAAAACATGTGCAATTGTCTCAAGTGCGGGTTCACTTAGCGGTTCCAAATTAGGAAAATTCATAGGTAGGTTAAACAAGTTTATAAAAGCATTAAACATGTGGTTGCGGTCACCCTATGAATTATGTTAAGGGACATAAATACAACTAGCCATGGGTAATAGCGCAATTTTTTTGGCGCTGATACAATAACACCAGCGCCAACCGTAGCGCTAGCGCACTGTTCTGGCGCAATAACACCTTTAGCGCAATTGGCATGGAATAATCGATAAATAACATTTGTTCGCTTGTTAATGACTACTATCCCCGTGTTTACGTAAATAGATAAAAATAGGTATATACATACATATCTGAGGTCAAACTTTAAAAATTATTTTCCAATTTTCATTTCTGTTTTAAAAGAAAAATGATTGTTCATAATATTAGGAAAATACTTACCTTTCCAGATATTGTAAATAAATTGAAAAATAAAGTGAAATTCAAAAAACAAAACATTTTAATGTTAATCGAACCTACCATTTGCACGCAAAACGAATCGAATCCGTTTCTATCATTTAAACGAATTGCTTTACTTTTGGTCGTATATACAGGGGCGGATTTACCTTTAGAAGCGCCCTGGGCAAAAAAATCAAGACGCGCCCCAATATTTCCAAAAAAAAACCGTACTTGCCTTCGTGTGGTGAAATTTCATTACTAATATATTTTACGGATTGAAAAAATTTGATTCGATTCTTATATAGGTACCATATTTTTTTCCATTTTCTAACCTTCAAAATGATCTGATCTTAAACTCTCATTACTAAGTGGCACAGATTTCGCAATATCATTAAATTGCAGTTCATCATACGAATCTGAAAAACAATTTTATAGTGAAAATGTTTCGTCCTGAAACTAAACTCACAATTTTTGACAGTAGGGTGCCTCCCAGGTAGCGAAATCTGTTTTACAATAATCTTAAGGGTGACTATCGATACTCTCGATAGTATCGACCCATTTTATATGTTTTTTCAAATCCATTTATTTTTCGCTGCCTTACTTTTAAAAATACAAACTGATTTTACAATTCATGAAAATTTTTTTGCAAGAATAATAACACATCGACTGTTTTTGGTTTTAAACTCGACCGCCTATCGCGTACAATTAAACCAGCTTTACTGAACATGCGTTCGGACTCTACAGATGATGCCGGGATACAAAAAAATTTTTTTTCAGGACCAGGCAGAGACTCTAGCTGATTTTCTAACACCTGAAGAGAAAAGGATGGTTTTGATTAAATATATATACCTATGTTTTATATCTGTTATAATAATTATACGATTTCCGGTATCTACCTTCCAATACAACAGCGGGCAGCATTGCCGTTTTAGCCATTTGGTGGCTAGATTTAGCCACCGCTGTGTTTTTTTAGCCACCAAAATTTCGGTTTTGCCACTAGCCACGTTTTTAGCCACCGCTCAGCATTGCCACTTTGGTTACTTTTTACTAAAATTGGTTACAATTTTTTCGTTTGGTTACGTGGTTACTTTCGCCCAATTTTGGTTACATTCATGGTCCATGTATTGAGTACACCATGGTTACATTAAATTTTTAGGAATACGCTTTTAATTTTTCCAAACAATAAAATATTTGTTATATAAATTGTTTTGTTGTATTTTTTTATCATATTCCAAATAATTTATTGTTGGGGGTAAATGGAAAAAATTCAACCACTATTTCCAGCAAATGTTGAGTGTATAGCTGTTTCACGAAAATCAATAAGGCAAAAGTTGGAAAAATTGAACAGCTTTCACAGAGTCTCAATGGTCGGGCGTGTAAAAGCCTTCGCACATCGCGACTGAAGATGGAATGTATCACGGGTTCGATCCCCGTGAGGAGCATCCACTTCCGAAAAGGGCGCTAATGATCGAAAATGGGTTTTCGTGAAATAGCTACACTCAATCTTCGCTGGAAATACATAGTTGTAGAAATTTTGGTTTTTTCCACAACAATAAAAAGTTAAATTAAAAATGTAATTTTCGTGCTAAGCACTAAAAAGCTCTCAAGTCCAAATAAATTTAAAATTTTTGAAGTGGTAACGCTGCCACCGCTTGTAATGAACCATAATTTTGCACACAGGAAGGATGTGGTAACTCTAATTCAATTCAGCGATAATCACAAATCGATTTAAGTGTTAAAAAACAAAACAAGTAACGCAACTATCTATAAATGCATGTTGATACTCGCTAGTGAAATAGTAGGCTGTCGATGAAAGTCCGTATCAGGATCTAACTGACTTTGTGTATTGTTTGCTACTCCTACCACTTAGCAACGCCGAAGTGAAAAAAACCTTTTCCGTAATGAATATTGTCAAAACCAAAAATCGAAACAAAATGAATCATTCAATGTTGAATGCAACTTTAACTATAAGGTATGGCTTAAAGAATGTAAAACAATGTTGCAATGAATTTGAAATAACAGAAGATCTCATTAAATTAATGAAGAAAGAATTAACTTATGAAGAGAAAGAGTCAATTAGTGATGACGACATAATGATAGATATTGAATGTGATATCTAATTTTTTTAGATATAGTTAAGTACATACTATGTATGTATGAATATTTTATTTTTACACAAATTTATGATTCTTTCCTTATATTGTATGCAATAGTTTTGTGACTGAATGTGAAAAATAAATTTAAAACATGTTAATTTGAAACAAAATTTTTTAGCCACCATTTTTAGCCACGACCCAAATTTTTTAGCCATTTTTAGCCACAAATTAAATCAAATCTAGCCACCACGAAAATTTTTCAACGGCAACGCTGATAGCGGGTTTTTGTTTGGTTCTGAGTTAACTTGCTCGAAGTACTGGCTCTTCTTCAGGATTACATCGGCTTTTTTGCTCTGTTTTTGATTCAACACTTCGGAAATTTTTGGTTTCTTATACGGCAATGTGTTCTCAGTAAAAAATTGAGAATTAATGTGGAAACGGGTAAATGTCAAATGCGCTGGGAAAGAGTATACACAATAGTCGCGATAGTACTAAAACTATTGATAGTTATTTCAAGTGACTAGACCATCGATAGTATCGTCGAGAGTTTGACAGCTCTAACGCAGCGCATTGTATAGAGGCGCGAACTATTCAAATTAACCAGAAACAGAAAATATTCAGATCTTGGTTTCCTTTGAAAAAGTGAGCTCGCGCATTTCCCCGAAAAAATACTTCAATGCCTACTTGATTTTTAAATTTGAAATTTCAATTAAATATGAATCTTTCACGTCATTTACTGCACACAAGCTGCTAAAACTTAGTGCTTACATATCGCTCATTTGCTGCAAGACCGGCATAAATCAAAAAACGTGATTTTTGAGTTAATGCTACAGAATAGTTAGTTACATCATACTTCATGTTGAGTAAAAAATTCTTTATGATTTTTTGAAAACTAAGCGCTTCAGATACAATGTACCGTCGTGCATGCATGATTTAAAAAGAAAAAAAAAAAATCAATCATTCTTAGGTGGCATACATTTGTCCTACTTTCGGTTTATAACCCTGCTAAATACTTTTCACCACTTCAGAACACTTCCGTTTTTTTATACCATCCATGAAACAGCTGATTTATGAGCTGTCAAAAATTTGACTTGCTAAGTTTCCGGAAACGAAGATCTTTCTCTTTTGGGCTGAACAATCTGGAGTGGTAAGGTCATAGGGATCGCGACTAATTTTAATACACTTAAATTTAATAATGTGTATTTAGAATCGTTGTTAGCTTTTAATTATTACTCGTTAAATAAAAGAGAGTAAAAAGTAAAATCGAAGTAAAGATTATCGCGGAAAATTTTAATTAATATCCCTACTGACCTTATGCTAATTGAACTTGAAAGCCAATCGTTTCGAATCAATAGGCTACAACAAGCCACGTGAGTCTGGATTTTGTTCCTGCATACCAAAAACCCAGAGGAATGGCCACTTACTCCATCCGACGCAGTAGTGTGGTAACATCGGGATAAAGTTTCTCCAATGGAATTTCTGCCATAAATCAAATTTTGTTTGTCTTTAAATATCAAGCTACAGTTATTTTTTTTATCTTGTAACTAGTTACATTTTCACAAAATGATTTTGCTCTAAATGCATAAATATATACATATATACAAAGTTAATTTAGATTTTTTTTAAAACCACGTGAAAATATGCAATTCATATATACGTACGATATGTATACTTGTACATATATTTCCATGTTCTCATTTATCTACTCATTTCCATGCACATGGTATAACCTACATATAAAGCAAAAAAATCAGTTGTCATGGTAAAAACATTTTATGGAATTAATGTCACAAACAATGAAATACCCTAATGTGAAGCAATTTACAATACTTGCTAATTAAGTTAATTTAAAATATAGTAAGGTAAATTGTATAATTTTTTCATTCATTCATAAATATTGGTAAGAGAGATGTTCGATAGCACGTGGTATCACCAAAATTCCTAATCTCCCTCAGCACTCTCGTTTTAAAATTTAACTTCTCTTAATTTTTTTTCTTTGTGCAAATTCATACATACTTATGTATGTAGACCTGTGAACAAATATATTTCGCACTTACATACATATTTAGATATATATGACTTGATAATCTTTGCTCAAGACATTTTTCTGATATTCCTTCTACTTCCCTTTTGCGGTCCGCAAACATTTTCTACGCTAAATAATAAAACCGCCTATATACATTTTGTTAAATTTTCCTTTCTTTATTTAATTTTTTTTGTACATTACATAAATATTTTTATATATGTGTATATATATGATGCTAAAAACGTAGACAGCACATTTTAAAGTTATAGCGACACCGCACAGCGAGGAGGCCTCAACGCTACGTGGGATCAACATTGTAAACGTGAAATGTAAGTACACCTGCACTATTTTACTGCACGCTACTGTTTTTTGGCTCTTGCAATCATCCGCATGCACATATATACGTATATGCCAATGCATTTGTTGGTGCAGTTGAGAACCCAAAACTAAAGGGCTTTGTTTTTGCGATCCTCTCCTGGGGACGAATTATTTAGAGTGTATATATACGTAGATATGTACCTATGCATTTCATGCTGTGGTTGAGGTTGCTTTGAATTCATTGATAAACACATATATATGTATACACGAGTGTTTGCCTAGTTTTTTTTTGTTGTTGTGGGATCCTCCCTAAGCTTCTCCAGACCAAGTCAGAAAATTCTAGTTCTCTTTGAGACTTCTCTTATCTCCTTTCAAAGTGGTATATAAATTTTCTTATGTATTATGCGAATATATACAAGTAAGTCAATGAACACACGAAAAATCAGCTGTTGAGGTAGGTCAGGAATTTAGTTCTGTACCCTGTAGGAAATCTGTTACTAAAAATCGATTTGAATTGAAATTTGTTAATCATAGTAACTTTCGAACCATACGGAATTTTGTTAGTAATCTTAAGCATACAAATAATTATGTTAAGTACCAATATGCCTTGAAATAAACAAAATAATATTATAAGGAGTTGCTAAATTCAGTCGTTTGATCTGATCGAAGGGAGTGAGGGTGATCTAATGGGATCTTTTTACCATCTTAAAGGCCAAGGTAGGGTGGGCATAGAGCAGCCCATAAACATAAAGGTGCTGCAACGTGATGAGAGTTTCGAACGCTGAAGAGTAAGCGTATTTGTTGATAGGTAAGTTGATAAGTGTTTGTTTTCAGTGTGCAAGATAAAATGTTTCTTGTTAGGGCTATGGATTAGGGAGAAGGAATCTTGGTTCTGCAGCTGTTTAACTACCCCGCCCCAGGCTGAAGCTCCGGGAACAAGCCAGTGCACACGCAGCAGCTGTAGGACAATACCACCCAAGACCTTCTGGACGACTCTCAATCGTTTCATTGCACCCTAGCCATTGGTCTCATAACAGAAAATGGCGCCCAACGTGGGGCCAGACACATGTGGTTAATTTTGGAATAACCCCAATCCAATGTGTTGCCCCAATTATTTATTCCCCCCTTGGAATATGTTACTGTCCGTCTGGTATATTAAAAAAAAAAAAAAAAATATTTTAGTGATACTTCTTACTGGAGGAGAAACTTGGACTCGAATCTTTTAGCTACATGCTCACGATTTTGAACTGTCTTTTCTTTAGGTAAGGATGTCATCAGAAAAGAAAGTAGTAATTCAGTAAAATTTGTTTTTGAATTTCTTATGTACATAGGCAGTCGCTGGAATTGCAAATCTTTTAGGTTTAATATATTGGGAATTGACCGCGAATGACGAAGTATGTAAACAGAAAAACGTAAATTTTCATTCGATCTATTAACTTTTATGCATGTGCACTTTGTTTATTTATTATGGATTGAGTTGCAGTTTGGCTATATGCTAACTGGCTTACTAGCAGACGAAACAATTTATACGTACATTTAAAAGTTTTTGGTTATCAATTAATTGCTTTTATTTCCTTTCAATTGCAAAGTATATTTTTCCTGGTTTTTACTTTATTCGTTGTATTAAACTTTTGGCGCAACTTCCTGAAACATTTATCGCGAGCTATGCTTGGTTCGAGACTACTCATCACCACTTTGACATCCTCACAACCGGAGGATCAGACAAACATTTTATGAAGATATTGATATATAGATTTTTGATTATTTTGAGTATTACTGATTGAGATTATTGTGATAAATGATCAACAACTACAAGTTTCTTTTGATTATTTTGTGCGATTTTTTGCTTTTGTTTGCATTCGATACTTTCGAGAATTTTCTTTTGTACGATTTTTTTTTTGTGCTTATTCAACAAAGCTTAAAGATTTTTTTTTGGAATATTATTTTAATGATTTATATATGCCTACATATATATATTTTAAAAGCTTTTTGAAACAGAATTTCTGCTGCCGCTTAAAAAGTTAAGCCAAACTCGTGATTTGGGTAATTTTGAGGTTATTTTTGTTAATATGCCTTTGCGTCACAGTAATGAGCCCATGCCTGCCCCGGCTGATGGATGCGTAATTTGTGGAAAAAAATTTCAGGAAGATGAAGAAACATTAACGACAGCTTGTTCCCATTTGTTCCACCAGTCATGCTTGTTGGCCTGGCTGAAGAAGAAAAACACGTGTCCTCAATGCAATGCAAGGTGTAGTAGCAGAACACTTACAAGCCAAACCACATGCCCGACAGGAATTACTCCCACTGGTAGAGAATACGAACTGCAGGCAAACATCCAACAACATGATATACAAGAAGAAGGTGCCGCTAGTTTACCCTTACAGCCGCCGCAAGGGCCAACCGACTCTAATAGAGATGAGGAAAGTCGAGTTCGGAATATGGTTTCGGCCGTAATATCCGCCAGGCATGCAACGCTTTTTAACGGTTTAGAAAGCCGCGTTTCACAACTTTTAGAGCAGAGGCTCGATAATATTGTAACGAACCTGATGGAAAGATTAAATATAAACGCATAGTCAGCGCAACCTATTGCAAATAGTAGTCCTTCCCCTCCCATACCCAATCGTAATGGGCAAACTAATATGTCGACTCCGTCTTGGCCCAGAGCCATACCCCAACTAAACAATGATTCTGATCAGAGTTTTCACAGAAACATTGATCAAATTCGTTTTAGTGACAATGTTAGTATCCCTAATTCTGGAAGGATAGCCCAGCTTATATCTAATTGGGACATCAAATTTGATGGTTCGTCCCGTCTCTCGGTTGATAGTTTCATATACCGAATTGAATGTCAGGTAGTTGATACTCTTGGTAGTAATTACAGTTTGCTGTGTGAGCACGTTCAAAGCCTTTTTGTTAATGAAGCAAAGGATTGGTACTGGCGATACCGTCGTTCTGTAGATCGTGTCACTTGGCCTTCGCTTTGTCAAGCTCTGCGAACCAATTTTCAACAACATAAAAGTTATTTCGAAATAAAGGAATCGATTCGCAGTAGAAAGCAAGGGCCAAACGAGACGTTCGATGATTATCGGAATGCTGTATTAAAAATCGCTGAACCTCTGCAAAGTCCGCTGCCAGAAACCGAGTTGGTGGAGATTCTGCAACATAACCTGAGACCTCACGTGCGACAACAGCTGCTATACTTGCCAATAAGTTCACTAGCTGAATTACGTAAACTTTGCTTAAAAGGAGAAAGTTTTAAAAACGAAATTGCTAAGTCTAACACTGCTGTAAATACTAACCAACAAAGACCGCCTCAGCGACGTTATGTTAACGAGCTACTCACCGAGGAAGACTCCCCTGGAATACCTGAGTATGACGTTGAAGCAATTAACACCCATCCCGACAAACGCAAGCTTATTTGTTGGAATTGCAGAGGTGAAGGACATCGATATTTTGATTGTCTTCAGGAGAGAAGCGTGTTTTGTTACGGATGTGGCGCCAGTAATGTTTACCGACCTAAGTGCAAGACTTGCAATTCGGGAAACGTGAAGCCGAGCGAGGATCGGAAATAGATTCCTCGCCACGACCCATAGAACAACGTTTAAATGATTCAACCATATCCCCGAATAGTGAAGATAATTTGAAGTTACTCATACGCCCCCGTCACGCTAACAGTAATGGTGATGTTATACCACACACCCCATTAAATAATGATCATAAAATTACACATTTTGTTCATAAAATCGTACCATATGATGTTCGTATGCAAAATTATAATAAGATTAGATGCAAAGTCTTTAATTCCAATCCGAAACAAAAGTCACGTTATATTCGATCGTCATCGCGTGCAGTCAATTTTTGCAAGAAAGTTAAGACGAATCGTAAACACCTCAGTAGTATCATTTGCTCAATAGAAAAGAACAAATATGAGACCCTATGCCAGAATTAAAATTTTAGGCGAAGAACATTTATCCCTTCTTGATAGTGGAGCGCAAGTCTCCTGTTTAGGTTCCACCTTAGCAGAGGAGATTGCCAAGAAGAGACAGTTGCGCAACCATACAACATCTGTTTGCACTGCCGATGGAAAATCTCAAATTGTTTTTGGTACAGTAGAATTAGATGTAACATATGAAGACAAAACCGAAAGTATTAAATTTTACGTAATACCGAGTCTATCACAGAAAGTCATACTAGGAATTGATTTTTGGATTAAGTTCCAGATAGCACCCCATATCATTTCCGAGATTGTGCATTCTTCTCCTAAAGAAGGTGAAATCACACTTCCCTTAAGCCTTGAACAGCAACATCGACTTGAGTTAGTCAAAAATCGGTTTCCAAGCTTCGAAAAGGAAGGCTTAGGAAGAACTTCATTAATGGAGTATGTAATTGAGCTCCAACCAAATGTCCGTCCGATTAAGCAAAGGTATTTTCCTATATCACCCGCAGTGGAAAAACTCGTCCATGCGGAGATAGATGAGATGCTTAAGTTAGGTGTAATTGATGAGTCTCGAAACAGTCCGTGGTCCAGTCCGGTTGTTTTGGTGAAAAAGCCGAATAAAGTCCGTCTGTGTTTAGATTCAAGGAAAGTAAATAGCGTAACCGTTAAGGACGCTTATCCCCTTCTTCATATAGATGGTATTGTAAGTAGAATACCAAAGGCTAAATTCATCACTTCCCTTGATTTGCGACGTGCCTTTTGGCAAATTCCCTTAGCAGAAAACTCCAGAGATTACACTTGTTTTACAGTCCCTTATGGTCCGCTTTATCGATATCGCGTAATGCCTTTCGGTCTGTGTAACGCCCCACAAGCACTCTGTCGCTTGATGGATCGCGTAATTCCGCCTCAGTTAAAGAATCAAGTGTTTGTCTATTTAGACGACCTTTTGATTGTGTCAGAAAATTTTGACACACATATGTTCGTTTTATCAGAAGTTGCCCATTGCTTAAGGAAAGCAGGTTTGACTATTAATGTTGCAAAAAGCAAGTTTTGTATAAAGGAAGTGCGCTATCTCGGATATATTGTTGGTGATGGTATACTTAGAGCCGACCCTGACAAAATTTTTGCAGTTATGGATTACCCCACTCCTACCAACGTGAAGCAGTTAAGACGCTTTCTCGGTATGGCTGGTTGGTACCGCGTTTTGTGAAAAATTTTGCCGCTATAACTACTCCACTAACTAATTTATTAAAGAAAAGCAAACATTTTGAATGGAGCGAAGAAGCTCATAAAGCATTTGATCTACTCAAAAGCAAATTATGCAGTGCTCCTGTCTTGAGCAGCCCAAACTATGAGAAACCATTTATTATTCAGTGCGACGCCTGTAAGTTGGGTGTTGGTGCTGTTTTGTCACAGAAAAATGATGAAGGAATCGAAGTCCCAATCGCGTATTTCTCTCAAAAACTCAACAAGGCTCAAAGCAATTATACTGTTACAGAACTAGAGTGCCTTGCGGCAATACTTAGTTTAAAGAAGTTTAGAGCATACGCTGAGGGACAAGACTTCACCATTGTCACAGACCACGCTAGCTTACAATGGCTCATGCGCCAAACTGATCTCTCTAGCCGATTAGCTCGATGGTCCCTTAAACTTCAGGGATATCGCTTTAATATTGAGCACAGGAAGGGTTCACAAAATGTGGTACCTGATAGCTTGTCACGACAGGATTTCGAAGATATTAGTGAAATAGAAGTCCTCAATTGATCTTAAATCATCTGAGTTTTCGTCCGATGAATATCTAAAATTGTTAAGTCAAGTCCGTGAAAATGAAAGCCGTTTACCCGATCTTCGAATAGTAGAAGATCGTATATACAAAAGAACAGAACATCCTGATGGAAATCCTGAACGGGAAGCCTTTAATTGGAAGCTATGGATTCCAAAAACGTTAGTTAATAAAGTAATTCAAGATGCCCATACTCCACCCAATAAATGTCATGGAGGTATAGCAAACACATTAGAGCGCCTTCGCTTAAATTTTTATTGGCCCCACATGGTCGCTGATGTTAAGGAATACGTTAACAAATGCGAAACTTGTCGACAAAGCAAAGCGCCTAATGTTACGCTACGACCTCCAATGTCCGCCCAATACACTGTCCAACGCCCATTTCAGAAATTGTACATAGATTTACTTGGTCCGTACCCCAGATCCAGGCAAGGCAATATTGGCATCTTAATTGTTCTTGACCACTTATCGAAATTCGTGTTACTTAAACCCTTAAGAAATTTTAATACGTTCGCTATTTGCAATTTTATGAGAGAACAAGTCTTCCGAACGCCCGAAATAATTCTTAGTGACAACGGCAAACAGTTTAAATCATCGCAATTCAAAAACTTGCTTAGCGAAAGAGGTATAAAACATGTATATACTGCTTTGTATAGTCCTCAAGCGAATGCTAGCGAGCGTGTTAATCGTTCAATAATAGCAGGCATACGTGCTTATCTGCAGAATGATCAGACGCATTGGGACAAACACCTGCCTGACATAGGCGAGGCGTTAAGAAGTGCTTACCATCAATCAATTGGATGTTCACCATATTACGCACTGTTTGGCCAGCAAATGCTTTCTCGCGCCAAGGAGTATCCGCTTTTGAGAAAACTAGAGGCGCTAGATGACCATTACCTAGATAGAAATGATAAGCTTAAACTGATAAGAGCTTCGGTAATGGATAAAGTTAGGCAAGCGTTTGAACAATCAGCCAAGCGTTACAATCTACGTAGTTCTACAAAAAAATTTAATGTCGGAGATATCGTTTACAGGAGAAATGTCGTGCAAAGTGATGCAACAAAAAAATTCTGGTCAAAATTCGCACCAAAGTTTATTAAGGCCAAGGTGATAGAGAAGAAAGGGAACTGCATGTATGAACTCGAGGATGACATTAGTGGAAAGCGAGGAATATACCACCGCAAAGATATTCAGGAAAACAAAAACAACGCACCAACACTCTAGGTGGGGGGTGTGTACCGTCGTGCATGCATGATTTAAAAAGAAAAAAAAAATCAATCATTCTTAGGTGGCATACATTTGTCCTACTTTCGGTTTATAACCCTGCTAAATACTTTTCACCACTTCAGAACACTTCCGTTTTTTTATACCATCCATGAAACAGCTGATTTATGAGCTGTCAAAAATTTGACTTGCTAAGTTTCCGGAAACGAAGATCTTTCTCTTTTGGGCTGAACAATCTGGAGTGGTAAGGCCATAGGGATCCAAGGGCGTAGCTAGGATTTTATCCAGGGGGGGGGGAGGGGCAAGCACATCAAATATTTGAAGTAGTCAAACATTGATCTGTGTGCGACTAAAATCAAGTGTTGCTGTTCCACTCTTAAATGTCAAAAATAATACTAATTTGTGTGTGGGACTACAGCAACACTGCCAATATAAAAATGACAACAACAACTGTCAAAAAAACTGGGTTGTGCAAAGTGAAAAGGTAGGAAAAAACTACTAAAATACTACTATGTATAAAACAGCTGATCGGGTTTTTGTGTGCGAAATTATTCAAGTCGCTCATTTGGTGAAACCCAAAAGTAAGTTAGGCCCAGAGCTGGTCTAACTTAAGTCAAAACTTAGTTTTAGCTTTAGTCACGCTGGTGAAACCGGGCCTTAGATTCTTCTTATCAATGCTAATCTTATCTTACTAATATTATAAATGTGAATGTAGCGATGTTTGGATGTCCAGACGTTTGCTTTTGTTCCTCAAAAACGTGAGTATGGCAAGACGGATTTTGTTGAAATTTGGCACGCAGACATGTTATAGTCTGGAAGGAAGTATAGGCTATTTTTTTTTTTTTGAATTCTGGGGGTTCCAAACCTGCTAGGGACCGTTACTTTTCGATATTTTTTTATTCCATATAACTCTGAGGGCCGGTTTCACCTTCTCCGGTTTAGTGCTTAACCGGAGGATTTCACCCGAGATGGTGAAACCGGCCCTGAGTATACTGGAACTATACTTATGATATTTCACATATAGGTATAGAAAGATCGTACAATATGGGTATCAAACGAAAGGTATGACCCCAGGTTTCATTTGGACTTCGATATATTTCGATAAATTGATCGGTAACTGAAATACTGCGGTATTGTGTGCTTGGAAAACCATGGCGTATACGTAACAGAATCATTAAATCGTTATTTTCTAAAAATGAATTTATGTAAAATATGGCATTACGCGTCTAATGAATCGATGAATATGCGTAACTCATCCGATATTCTGTTGCAACGAAGACGGTAATACACGGCATTAATTGATTGTTCATACATCAAAACAACGCAAGACACAAAATTTTTAGATGTTCAACCGCGTATGTATTAACGGATACAGATCACTTCAATTATCGATTGTGTTCTACTAATCGTATTCACAAAATATAGCCGAATCAATCAAGGACGAAGCCTACGAACTCCCGCGGGTATAGGCTAGTGCTAAAATATTTAGTGAACTGTAGACACGAGTCGAAACAAATCTCACTGTTTTATTTTGACATGTAAATTTCTGTACTATTCTCTGATGCCATTATAATATTAAGCAGTAGCCAGGGGGGGGCACATGCCCCCCCTGCCCCTACCTCCCTACGCCCTTGTAGGGATCGCGACTAATTTTAATACACTTAAATTTAATAATGTGTATTTAGAATCCTTGTTAGCTTTTAATTATAATAATAATAATACAATGGCGCTATTATAACTCTGACGAGTTTTATGGCCGAGCTTCTCTCCCAATTCGAGGTGTGCTCCTTTTTGTTTTTTCCTACTAATTGGGTGGACCTACAGTTTTATGCCGGCTCCGAACGGCGAATGCATTTTTTGTGAGAAGCTTTTTCATGGCAGAAATACTCTCGGAGGGTATGCCGCCCACTGCCGAGAGGTGACCGCTGCTCTTAAAAAACCCAATAATTGGATTTTTACTAATTAGAAAATTTTGTTTGGCTCGGACCGTGGTTTGAACCCGAGACCTCTGGCATAGCAGGCGAGCACTCTACCCACTGCACCACAGCGGCCACTTTAATTATTACTCGTTAAATAAAAGAGAGTAAAAAGTAAAATCGAAGTAAAGATTATCGCGGAAAATTTTAATTATTATCCCTACTGACCTTATGCTAATTGAACTTTAAAGCCAATCGTTTCGAATCAATAGGCTACAACAAGCCACGTGAGTCTGGATTTTGTTCCTGCATACCAAAAACCCAGAGGAATGGCCACTTACTCCATCCGACGCAGTAGTGTGGTAACATCGGGATAAAGTTTCTCCAATGGAATTTCTGCCATAAATCAAATTTTGTTTGTCTTTAAATATCAAGCTACAGATATTTTTTTTTATCTTGTAACTAGTTACATTTTCACAAAATGATTTTGCTCTAAATGCATAAATATATACATATATACAAAGTTAATTTAGATTTCTTTCAAAACCACGTGCAATTCATATATACATACGATATGTATACTTGTACATAGTTTTCATGGTAAAAAACATTTAATGGAATTAATGTCACGAACAATGAAATACCCTAATGTGAAGCAATTTACAATACTTGCTAATTAAGTTAATTTAAAACATAGTTAGGTAAATTGTATAATTTTTTCATTCATTCATAAATATTGGTAAGAGAGATATTCGATAGCACGTGGTATCACCAAAATTCCTAATCTCCCTCAGCACTCTCGTTTTAAAATTTAACTTCTCTTAATTTTTTTTCTTTGTGCAAATTCATACATACTTATGTATGTAGACCTGTGAACAAATATATTTCGCACTTACATACATATTTAGATATATATGACTTGATAATCTTTGCTCAAGACATTTTTCTGATATTCCTTCTACTTCCCTTTTGCGGTCCGCAAACATTTTCTACGCTAAATAATAAAACCGCCTATATACATTTTGTTAAATTTTCCTTTCTTTATTTAATTTTTTTTGTACATTACATAAATATTTTTATATATGTGTATATATATGATGCTAAAAACGTAGACAGCACATTTTAAAGTTATAGCGACACCGCACAGCGAGGAGGCCTCAACGCTACGTGGGATCAACATTGTAAACGTGAAATGTAAGTACACCTGCACTATTTTACTGCACGCTACTGTTTTTTGGCTCTTGCAATCATCCGCATGCACATATATACGTATATGCCAATGCATTTGTTGGTGCAGTTGAGAACCCAAAACTAAAGGGCTTTGTTTTTGCGATCCTCTCCTGGGGACGAATTATTTAGAGTGTATATATACGTAGATATGTACCTATGCATTTCATGCTGTGGTTGAGGTTGCTTTGAATTCATTGATAAACACATATATATGTATACACGAGTGTTTGCCTAGTTTTTTTTGTTGTTGTGGGATCCTCCCTAAGCTTCTCCAGACCAAGTCAGAAAATTCTATTTCTCTTTGAGACTTCTCTTATCTCCTTTCAAAGTGGTATATAAATTTTCTTTTGTATTATGCGAATATATACAAGTAAGTCAATGACCACACGAAAAATCGGCTGTTGAGGTAGGTCAGGAATTTAGTTCTGTACCCTGTAGGAAGTCTGTTACTAAAAATCGATTTGAATTGAAATTTGTTAATCATAGTAACTTTCGAACCATACGGAATTTTGTTAGTAATCTTAAGCTTACAAATAATTATGTTAAGTACCAATATGCCTTGAAATAAACAAAATAATATTATAAGGAGTTGCTAAATTCAGTCGTTTGATCTGATCGAAGGGAGTGAGGGTGATCTAATGGGATCTTTTTACCATCTTAAAGGCCAAGGTAGGGTGGGCATAGATCAGCCCATAAACATAAAGGTGCTGCAACGTGATGAGAGTTTCGAACGCTGAAGAGTAAGCGTATTTGTTGATAGGTAAGTTGATAAGTGTTTGTTTTCAGTGTGCAAAATAAAATGTTTCTTGTTAGGGCTATGGATTAGGGAGAAGGAATCTCGGTTCTGCAGCTGTTTAACTACCCCGCCCCAGGCTGAAGCTCCGGGAAAAAGCCAGTGCACACGCAGCAGCTGTAGGACAATACCACCCAAGACCTTCTGGACGACTCTCAATCGTTTCATTGCACCCTAGCCATTGGTCTCATAACAACAAACCAAATGTTGCATTTACTTGCGCACCATGTGGCGGTTGAATCTCAAAATTGCCCTTCCTGAAAAGTTGTGTATTTTGAAAAGTGATAATGCAGCAATTGAGCGATATGTAAGTCCCACTGAGGCGAAGGTTAAGAACTGTACCAATGTTCTGAAATGTACTTTGATAAATTTTTTCTATGTAAAAAATTGAAAAAAGCTTTCATTCTTGTTGTAATATTCAAAAAAAAACTTTTTGTTGATAAATAAAAAAAAAAAATTTTCCTTGTCTTAGTTTTGGCGCCCCTATTGAAACGGCGCCCTGGGCAGCTGCCCATGTTGCCTCTATGTAAATCCGCTCCTGCGTATATATTAGGGATTCCAATCCCGGGATCCCGGGATCCCGCCCTTTTTGACACCCCGAAAATCCCGGGATTGCTAGATTTTTGATCCCGGGATTTTCGGGATAAAATAAAGACAGAATATTCCCCTATTATAGCAAAAAAAAGTATTTTATATAATTTTTATTGATCTCAGATCTGTATACTAATAGCGTTTCCTATTCTGAACGAAAATTTTGAATTATTACATGGCAGAATTATCAACATGTGCCCTGTGCCCTGTGAAAATGTTGCATTTTTCATATGATGCATAACAAAAGTAATGCAACGCAGAAGAGCAGAAATGTTTTCCCCGTAATCAGGCTAGTTTTATATTTTGTCAATAGAACAAAAACGCCAGAAAAAATTTTGGAATAGAGCAAAAAAATTTGAAAGCCCGAAGAAAATTCATAATAAGTGCAACATTTTTGCCAAAATTAAAAATGTCCATTAGTGAAAGTAAGAATTAATATTTTTTGATTTTTTTTTAATTAAATTTTTTTGTTGTGAAGTAAGGAAACGTACGTTAGGTACTTTTAAAATTTTTAATTCTTGTGATAAAATTCTTTTGATAACTTCGATTTCCTGATTTTGGGCCATTTTATTCTCAACAGTTTTCGGAATTTTCTCCCATGAAAAGTAAATATTGGAAGAAAAAGCAAACAATAATCAAGAAATAAAATTACCAAAGACCAGGTAAAATTTTAATTAGACTTGAGAGTTTCACACTACAATGTCAAAGATTCAATTTTTTCATCTTTAATAATAGTTTTTATCTCGTTGAAAACAGTATTAACAGGAGATTGTTTCGAAATATGTAATTATATATATACACTGGTTAACAAATTATTCGAGAAATATGAAAAAATTATGGAAAAAAATTAATTTCGATAATATTTAAAAATCATGTTGATAGACGAAACAGACTGACTTACCCTATGAAAGAGGGGTTTTTGGCCCGTAACTCCAGATTTTGAGGGTGTATTGAAATTCTAAATATGCAGTCTTCGGATGTTTTGGTAAGGCCTACTCGTTTAACATATGTGAACCTCGAAAAAGTACTTTCAAATTTTTTATTTTGTCACACATTATTATCAAATGATCGCAAGCCTTCTTGTCAATATCTTAAAAGTACCAACTGTAAAGCAAATATTTCTTACACCAAATGTATGCCATTTTCTTTGTTGTTTGTATTTTTTAAAGTAACTCTTAAGTATTTTAAATAATACGCATGAATTTATTTATTTTTTTTAATTAAATAATTTTTGTTTTAAATAAAAAATAGCAATAAAAATCAATTACTTTCTTTGCATTTTAAAGTTGTAGCGTTCCACGAAAAATATATTCACTTTTTTCAACCCAAAATGTCGGAAAATAATTAATGGCAAAATCCCGGGACCAATCCCGGGATCCCGGGATTATAAAAAAAAATACCGAAAATCCCGGGATCGCAAAAATGGGAAAAATTGGAATCCCTAGTATATATGTATCTTCCTGTCATTTCTTTGCTTATGTACATATGTACGTAGGTATGTATTGTTCTCGTTGTTTTGTATTCTGCTTTACCGATTGCTTGTGGCGACCAACCATGCGCATGACTCTTTTTTCAAAAATTGATGCTATTCTTTATAATATTTTTGTTAATTAAAAAGATAATTTATTAATTTTTTGAATGCAGAACTTTAGTAAAAGGTTCAAAGTTTCATTTCCAAGAAGAAATATTTAAATCGGTTGATCCGGTTTTGATTTATGGCCGTAGAAAGCTAATTTTAGTTGGTTTTTTACACATTTTAACATAAATTTACGCTGTTTGACCAAAAATTTAAATAAAAACTATTTGACTACTCAATCGGAGCACAATTACATGTTACTACCAAATATTATCAAAATTGGTTCAGTAGTTTAAAAGTTTATCCCGCACAAAGAATGTTACATGAGAATTTTATATATATACATATAGATATAGATCAGGGCTGCTCACCTCATAGGCACTCAAAGCACAATTGTTTTTGTTTTGTACCGAATCATAGGCACAGATACATATTTTCACTTTAAATATGAAAATAAAATTTTCTTTGCACTCCCATAAGCACTCTGATATAAAAAGAATTTATATGTATGTGCCTATGATTCATATTGAATGTGCAGAGCAAAGGCACTTTGTATAGGAGCTCGAGCACTGCCGTAAGAAATCGAAATTTACAATAACAAATGTATAATGAAAAAAATATTCAAAAAATGAAAGCACTGTAAAAAATTAGTATTCAAAAAATTTTCATATAAAAAATAAAAAAAAAATTTATGTATGTGATACTACCATTTGAAAATAAATTCTAAAATAATATTTTATTGGAATTCATAAAAAAATTTAAATGAGCAAACAAATTTTTCAGTGCATATACAAAATTTGTAGATGTATTGAGTTTTGTACTTTCAATACGAGAGCGTTGAGCAGCCCTGATATAGATAATAACAAGTGAGGAAGCCTAAGTTCGAGTGGAATCGAACATTAGATACTCAGCTGTATGCTTTCATTGTTTGTTTGCGTTTGATGGAAACACGGTGTACTTTATACCAATTATCGGCACGGCCTGGCTCACTGAGCTGGTGCTGAGAACAAACTTCTCACACGTATTTAATACGTGAGTTTCATGCGAGCGCAATAATTAAAACCCATATATATAATACTTCTATATTGCTACTATTCAATTGTTTTGTTGGTCAAACTTCACAGTAACGATATACTGTAAGAAAGGGAAGCAAGATTCCATGGGTGTCGTTAAACATTTCTTTTCAAAGACAAGGGGGACTACAGAAAAATTTGATACTATGAAATACATAGGTATTTTATTTAACAAAGATATGGGTATAAATATATGTACCTACTAGGGATTCCAATCCCGGGATCCCGAGATCCCGCCCTTTTGGACACCCCGAAAATCCCAGTATCGCTAGAATTTTATCCCGGGATTTTTGGGATAAGATAAAGACAGAATTTTCCCCTATTATAACAAGAAAAGCCTTAAAAAAGTGTTGAGTCTGTGTGGAAGAGAACAAAAAAATGTGACAGCCCGAAGAAAGTGCGACATTTTTGCCAGAATAAAAAAGTCCATTAGTCAAAGTAAGGATTAATATTTTTGATGTTTTTTTTAATCAACAAACTTTTTTGTCGTGAAGTACGCGTTGTAAAGAAACGTACGTTAGGTATTTTTAAAGCCTTTAGAATTCTTGTGGTAAAATTCATTTGATAATTTCTATTTCCTGATTTTTGGTCATTTATTTCCCAAATGGTTTTTGGAATTTTCCCATATGGAAAGTAAATAATGGAAGGAAATGCAAACAAAATTTTAATTAGACTTTGATAGTTTTACATTACTCTACTAAACTTAATTACGCAGCTGCATTCTCGGAATTCATATCAAAATATGTGCCTCCGATTTTTAAATATTTTCGGAAGTTGCATTAATTTTCAGAATTTTTCGGCAAGCTTGGAAATATTCGCTTAAACGAAGTGTGTCGTTAAATTCTAAACATTTTTATTGGAAATTATCAAATGATCGCAGACCATTTTATCCTAATATCCTAAAAGTACCAACTATAAAGGAAAATGTTTTCTTCACCAAATGTATTTAATTTTCTTTGTTGATTGTGTTTTTTAAAGTAACTCATAAGTGTTATTAAATAATACGCATGATTTTACATTCCTATTTTATTTTGTTAGTAATGAAATAATAAAAAATGGCAATAAAAATCTATTTTTTCTTTGCATGTTAAAGTTGTAGCGTTTCTCGAAAATATACATATTTAATTTTTCAACCTCAAATGTGGGAAAATAATACTGGTCGACAAATTTTTGTAACAGAAATAAAATTCTACGTTTCAAAAGGATTTCGGTGCACTTTTTGAGATATTCATGTCGAAAGAGGCGAAAAACGCGGTTTTTGGCCATATTCACTCCTCAATATCTTTAAAATTGCTCACTTTCATTAAAAACTGATTAAATCTATTGAAAGCACGATCATTTCTCTTGAAGACAATGTTTTGCTTTTTCGGATATCTTGCTTTTAACTTGCAATATTACAAATAAAAATTTTGTAGCACGCTTTTAGGCAGTTTATTATATTAACAACAAACTGTGCGTTAGAATGAAATAATTGAATTAATTTATATTAATTTATCGAAAATAACACTAAATTTTGCGTGACTGAAACAAAAATTCCAATCAGTGGCCTACTATGTATATATTTTCTATACTGAAATAAAAATAGTTCGGCAGAGCAGCTACAAAACTTGATTTCGATTAAAACAGCGCTACAAATACTGCCGTTGATTTCGAAGAAAAATACCTTATTGTACAAAAACATATATTTCTAGATATATAAATAAGAAACCCGAGAAAGCAAAGCGCTGTTTTCAAGAGAATTGATCGTTCTTTCAATAGCTGCAATCATTTTTTAATGAAAGTAAGTAATTTAACAGATTGAGCAGTGAATATAGCAAAAAATCGCATAAATATCTCAAAACCTACAAGTATTAACGAAAATCCGACTTCAGATTCAGATTCAGGGCACCGAAATCCTTTAAAAAAGTAGAATTTTATTTGAGTTAGAAAATTTTTTGGAAATTTTGTCGGCCTGTATAATTAATGTCCAAATCCCGGGATAAATCCCGGGATCCCGGGATTAGAAAAAAAATCTCGAAAATCCCGGGATCGTAAAAATCGGAAAAATTGGAATCCCTAGTACCTACATACATATGCATGAATAAAAATGAATTTTCAAAGAGCGCTCATTGGACGCTCACGAGCGCATAAAATGAATTTCAACGCTGGCGCTCATTGAAAGCTCGCGAATATTCTTTTGCATTCGTAAATTTGTGTGAGGCATTCTTCGTTGTTGAATGTATGTATGTATGAATTTATCGCCACCGCAGAAAACAAGAATAGTCGCTGTGTATTTGCGTTCGTGAGAGAGTGGCATATTATAAAGTGATAATTCGTTTTAGTGATTTACTGCATGTAGGTATGCATACATAAGTTATTTGGTTGTGAACTACGTTGAAATAATAAATGCATGTGTACAATTTTGTTTTCGAAATATTGGCATTTCATTGTTTAATCTACTGCTTTGTGTTTTTATAACGACCATGAAAGTTTTATATGAAGGGAATAACGACCCCTTTTAATCCCCCTTCTGTTTTTTTTTGTAATGCTACTACAATTTTACAAATGTGTGTGTGACATATATTCACATATACGACTTTTGCTTGTGTTGACGCATGCGCACAAATTACATATGCAGTGAGAAACGAGTTCAGCGCGACCAGAACTGAAACACATTGAGTAGATAGGTTGTTAGCAATATAGAAGTATTATATATATGTTAAAACCGAACAAAGTGCTTACAGTGCTTAGTATCATTCGGTTTGCCATAGTGCTGGAAAAACATCGATGTTTACGAGTATCGATATTTTCGATATTTTTGAGAAAAAACATCGATATTATCGATATATCGACCTTTATATTAGAGCTCTAGATACCCGGGTATCGAAAAATTCGAAAAGATCGAATTTGTCTGAGGCTCGTTTGTTGTTCAAATGCCCGTACAAACATTCGATCATTCGAGCTTACAGACAAAAAAATTTGTATCAGGAAAACAAAAATAAAAAAATACATATGAAGACAACAAAAAAAAATAAACAAACGAAAAATACAAACTTCAAATGCCCGTGCAAACATACGGGTAATAAACAAACAAACAAGTGTTCGAGAATTTGAACAGCATTTGTTCGGGCTACTCGAAAATGTTCAAAAAAAATCGAGAGCTCTACTTTATATAAACCTTAATTTAACATATCTATATATAACAGCTTTATTTTTCGAAATGTCTGCATTCATTATTATACCCTGAATTGAACGAGAGTGACAGTCATTTATATTACTCTAAAAATTAACTAAATAAACATTTAAACTAAATATTTAAATTTATTATCAACAGAAATCTTTTTTCAAAAGGGAATTCAATAATCAAAAAAACAAAAAGGTAAATTTTGTTCCAGCCAGAAAGAGTAGGTATCAATTACAGTGGTTCACTGAAATATTTCGCATTTAAGCATTTAACCATGTTAAAGACTAAAAGGTTTGAAATAGACAAATTAATAATGCATTCTAAATACCTTTTACACTCAGAGAAAATAAATCAAAAATAAAATTTTTATTTTTATAATGCACGTTTTCAACCAAGTCATTTTATTTTAAAAATAAAATTTTTAAATTAAAATAAAATTTTTGGAATTAAAATGTATTTGGGATTTAAAAAGAAAATGTTTAAATTAAAAATAAAAATGAATGGAAAAAAACATAAGTTTTTGGTTCAAAATCTCATAGTGCTTAAAATAGAAATATAAATTTTTAAATTTAAAATGTTTTTTCTTGATTTTGCAATTCTACAATGAACATTTAAAAAAAAAATGTTCGTATTTACATTACTTTTAAACACAGGAATTTCTACTGTATGCGATTCAATAAAAACACGGAAGATATGCAGACAGTTACAATGAAAATGACAAAAGACTATACTTTATTAGCGCAACTCGCTCTTATATACAATAAAATTGCTAACGGAATTATGGCGTGATTATTTGTTCTGTTATTGGAATAAAATAAAATAGGGATGGGAGGTAGATAGGAATAATTGGGATTGCCAGATAGGTAAGTATCGATATTACGCTCCATGCACAGTGTCAAACTGGTCGCACCAACTTAATCTCATACATCCTCCCCGGCTGAGTTACGTGGACTCAGGATTTCTTCGCTAGATTCAATGATACGACATACTCGTTGGACAGGGCGTTGACATATGTGTTTACGTGAAATGCCTCTCTCAGTAGTTTGATATTCTATGGTGACCACGCGCACCAGCCCATCGCTCCCCGGATGCACTTCTGTGATTCTACCTATCCGCCAACGGGAGGGTGGAAGCTGCTCATGTTTGATGGCTACGATGTCACCGACCTGCAAATTTGGTTTAGGTCGAGCCCACTTGCTGCGAGCCTGTAGATGCACCAGATACTCCTCCTTCCATCGCTGCTGAAGCATACGCTGGAGGCGTTGATAGTATTTAAGTCTGTTGTCAGGTACATCTGGAATGCTAGATTCTGGACGAGAATTTAATGGTCGACCAATCAGGAAGTCTCCGGGCGACAATGCAACGCCACCTTCCGGATCGTCATGTAGTGCGATGAGAGGTCTGGAGTTGAGGCATGCCTCTATGCGAATGAGCAAAGTGCTAAGTTGGATATATGGGAGGACGGTATCTCCAATAACCCAATTGAGATGCTTCTTTGCGGATCGTACGGCTGCCTCCCATAGACCGCCTTGATGAGGTGCAGACGGTGCAATAAAGTGCCAACGAACTCCGGCATCAGATAATTTTTGTTTGGCGTAAGTATCTTTCCAGTTTGCTAAATCGGCTTGGAGTTGATGATTGGCACCGACAAATTGTGTGCCGTTGTCACTGTATAGGTTCGCGCAGTAACCTCGACGACCAACAAACCGATCAAAGACATCAAGGAATGCTATAGTACTTAAGTCCTCTGCCAGTTCAATGTGCACAGCCTTGGTACACATGCATATGAAAATCGCAGCGTAGGTTTTGGTAGTGGTAGTAGATCGTTTTCCACCGTGACGCACAAGAAACGGCCCAGCATAGTCCAACCCACTGTTGGAGAATGGAGGAGTAACTAGCACTCGAGATCGAGGTAGATCCGCCATTTGTTGTTGTTGCATGACGCGTTGGTGTAATTTGCATGCCTTACATTCATGTATACAGCGTTTGACTAGGGATCTAGCTTGCAAAATCCATAAGTCACGGCGTAGGTACTGAAGCATTTCTCTTATGCCACCATGTAGAGTAATACTGTGAGCGTTGCGAACCAACAGCGTGGCTAGAGCACATTCCTTAGGTAAAAGGATGGGATGACGTTGCTCGTAGCTTAAATCTGCGTTCCGCAGTCGACCACCAACCCTTAATATACCTTCGCCATCCAGTAGAGGATTCAGTGGGAGCAACTTACTCGAAGAAGAAACACTGGAAGAAGCTCGTACATTAGTAATTTCTGAATTGAAAAAATTGCCTTGAGTTTCTCGAACAAGAAGTTTGAATGCTTGCTGCATCTCTTCGGCCGAAATAACTGGGGTATGCCAATAATGTCTGCCAGCTGGCCGGAACCGTAGTACATAAGCAGTGGTATGCAAAACACGCTGTAGTGTGCTAAACCGCTCAACCAAGGGGATGAAGCCTTCCGAACCATAGGTGCTCCGAGCCATCAGCTTAGGAGTTGGGATGGTGCAAAGATTTATTCTGACCGGTCGCAGTTCTGCATCGTGCCATTGCTGTTCCATGTTGTTAAGCGACCGACCCTCTTCTGAACCGTAATCCGCTGCGTGGATGACGTCCGGTCCTCGCCACCATAATGACCAATTCTGAAGAGCCGCTGGTGTCATGCCGCGACTTGCACAGTCGGCGGGATTATCCTTAGTACGTACGTGATGCCAATTTTTTAGATTACAGTGCTCCTGAATGTATGCTACACGATTCGAAACGTACTGCATCAGTAAATTAGGTGGTTTACGAATCCAAGAGAGGGCGATGCTCGAATCGCTCCAATATGTGCACTCCGTTTTGCTAAGCTGTAGAGCCTCACATACATTCACCATCGACGTTACAAGCAAATGTGCAGCGCAAAGTTCTAGCCGAGGTATCGATATTGATTTGAGAGGACTCACCTTCGTTCTTGCTGCCACCAGTCTCACCCTAACATCTCCATTGTCTTCCACACTGTGTGCGTATATGACAGCGGCGTATGCCTTTTCGCTGGCATCACAAAACCCATGTAGTGTAGTTGTAGACGACCTCGTGATTCCAATCCATCGCGGTATGCGCAGGTCAGTGGTCCTCGGTAGCATACTCCGAAACTTAAGCCATTTCTCACGAAGTTCTGGTGGTAATGGTGTATCCCAATCAATTTTGGCTGCCCACGTCAGTTGCACGTTACCATCTTACACTGCTACTCGAAACAGAAGATCATCATTGGTGGGCTCCCAATGGAGGCCCAATACCTTCGCATCGACCTCGCCCAAACCGATTGCTTTGATAGAAATTTCGGAGTCAGATGTAGCTCTAAGTACATTGGGACTGTTTGACTTCCATTTGCAGAGTCGAAAATGGCCTTGTTCCAATATGGTGATGATATCACGCGCCAGCGTAGTGGCCTCACCTTGTGTTTCAGCGCTATCCAATAGATCATCCATGTAGAAATTGTGTAGGATGCTATCTCGTGCCCTGCTAGCTCGTTGAACATCTGGCACTGTTGTTTGATTGTCTATAGCACACAAGTTCAGAACGCGTGCCGCATTGTATGGGCTACAAGCCATACCATATGTGATTGTCTTCAGCTGATAGATACAGAGCGGGTCAGTTGGATTTTCCCGCCAAAAGATTTGTTGCCAACAACGATGCCTGGGGTCTACTTCGATGTGTCGGAACATCTTCTCGATGTCAGCAGAAATGGCTATGCGAAAGCGACGAAAACGTAGTAGGATGTCGATCAACGGATCTTGAACTAACGGCCCAACCAACTGAGTTTCGTTCAGAGATATGCCGTTGCTGGTCTTCGCAGAAGCGTTGAACACTACACGGAATTTGGCAGCTACCGCGTGGTGAGGTATGAAATATTCACCAAGTGCATCGCGACGTTGGGATATGATCTTCTCCATATGCCCTAGTGACTCATACTCACACATAAATTGTATATATTTACTTCGTAGTTGCTCATCTTTATTCAAACGCCTTTCCAAGCTGAAGAAGCTGCGCATCGCCATGACGTAGGAGTCCCCAAGCGGTGGCGCGTTTGGAGCGAATGGTATCTGTACTACATAGCGCCCGTCAGGTTTGCGTGACACCGTCTGTTGGAAAATCTCTTCGCAAGTGTTTTCTGTAAGCTTAGGATGTGGATCTTCCTCCAGCTCCCAAAACCGTCGCAATAGTGTATCGAGTCGTTCCTCCTCGGCAGCGCATTCAGACTGCGTGCGCAAGGCTGGAAGTGACGTACAGCGTGGCGATGTAGGCCCGCATATGACCCAACCGAGACGCGTGTATAGAGCACATGGTTGCTTCGGACCACCAAAGATAGTATCACCCAAAAGAAGCATGCCTAAGATGTCAGCTCCAAAAGCACATCAATGCCACCGGCTGTGTGAAATGTTGGATCAGCAAGTTGTAAACCTTTGAGGTGTTCATATTGACTCATATCCACTGGAAGTGCGGGAATAGTTGATGTAATATTGGTCAGTATATGTACATCGAATTGGCATTCGAAATTCGCGTCGTGGTATGAGCGCATCACTAGAGTAGTCTGTCCACGCGATGAGGTAGCATTTTGCGAACCAATCCCTCAATGTACAACGTCTTCTGTGGAGACACAAACGATTAAAAAACGATTCTGTTACAAAGCTTACCTGTGAACCCATGTCACACAATAGTCGGCAAGCTTCTTCTTCTCCCAAATTATTAATGATCGGTGCTTTGGCAGTAGCCAGTAAGACTATTCCTTCGGAATTAGCTAGCAGAGACTGAACCGCTTCCGTACGAGGAAAAACCTGAGGAGTGCCGGCAGCAGCTCCCGATGACGCCTGCGTTGCTGAACTGGAGTTTGTAGGTGCCCGCTCGCTTAGCGGTGCAGCCTTACAAAGCAATGTGTGGTGTTTCTGTCGACAGTTGTTGCAATTGCCCGAATTATATTCTCGGGCCGAATGACCTGGGCTCTATTCCACAAAACAACTTATCAACTTTTCACTTTGCACTTTGCAAATTTTTCGTCAATTTGCAAAACTTTGTGTTCCACAGAATTGTAAAATTTGATAAGTTATAAGTTGATTTGAAAAGTGTAATTTGAAAAGTCTTTGCAGTTTTTGTACTCTCTTTTCGATTTCTGTTTCACGTACGTTCTCTTGTGCAAAGTGCAAAGCTACTACTGAAAAGTGTAACTTGCAAAGACTTTGCAAATAAATGCGCTCTTTCGTTCCTCAAAAACTGTAAATTCTATGTTTGCAAAGGCGAATTTGATAAGTTTGTCAAAAATTTGCAAGGTAAATGATCGCTTTGCAAATTCACATTTTTATTACTAGTGAAGTTTTTCAAAATGTTAAGACGTGAGTTTTTGTTCGACGTAGTGAAGACGCGGTTATAGGAAGAAATTATAGAGACCGCATTAATTTTTCAGGACTACAAAGCTTTAATTTTAATGAGTGCTTCCGTTTAAACCAAACACAAGTTGATTTCATTTTAAATAAAGTTGGTGAATATGAAAAAAAGCAAATATATGAAGTTCACTTAATGTTTATTTACAAAAATACTATATTATAATAATAATAAACAAAATAGCAAGTGATACCAATAAAATTATTTGCATGTATAGGCAATAAATTGTTTTACTTACGAATGTTCGACTATTCCATTGCCCAAACAACACTGAAATAAATTTTGGTATAAATTTTAAACTTTTTTGGTCGATATATAGGACACGACCGATAAATTCTTAAAATTTAAACTTTGAAGAGTTTAAAAGATTTTTAAACTTTTAAGGTTAAATTTTATTCCAAATTAATATTTATTTTAAGACTTTCAAAAGCTTAAAATGTAAACCTTTTTATACTCAGCTGTACTAGTACACAGAGTATTATAGTTTTAATCACATAACGGTGGATTGCAACAGAATGAAATAATCGAGATAGATATACACTTCTATATATCAAAATGATCAGGGTGAAAAGAGAAATCGATTGAGCCATGTCCGTCCGTCCTTCCGTCCGTCTGTAAACACTCTAACTCGCGCAAAAATTGAGATATTTCGATGAAATTTGGAATGCAAGTTGGTATAGAGACTGGGACGGTTGGTATTGAAAATGGGCGAAATCGGACCATGACCACGCCCACTTTTGCTATATAGAAAAAATCGGAAATTTGGTATCTCAGCTACTAATATAGCTGGAGCGATGAAATTTCACCCACGTATTGAGCTCAGTCCCTTATGAAGAAATTTGGTGAAATTTTGGAAAATGTGCGGTGCCACGCCCACTTATTAAGCGTCAAACATTGAAAGTTTTATATGTCATAACTCAGAAACCATTGAAGATATATCGATGAAATTTGGTACGCGTGATTTACTTACTTAGGCAAACCTTTGGACAGAAAATTGTTAAAATCGGCTGACGGCCACGCCCACTTTTATATATGGGAACTATAGAGTGGCCTAATAAAAACATTTTAAGCCATAACTCTGTCAAATATAAATATCTATCACTGAACATGAGTCCAACTTTGGACATAAAACAAAAAACACAAAAATTTTGGAAAATGGGCGTGGCACCGCACTCCTTTTAGAAGTAGGAATATACGAGATTTCTTAGCCTATAACTCAACAAATAATTGATATATAATGACGAAGCTTGATGTGTACACTTTTACTACTTGTGGTAATACATGTTCAAAACTTTAGCGAAATCGGTGTGACGACCACGCCCACTTTTATGTATGGGAACTATAGAGTGGCCTAATAAAAACATTTTAAGCGATATATAAAGATAATTCATTGAAATTTAAAGATAATTCATTGAAATTTTGTGGCATAAGTTCTACAATAGACCGGAAACAAAAAAATATAAAAATTTTGGAAAATGGGCGTGGCACCGCCTCATTTTATACAAAGGAATCTACGAGATTTCGGAGCCCATACCTCGACAAATAATTGAGATATTATGACGAAACTTGGTTTATACACTTTTACAACTCGTGTTAATAGACACGCAACAATTTATTGAAATCGGTTTATGACCACGCCTACTTTTTAACAGATATTTCTGGAACACTCTTTGGGAATTTGTAACATGACATCTTTGTAACTAGAAGTCATAAAGGAATGAAATTTTGCGCAAAGAATAATATTCATATGCTTAGTTGGATGACTGATAAAATTGTTGAAATTGGGCGTGGCTACGCCCACTTTATGCAGCACTCGCTTTATATAAAGTACATCGTGTTTCCATCAAACGCAAACGAACAATGAAAGCATACAGCTGAGTATCTAATGTTCGATTCCACTCGAACTTAGGCTTCCTTGCTTATTTTGGTTTAAATTAAAAAAAAATGTCTGCTCCCAAATCCTCTTCATGCTTTTCCCTATTGTATCTTCTTTCCTACCTTATTTTTCTCCTTTTCTTCCATATTGTTCTGCCCCCAACATCCCCTTCATCCTTTTCCATATGTCATCTTTTTCCTATCCTCCGTTTCTCCTTTTCTTCCTTCTTCATTTTATCTGTTTCCATAATTATTTTGTTTATTTTTTTCTCCATTCAAATAACGCCACAAAGTCGTTCATTCAAATTGTCTAATAACTATAATAGGCGCGTCAGAATGAATACTTTTCCGGCAATCCAGCTCCGTTTAACTGACACATACTTCAATTTCATATATTTTTTACGCAAAGTTGAAGTACTGAATGTGTCGATCGGCATTCAATTACATATAATTCCACTCTGCTGTCAGTTAAACGGATTGCTGGATTGACGGAAAAGTATTCATTCTGACGCCCCTATATGTGAGCCTTTTATATTGTTTAGTTCTCGAAAAAGCAAGTTGGAATTTCAAATCAAAAATTAGAATTTTTTCATTGAAATAAAAACTTACGACCAATAAAAGTTTAAAATTTAAACCTTAAAAGTTTAAATGAGAAAAAATGTAAGATTTAAGCCAAAAAAGTATGAAATTTATTCCAAAAAATACTTAGAAGTATTTAAATTTTTGTAAGTTTTAATTTTAAACCAAAAAAGCATAACAAACTTTTAAACTTTCGAAGGTTCAAAATTTAACCCAAAAAAGTTTTAAATTTCTTTCAAACCAAATCAAAGTTTTAAAAATATTCCAATATTTATAACAGTGAAGCTATCCCTCGCATAAATCCATGTTTTTTGGGCCGACGCCAGTTGCAGTGACTGGGCTTTATTTAAAACTTCCTCCCAAGCTGCCTGCTTATCTAATTTATTAACCTTCAAAATGAAATATAAGCTTAAATATGTTCTAAATACTCACAATAATTTTATAAAAACATACTTACTTTATTGTTTCGAAAGCTAGCAAATAAAATATCTTTTTTTTTTCTTTAATTACATAGCTTTAGTACGGCTAATTTTTTCTCTATTTTTATTTTTCGGCTCATAAACACACAATGCAAAGTGAAAAGAATCAAAACAAATGCAAAGACGTGTCAATGCTTTGTGGAACACCTTCCACGCTCACTTTTCAATAGAACGCAAAGACTTTGCAGAGAGTGAAAAGTCTTTGCAAAAATATGTTCCGTTAGCAAAGACTTTGCAAAACTAAGCGCAACGCATAGTGAGATTTGCAAAGAATGTTGTGGAACAGAAACACTTTTCACTTTGCAATAAAATCGATAGTGCAAAGTGCAAAGTGCAAAGTTGATAAGTTTCTTTGTGGAATAGGGCCCTGGTCCCAAGCAGTTAAAGCATAACGATGCTTGGCGGACCAGTTGTAACCGTTGGTCATGACTCAATGATCGAAATTGCGAACATTTGTGGAGGCGATGTGACTCCGCACACGGAGGGCACGATTTAGTATTGGCGCTCGAAGATTTCGGCGTCACCACATGTGACTGCGCTGAACGATTCGAGAATGTATTTCTTACCGGTGCATTGGCGTGAATCCTCAATGTATCGGCATATGTTTCAATCTCCTCTAGCATTTTTTGTAGTTCTGGCAGGGAATCTGAATGATTAAGAACGGTCCAGTGAGTAACGGCTGCCGTTGGTAACTTACGGAGCACAATAGGGTAAACGATGGCATCCCATTGATCTGTCGCCAAGCCCATGACGTTTAGTGCACGCAGGGTGCTGCGTACCACATCGATTACATTTCGTACATTGCGTTGTGTTAGTGCTGGATGCTCAGGTAAGTCTAGCAACCGATTTACATGTGCCTCAACCAGTCGCCGTGGATTGTCGTACCGCCTTTTGAGCTCTGTCCATAGCTGTTCGTATCCTCCAGGGTATACGCCACCAACCATTGGCACCACTGTAGCATCGACGCACTGTCTCAATCTGCTCAGCTTGTAGGTATCATCCAGATCCGTTCGGTTGTGCACCATTGACTCAAATATATCCTTGAACATGAGCCAATTCTCCTGCTTCCCATCGAACGCAGGGAGCTTCACTGGATCGAGACGATGTTCTGTTTGGCAGCGACTTGCCATGAAATGTGTTGTTCCATTTGCAGCACCGCGAATCCTTTGTAGCTTGGTCACGATGCTGCCATAGATGCCCTCGACCTGCGCCAACAACTCCTCATGTGCTTCCAATTCTTCGTCGGCGGCTTCTGCCACCAAAGTCATATGGTTCTCCAAGAACCGATTATAATGGCCAGCCAGCGTGCTTATGATGTGATCCAGCTGCACCATATCCGGGTTATACCCTTCTGCATCCACTTGCGCTTTCATCCGCAATATGCTGCTCCTAGCTGATCTCCTTAGGTTGATAGCAGCCATAGTTGCTCAAAATATATTTAATATTTTATTTCCCGAAGATTAAAAAACGAAATTTACATTTAAATTAACATTTTCCGCGGTTTTACATTAACATTACTAACGATAAAAAAAACAATTACACGCGAAAGCCTTCCTCACAGGAGGCACCAAAAAATGTATGCGATTCAATAAAAACACGGAAGATATGCAGACAGTTACAATGAAAATGACAAAAGACTATACTTTATTAGCGCAACTCGTTCTTATATACAATAAAATTGCTAACGGAATTATGGCGTGATTATTTGTTCTGTTATTGGAATAAAATAAAATAGGGATTGGAGGTAGATAGGAATAATTGGGATTGCCAGATAGGTAAGTATCGATATTACGCTCCATGCACAGTGTCAAACTGGTCGCACCAACTTAATCTCATACATCTACATAGGAATCAAATTTTAAAAAAATCTCCAAATTTGGGGAATTACCCACAAAACGGCAATGCTGCCTTTTACCAGCTTCTTTCCGCGTTTATCAGTGATGGATCCATGACCGTCGATATATCGAATATCGGAAAAAAAATATCGATATATCGAAAAAGTTCAAAAACATCGATGAATCGATATTATATCGATATCGCTTCCAGCACTAAGTTTGCCATTCTAGCAGGTCGATGGCGGATCAAGCAATGCGTGTACGTTTCCTACATCTATATATATAAGAATGAAAGTTTGTTTGTTTGTTTGTTTGTTTGTATGTTTGTTCCCTATGGACGGCGAAACTACCGGGCCGATCACATTAAAATTTTAACACAATGATCACCTGGTACTAGATTGAAATTATGACCACATTTAATTCTGGTATCTCAACCCCTTCCCGAGATATAGGCCAAAATATGGACCCAGATTCCTCCGAAATATTTTTCTGCATTATTGGTATCAAATTAAAGATATCAATCAGAGCTTCAATAGAGAGTTCATTCCGTTCCAATTTTCCAGTCGGTTCTCCAGATAGAGACCAAAACGTGGACCCGGATGGCCCCAAATATTTTTTCGTAATATTGGTATCAAATTAAAGGTGCTGATCAGGGTATCCATATATATTTTACACTATACGGATATCTCAATCGGTTCCCGGGATTGAGGCCGAAACATGGACCTAAATAGCCCCCGAAATATTTTTGACCATTATTGGTATCAAATTAATGGTATCAATCAGAGCTTCAATAGAGAGTTCATTCCATTCCAATTTTCCAGTCGGTTCTCCAGATAGAGACCAAAACGTGGACCCAGATGGCCCCAAATATTTTTTCGTAATATTGGTATCAAATTAAAGGTGCTGATCAGGGTAGCCATATATATTTTACACTATACGGATATCTCAATCGGTTCCCGGGATTGAAGCCGAAACATGGACCTAAATAGCCCCCGAAATATTTTTGGGCATTGTTGGTATCAAATTAAAGGTATCAATCAGAGCTTCAATAGAGAGTTCATGCCATTCCAATTTTCCAGTCGGTTATCCAAAATATATTAGTAATCATGATGTACACCGATATGTGCACCGGGTGGCCATGGAAAGTTGTTAATAAGGAACGTGAGACGGGGAGAGAGAGAGAGTAGTATAAGAGGAGGAAGAGATAGGGGGAACGGGAAATGCTGACTAGTGGGGAAACCGATAGGGAAGGGAGTGGCATAGTGTGATTTGTCGCAGCGAAGTGGGACGGGTATTTGCTAGTACGTATATATGCGTGTTTTCATACGTACGCCCGCATATCATTGGACAAACGCAGTGTTGCCGCTCAAAAATTTCAAAAGGTGGCCCAAAAAATTAAAAAAAAAGTGGCCACAATTTTTTATACTCAGCTGTACTAGTACACAGAGTATTATAGTTTTAATCACATAACGGTGGATTGTAACAGAGTGAAATAATCGAGATAGATATAGACTTATATATATCAAAATGATCAGGGTGAAAAGAGAAATCGATTGAGCCATGTCCGTCCGTCCGTCCGTCCGTCAGTCCGTCCGTCTGTAAACACTCTAACTCGCGCAAAAATTGAGATATTTTGATGAAATTTGAAATGCAAGTTTGTATCGAGACTGGGACGGTTGGTATTGAAAATGGTCGAAATCGGACCATGACCACGCCCACTTTTCCTATATAGAAAAAATCGGAAATTTGGTACCTCAGTCACTAATATAGCTGGAGCGATGAAATTTTACCCATGTGTTGAGCTCAGGCCCCTAGGAAGAAATTTGATGAAATTTTGGAAAATGGGCGGTGCCACGCCCACTTATTAAGGGTCAAACCTTGAAAGTTTTATATGTCATAACTTAGAAACCATTGAAGATATATCGACAAAATTTGGTACGCGTCATTCACTTACTTAGGCAAACGTTTGGAAGGAAAATCGTTAAAATCAGTTGACGGCCACGCCCACTTTTATATATTTGTATTATAAAGTGACCTAATAAAAACATTTTAAGCCATATCTCTGTCAAATATAAAGATCTATCATTGAAATTTTGTCGCATGAGTCCAACTATGGACATAAAACAAAAAACACAAAAATTTTGGAAAATGGGCGGTGCCACGCCCACTTATTAAGGGGCAAACATTAAAAGTTTTATGAGTCATAAATCAGAAACCGTTGAAGATATATCGATGAAATTTTGTACGCGTGATATACTTACTTAGTCAAATATTTGGACGAAAAATTTCCGAAATCGGTTGAGGGCCACGCCCACTTTTATATATGGGTCTTATAAAGTGACCTAATAAAAACATTTTAAGCGATATCTCTGTCAAATGTAAAGGTATATCATTTAAATTTTATAGCAGGAGTCCAACTGCGGACATAAAACGAAAAACACAAAAATTTTGGCAAACGGGCGTGGCACCGCCTCTTTTTATAAACAGGAATATACGGGATTTCTGAGCCCATAACTCGACAAATGCTTTATATATAATGACTAAACTTGGTGTGTACACTTTTATTACTTGTGGTAATACATGTTGAAAAGTTTAGCGAAATCGGTTGACGACCACGCCCACTTTTATATATGGGTATTATAAAGTGACCTAATAAAAACATTTTAAGCGATATCTTCGTCAAATATAAAGATAATTCATTGAAAGTTTGTGGCATGAGTTCCACAATAGACCGGAAACAAAAAATATAAAAATTTTTGAAAATGGGCGTGGCACCGCCTCTTTTTACACAAAGGGATATACGAGATTTCTTAGCCTATAACTCGACAAATAATTGAGATATTATGACGAAACTTGGTTTATACACTTTTATAACTTGTGTTAATAGCCACGCAAAAATTTATTGAAATCGATTTATGACCACGCCTACTTTTTAAGAAAGATATTTCTGGAACACTCTTTGGGAATTTGTAAGGGGACATCTTTATAACTAGAAGTCATAAAGGAATGAAATTTTGCACAAAGTATAATATTCATATGCTTAGTTGGATGACTGATAAAAATTTAGAAAATGGGCCTGGCTACGCCCACTTTATGCAGCACTCGTTTTATATAAAATACACCGTGTTTCCATCAAACGCAAACAAACAATGAAAGCATACAGCTGAGTATCTAATGTTCGATTCCACTCGAACTTAGGCTTCCTTACTTGTTTTTAGCTAAAACACATTTTTATATATTTTTGTGGTTTATTTAATGCTTAAAGAAAATGGAATTTAAAATATTCTCTAAACTAACGCAACTGTTATAGCGGTGTTGTTGTGTTGGTAAACAAATTAAATAAAGAATCTTTCGAAACGAAGAGTTGCCAACGCAAAGTAAGATAGTAACAAAGAGGTTTTTTGTTCTTATATTTAAGAAAAAACTAAAAATTATTTATAAAGGCAGTATACAAAACCTCCAAAGTTCCAAATACCCAACTCTGAGGAAAAAAGCTCCTGCACAGCCTCTGGACAAACCACAACAGCCAAGCCAAACCCCAATTCAAATTGAAACCCCAATTCAAATTGACCCATACCCAGCCACATATGCTCAAGCAGCAAAGAAAGGCGTAACACCCCGTTCCAATTTACATTCTTTGTACTCATATTCGCTCTTTTGTGGTAAAATTCCTACGGCTCCCGCACTTTCCTACGGCTCAACAAACGCTACAATTATTATACGGTAATTGCTGTTATTAACATGCTAATTACAGAAAAGTATATGGATAAGAAATTCAACTGGTGAAGATAGGCTGAACGGACTTGCCCAAATGAGTATTAACAAAAATATCGATATCACAGTGGAAGCAGTTATTCACAGATTGGCACAAAAACATAGGAAAATCAATCTGCGATTTGACCACTGCTGTGGTGCAGTGGGTAGAGTGCTCGCCTGCTATGCTAGAGGTCTCGGGTTCAAACCCCAGTCCGAACAAACACCAAAAAATTTTTATAATTAGTAAAAATCCAATTATTGGGTTTCTTAAGAGCAGCGGTCACCTCTCGGCAGTGGGGGCATACCCTCCGAGAGTATTTCTGCATTGAAAAGCTTCTCACAAAAAATGCATTCGCCGTTCGGAGCCGGCATAAAACTGTAGGTCCACCCAATTAGTAGGAAAAACAAAAAGGAGCACACCTCGAATTGGGAGAGAAGCTCGGCCATAAAACTCGTCAGAGTTATAAAAAAGGTTGTATATTATTATATATATGTAATATTTAATGTAATTACTTTTTTCAACAAACAATTATTCAAATTTCAAGTTTTCTTTCAATTACTTATCAGCTTAGTCAAATAATAATGTTAGTATAAACTACAATGGGAATAAATATGCAATGTATAAGAGTATCTGAACTTGAGATTTTATTTAATGTCTGTCAAAATGGAATATTAGAAAACTAAATTATATGGTCAAGATTTTTGGCTGCCACGTTACAATCGTACACTGTTTAACCTCATATCTCCGGAACCATATTTTTAAAATGATATATTGTAAGAGCATATCGCGAGTCTCCCTAGAGGCATTATATTGAATATTACCATTTCTCTGTACCTTTCGTAACTAAAATGTTAAGCCAAATTTCATCGGACTGGAACGTTACATATTTTGGAAGTGTATTCCGATATTACTGTACATTTTGCGAAAATTCTGCGAATATAACCAACAGATTTTTTTGCTTTACATATATGTCCCATATAAGAGATAAACCCATAGGGAGAGTGGTTCAATTTACCTTAAAAATACATTTTAAGATGATTTATGTGCAATAAGGTGCGGACTGGTCGTCATTAAAAAGAGGTGGTCTCATCCGAAATTTTATTTTGCTTTTCATTGGATAGGATTTTTTACGTGGTGGGTCCCAAGCCCGACGCACAACCCGCAGCACTGAAATCCAGCGAAGAATCACTCTTGCCAATAAATGCTACTTTGGACTAAGTAGGCAATTGAAAAGTAAAGTCCTCTCTCGACGAACCAAAATCACACTCTACAGGACACTCATCGTTCCAGTCCTCATGTATGGCGCAGAAGCATGGATGTACCCTGACATAATCCCAAGGGGCATAATCCCAAATTTTTTATTTGGGATTATGTCACTCCCCCTAGGGTGACATAATCCCAACTTTTTTACTTGGGCTTATGTCACCCTAGGCGTAGTGACATAATCCCAATTGGGATAATGTCATTTTCAAGCCCAAAAAAACATTTCAGATTTTTTCTTAGATTTTATTACATTAAGCAAAAAAAATTAGAGCTGACAATAAAGTTAATGTTGTTATACAATAATACATTGAGTATATGTATAAGATGAAATATGTATGTACTTAAATACACATGTTCTCAAAAAATTACTTTAAAACTAAAAAATTACATTAAAATTAAATATATTTACATATATACAGACTTTTTTCAATAAAACGATAGGTATATAAATATTTGTGTACATTGTATATATGTCTATAAAAAGATGAAAATTTGGAAGAAAAAATCGCGCGATTAATAGATCGATAGGTGTATACATATGTATGTACATATGTCTATAAAAAGATTAAAATTTGGAAGAAAAAATCGCGCGATTAATAGATCGATAGGTGTATACATATGTATGTACATATGTCTATAAAAATATGAAAATTTGGAAAAAAAAAAATCGTGCGATTAATAGATCGATAGATGTATACATATGTATGTACATATGTCTATAAAAAGATTAAAATTTTGAAGAAAAAATCGCGCGATTTTTTCTTCCAAATTTTCGCCGGCGGCGCTTTTTTAATAAATCGATAGGTATATACATATGTATGTACATATGTCTAAAAAAAGATGAAAATTTGGAAGAAAAAATAGCGCGAGTTTTGATTCCAAATTTTCGCCTGCGGCGCTTTTTTTTATTTTAGATCGATATGTATATACATATGTACATATGTCTATAAAAAATAAAAATTTGGAAGCAAAAATCGCGATTTTGCTTCGCACTAGTACCTACTCGAGTGATTTGGTGTTCTGGCTCCCTTTTATTTGGGATTATGTCACTCCCACATAGGTGACATAATCCCAAGTAAAAAAATTGGGCTTATGTCACCCTAGGGGGAGTGACATAATCCCAAATTAAAAATTTGGGATTGTGCCACTTGGGATTAAATCACGGCACCAAGCATGGACTATATCAAAAGCAGAGAGATGACGCTTGGAGTATTCGAGAGGAAAGTTCTTCGGAGGATTTATGGACCTTTGCGCGTTAGCGAGGGCGAGTATCGACGGAAATTTAACGACGAGCTATACGAGCTTTAAGCAGACATCGACATTGTTCATCGAATAAAGATCCAGCAGCTGCTCTGCGCAGGTCATTTCGTGAGAATGGATGAAGGTGTTCCAGCCAAGAAAGTATTTCTATCGAAACCCGCTGAAAGCAGAAGAAAAGGGAGGCCTCCACTGCGTTGGGAAGATCAGGTGGACAGTGATGCTGACTCCCTAGGTATTCCCAAGTGGCGCCATGCTGCACGAAACAGAAATAGCTGGCGCGCTTTATTGAACTCGGCCAGAATCGTCTAGACGGTTACGTGCCAATTAAGTACGTAAGGTGCGGACTGCCATGTTACAAGAATTTGTCCGCCACGTAACCCGTACAAATTTTTGTATGAACAAAGCAGTAAATAAAAATTCAATTTATTAGAAAAGAACATTTTTAAGTCTTTATTTTAAGTTTACAAATATCCTTGTTTGGATGTATGAAAAGTAATGATCTTTTTGTTAGTCGTTTGTATTTGGTGAGCACTGGATATATTTCTTATTGGATTTGTTTTTGAGAAAAGCTCAACAACTTGCAACTCATCATTAACACAGTCAATTTGTTTTTCCGTAATTTCCTCAACAGAAATTTTGGATGCAGTCGTATGAAATTCAAGTAATGTTATTTACAATAACATTACGTGCCCTTATGTGTTTTGAAACAATATTTTTTATGGTGGCACCTATTCCATCTACACATCCATTTCCATGTGATGTTGCAAAATAGTTCCACACAATTTTAATTGCGAATATTTCTTCAAAGTGAATGATTGAACTTGCTATAAATTTGTTTTTAAATTGCGAGGTTGGTCCGTCACATAGAACAATTTTTTTCCATTTCATCCACGATACTTGCGTATCGAGACGTCACCCACCAAATCAGTCACCTTCGAAAAAGTTATTCCAGTGCATGTATTACACTCCCCATGCCAACAGCTCATTGAAGATGCATCACATAAAAATTGCATTACAAAACCGTTTTCATAATCTGGCACTTTGGGAACAATTTTATAATTATTTTAGTTATTTATTAAGATATAAACTTTCCCAATCAAAGTAAAATAAATACGAAATTATAACATAATTTACCATTTTACCCGGAGTCGATTTTTTGACCATATATATTTAGTTCTTAATCGAATTTCTTAAAATGGTCAATAAATATGTCAACTGCCAACATTTTTCACCCCTTGCCATGAGAGGTGCCGGGTGCTTCGCGAAACTATGTTGCATATTCAACAAAATTTAAATTTGGTTAATAAAATTTTAAATTTTTCCTGTAAAAAGACTGCCACGTTACACATGTTTGGTCATTTTTTATTCCATATTACCGGCCTTTTTCCAGGCTTTTTTTCTACCGGCACCAACACGGGATTAAGCCTGTTTAAGAAATATATATATAGTACATTGGATTAAATAAATGCATTCCGCTAAAAAAGGAAAAATATGTATTTTTGACTAGAACGCTACACAAAATTTGCTACCCTAATCTTTTCAATCAAACATGCAAACCAAAGACATTTCGCTCTTTATCTGGTGGGATTTAAATAATAACAATCATTTACTAGGTCTTAAAGTGGATATAATACGAAATAAACCAACAGGACAGAATTTTAATGCCATTTTCTTTGATGATGAACTTCTTAAAAATTTTAAAATTCTGAGATAAGTTTGCAAAGATGAAGAAATATCATATAAAAACATCTTTAACTTCCTGAAATTTACTTTTATCAGGTATTTTGCGGAATATCGTTTCATATTAAACACCGTTTTATATAATATTTCGACAAAAAAAAATTTGTTTCTGGTTACATTTTTCGCGATCTTGACAATATAAGAAAATTATTATTTATAACCGTAGATTTCCAGAAGAGAACTTTTGAAGTATAGTTAAAGGCCCTTGACAACTGACAATCTGGCATGTCAAGCAGTGTGTATGTGTGAGTTTTTATGCCTTTCATGAGAATGAAATGGTATTATAACTTAGTGCCAAAAAATTTTTGTCGAAAGTACCAGAAGGAAGCGTGGGGGACCCACCAAAGTATATACCGATATGATCAGAATCACGAGTTGAGTCGATTAAGCCATGTCCGTCTGTCCGTCTGTCCGTCCGTCCGTCTGTGTGAACGCAAACTAGTCCCTCAGTTTTTGAGATATCTGAATTAAATTCGGAATACAGGTATGTTGTTATATGCAGCTGATCATTTGTCGGAACCGGCCGAATCGGACCGCTATAACATATAGAAAACAACCGATTATTCAGATATACATGAAATTTTTGAATGTAATTTGTGCATAACTTCCCCATTTAAACAGCTAAGGACATGAAACTTTGAAGTAGACGTGCCCATTTTGGCCCAAACAAGGTTACCGAAAATTGTCAAGATCGGACCACCATAACATATAGTTCCACAACATCCGATTATTCAGATATACACATTTTGGTGTATAACTCCTCCATTTTAACAGCTAACGGCCTGAAATTTTGAAGTATTTGTACCCATACGGACCCAAACAGGGTTACCGAAAATTGTCAAGATCGGACCACCATAACATATAGTTCCACAACATCCGATTATTCAGATATACACATTTTGGTGTATAACTCCTCCATTTTTACAGCTAACGGCCTGAAATTTTGAAGTATTTGTACCCATACGGACCCAAACAGGGTTACTGAAAATTGTCAAGATCGGACCACTATAACATATAGCTCCCCTACAACGGATTGTTCAGATATGGACATTTTGGTGTATAACTCCTCCATTTTAACAGTTGACGGCGTGAAATTTTGAAGTATTTGTACCCATATGGGCCCAAACGGGATTACCGAAAATTGTTAAGATCGGACCATTATAGCTCCCATACAACCGATTGTTCAGATATGGACATTTTGGTGTATAACTCCTACATTTTAACAGCTAATGCGTGAAATTTTTAAGTATTTGTACCCATATGGGCCCAAACAGGGTTACTGAAAATTGTCAAGATCGGACCACTATAACATATAGCTCCCCTACAACGGATTGTTCAGATATGGACATTTTGGTGTATAACTTCTCCATTTTAACAGCTAACGGCGTGAAATTTTTAAGTATTTGTACCCATATGGGCCCAAACGGGATTACCGAAAATTGTCAAGATCGGACCATTATAGCTCCCATACAACCGATTGTTCAGATATGGACATTTTGGTGTGTAGCTCCTCCATTTAAATAGCTAAGACACCATTTTTTCTAATAAATCTTTCCATAAATAACCCACAGAATTAAAATTATAAATTAAACTTAATCAGGCTATGTACATTGTACATACATAGGTAACTTTTCATTTCCCCACTCATGAAAGGTATGAAGGCTTCGGTACGGCCGAAGACAGCCGCGCTTTTACTTGTTTTGTGTATGTTAGTGCAATCGGCAGTCGTCGTGCTACACTTTCTTGTTGTCGGGCTCGCGTTGATGATAATCAAAACTTTTAGATATTTGCGTCAATCACCCGACACTCACACATATACACTGCTTGACAGTCCAGATTTTAAGTGGCCAAGGGCCTTATGAGTTTGATATATGTATAATAAACGATATTCGTGTACTAAAATGTTAAATTATAGTCTGAAAAAATTACATTTTTATCATTTGTAGAAAAAATTGTAGTTTTTTGGTAATTTTTATTTTAATTTTGGTAAATTTTTTACATTGGCTGTGACCCCCCCCCCCCCCCGAAAAATTCTCTTACTACGCCACTGCCCAATTACAAGTTTTATCTTGTATCTTGATACGGAAAGTATTAAACATTACAGCACGAATTCATTCCGTACAAATGCTATACAAGCCACAAATATTGTCATTGAAGACCCGAGCGGCCAGCTTACACTCTCTGCTATCTGTAGCCCGCCGAGGCACTCTATCAGCGCTGCAGAATATGAAAATTTCTTCAAAACTCTTGGAAATCGATTTCTAGCTGGGGTAGATTACAATGCCAAACACACATTCTGGGGCTCTCGTCTCATTACCCCTAAAGGAAGACAACTATATAATTAATAATAATATTAGCAAGCTCAGTTTAACTCCATTCTCTACTGGAACTCCCACTTATTGGCCAACAGATAGAAATAAAATACCCGACTTAATCGATTTCTGCGTGGTGAAAAGCGTGCTTTCCTCAGATATAACTTGTAAAACGTGCTTTGAATTGTCTTCCGACCACTCTCCAATCCTGGTAACAATTGATAAAAATTTTACACCGACAGCGGATCAATGCAGCCTTTACAATCGGAAGACTGACTGGGAATACTTCCGACACATCATCACGTCTAATCTTGACTTGAAATTAGCGCTGAAATCTGCTGAAGATATAGAGGCAGCAGTCGAACATTTTAACAGCTGCATCCAACAAGCTGCATGGAAATCAACTCCCACCCTTATCAGACAAAAAAGGACAAGCGTTACACACAACATACAAGCAGTGGCGGATTAAAGGACCAGAGCGCCCTAGGCAGCCACTTTCTCGGCGCCCCTGTACCGACCATAAATGGCCATCATAATACTATAAATTTTAACTACCTAGTTGTTTTACACCCTAACAATCAAAATCTTTCCTCTTTATAATATTAGTGTAGATGTAGATATAGATGATGTAAAAGCTTAGATAATTTGTTAATCTCTACATATAATAAAATTGTAACAGGTCGATGTCTGTACATTGCAGATATCGAGAAAAAAATGATTGGGGGAAGCATTATTAAGCCAGTATAATCCAAATCAACCATTTTTAGAATTTTTGTCTGTCTGTCTGTCTGTCTGTCCGTATGTTTGTGGCCGTTTCACTCAAAAAGTGCTGAATGGATTTGAACGAAACTTTTTTTTGTAACTTTTGCACAGCACTACATCAAAGAACGTAAATTATATAAGAAGGGAATGTTCGTTATTTTGGACGAGTTCGATAAAATCGGCTCTGAAATTTCAATCCAGTATGCGCGAGCTGCCTCACACTATTTTTCGCGTCCCGAATTCACATGACTTTTTTATTTTGGTTTTTCGACGCGAATACGTAATAAGAACGAATAAGAATAGAAAATAGAAATCGCTGACTTATGCATGCATACATTTGGCATACATATGTACATATGTATGTATGGACATGCAAATATGTGTACATATGTACATATGTACGTACGCAAAATTAATTCGGCGCTTCTTTTTATTTTTGATGTGCGCCTGGTGCATGAAAATTATGAATCAAGGTTTGTTTGGGACTTCTTCGCTCAAACACTACGCCTTCCCTACCTTTTCGTCATCTAGAAGCCTAACTTCCAATAAGTTTCAGGATTTTAGATTCACCTCCATAAAATATGCGATTAATCTCGAAAGGGCTTGTCCCGGTATAAATGTAGGCAAATTTTTTCAAAAGTAAAACTTATTACATTATATAATATTATATTATATTATATTATATTATATTATATTATATTATATTATATTATATTATATTATATTATATTATATTATATTATATTATATTATATTATATTATATTATATTATATTATATTATATTATATTATATTATATTATATTATATTATATTATATTATATTATATTATATTATATTATATTATATTATATTATATTATATTATATTATATTATATTATATTATATTATATTATATTATATTATATTATATTATATTATATTATATTATATTATATTATATTATATTATATTATATTATATTATATTATATTATATTATATTATATTGTATAATATTATATTATTTAAAACTTATTGTATAATCTTTATTTAAATCTTCATGACTGATTTATAAAAATATTTGGAGAAAATACTTAATTTTAATTTAAAAAATTTCACTACAAGATGGAAACGAATCGAATAAACTTTGTTCTAATATATGTACATATACATACATATAACAACCATTTTTAGAAATTTGCATAACAAAAAATAGCCTTATAGCTTTGATGAAGGAGATTAAACTACATTTGCAACATTCGGGATGTAAGCGATTTATCCCGAAGACGTTCCGAATTAAAAAGAATTTTTATGTCATGTCTTTGCCAGTTGGATATAGAAACTTACGTACATGCATACATAAATAATCATAGGCATAACTGGTTTGCCAAAGAAGTAAGATCGTCATCATTGTCCGTGTCCAAACACAGCAACTCTGCCGCGAAATTATCCAACGATTCTCTTTTGTGCCGCTGTTCTGTCTTCCATTTGTCCAAACACATCAACTCGTCGCTGGCCAACTTTTGTTCATTATGTTTTGTTCTGGCATTCTTCGAACGCTCTGATTGGTCACTGGCGATAAGAATTGCTGCACAAAGCGTGTTGTACGAGCACCGACGACTTGGTGCCCTCCTCCTTTCCTCATCGCCTTCTCACCCACAAACGAACAAAAGCAGCGGGTTGCTCAACTTCGTGTCTCCGTGTTTGGACGTCGACATTAGAACCAAAAATGCAAAGTATTTACGAATATACCCAACAGCGAAAATGTAGATTATAGAATAGATGATGTTTGCATATATGTACATATACAAACCTCACAAACATAACCAAACTCAAAAAATAACAAAATTAATATTTGTGAAGTCTATACACTTCTTTATGCACATTGTAAATCAGTTTGCATTGTGTACAAATTGTGGTATTGGTCGTTCAAAAGGTGTAATGTGTTAGGCATCTTGGCATTGGGTATATGTCACTAGAACAGAACAGCGAAGAAGCAGATATGTGTGGTGATACAAAAACAAAAGCAGCCAATCGAAGCCCATGTTATTTGTCAACATCGCGAAAAAAACCGCGGACACCAACCCAATTAAAATTGTCTGTATACATATGTGGCCTACGTAAGATTGTGTGCGTAGCTCTTTCGCATTTTCTTCTTTGTGCAGTCAGAATGCCCTGTGCGCATAATCAGCATTTGGAAAGACACAGAATAAAAATGGAAATCATAATTATTTGATATATTGCGAAATAAATTCTGATTTTGATAACTTCCATTGTTAGAATGTTCAAAAAATATATATGATCAATAAATTTGCATATTGTCATAAACAATATACATATGTATAACAACACGTAATGTATAGAGATAAACATGTTATTATTAATTATATATATATTGTAGAACCACTTAAAACATATATTTAGTTATTATTTAAATAATACTTAATATAAATAATAAGCTAAATATTTTGATTTTGAACATATCGCCCGTTTTATGCAATAGGGATTTAACTCGAAATTTTCGATTTCTGGGATTTGGCCATATATTTCAATATCTGGTTAATGCCTTTGAGTCTAGTCTTATAAAATACTCAAAAAGATAAAAATGGCGGAAATAGAAGTGATTTTGTAGTTAACCGTATAAGGAAACTATTTGAAATTATAAAACTTTATTTGCGTTTTCCCAAAAAAAAATTTTTTTGAGTTAGATCCCTATTGCATAAAACGTGCGATATGTTATGGCTCTTCAAATTTCGCATTGGGTAGGAAAGCAAATGACAAAGAAAAAATTGAAACAAAAATGGCGTTAACTTTATTTCGCCACGAAATTACGGATGAAAGAATCAAAACAGAAATTCAACCTGGATTGAAATTTCAGCCAATTTCGTAATTTACTCGCTACATTTTTCGTGAGCGGATTCTCCCTTCTTATACAATTTACGTTCTTTGAATTTACGTTCTTTGACCAAACGATCAGCTGAGAGTGTCGCAACTTATAGATATAAACTATACTATACTGTTTTTGAAAGAGACAAACCTATTTTGAATAGATAGCCAAAGTACATAATAGAGAAGGTGATGCAAGATCACATGTACGCAAAGCCAGACATCACTTTTCTCACAAGAAGAAAGTGCTGTCGACGATGCACAAAACATATTTCAGCGATGAACAGCACGTGCGGTGTCAGCTGAAGCTCACTGTCCCGTAGGGTGTCAAAGTTGTACAGATCGTCGTATCGTGGATAGGCGAGTGTGCAGACCAAAATTTTGCTTTGCACTCAAGTGTGCAGAAAATGGTTGCCAGAGTATGTAGTATATATTTATTTTCTCAATAGATCTCTACATATCGTAAGATTTATTGGCAAAGTGGAGATAATGGGTCGTATTAATAAACAAAAAGCAATTGCTATTTCTCAAATTTTTTGTAATTTGACAAAAATTTGTATGAAGAAACTTTCAAAATTTGAGAAAAAGGCTTGAAAAAGTAATTGCTTTTTTATTAATATAATCTAATATTTTGATAATCACCAAAAAAGTCGCCATCGCCAATTTTCATAAATTGGTCGCCAAAGTTTGTAAAAAATCGCCAATTTGGCGACAAATCGCCAGTACTGGCAAGCCTGACGACGCAACAAACGCGCAATATTGCACAATATATCGATGCTTGTGCAATATAATCGATTTATCTATTATCGATCTATTATAAATCAGCTTTAATTCTTAATCGTCGATATGTTATTTTCTTTATTTTTTAAAAATTCTGAGCTCGCGCACCCCTTGTAACTACGCGCCCCTAGGCAAGTGCCTAGTTTGCCTTAGGGATAATCCGCCTCTGCATACAAGCTAAGCTCAAAGAAAAGCGACTCGCAAGGAAAAAGTGGCAACAAACCCGTCACCCCGACGACAAGAAAAGATTGAATGCACTCACCAAAGAACTCAAAAATATCCTCAAAATTGAACAAAACAGACAAGTTCAACAATATCTCAGTAATATTGATGCAACAGCTGCAACTGATTACTCCCTTTGGAAAGCTGCTAGTAAGCTAAAAAGGCCGATTCTCTCCAATTCTCCTATACGAATGGAAAATAACGAATGGGCGAAAAGTGACGCAGAGAAAGCAAATACTTTTGCACGCCACCTAAAATCAGTATTCACCCCACATGATATTGAACCCTCACTAAGCACATCAACAGAAGTGAAAAATACTCTATCAAATGGACCTCCCCATAAAAAAAATTCGCAATATCGGAGGTAAAAACCGTAATAGCGAAACTCAACCCAAAGAAAGCTCCTGGGTACGATATTATTAATGGCAATGTACTAAAACAATTACCTTACGAAGGCATAAAATTTCTCACCCAACTGTTTAATGCAGTACTAATAACTGCATTCATACCCCCTCAATGGAAAGTCGCTCAGATGAAAATGATTGTGAAACCAGGAAAGTCCCCCGATTCGGCAGCGGCTTACAGACCCGTTAGCCTGCTGCCCATTGTCTCAAAAGTCCTGGAAGTCCTTTTCCTTAAAAGACTCCTACCCAAAATAAAAGAGCGTAACATTATACCTAATCACCAGTTTGGCTTCAGAAGAGGACACGGAACAATTGAACAAGTACATAGACTTACCGAGCAGAGCAGTCTGAGCTTTACGAGAGCTTAGCAGGCGTCCCACAAGGTAGTGTAATGGGTCCAATACTGTACCTACTTTACACATATGACCTCCCAATAGCAGAAGGAGTTACTATCGGCACTTTTGCCGATGACACTGCCGTACTGGCTGCAGACCTCAACCCTAACGTGGCCTCACTTAAGCTTCAAAGAAGTTTAAATAAAATTACCCATTGGCTGAAAGACTGACGGATAAAGTCAAATGAATCAAAATCTGTCCAAGTGACGTTTACCACTAGACGTAACACTTGCCCACCCGTAAAACTCAACGGCATTGATATACCGCAAAGTGACGTAACAAAGTACCTGGGTATGTATCTCGACAGAAAACTAACATGGAGAACCCACATATTCCCCAAACGAAAAGCTCTTGGTATAAAACTGAGAAATCTTTATTGGCTCATGAATCGAAACTCCCAACTATCAATCGACAACAAACTCCTGCTCTACTCAGCTATCTTAAAACCCATTTGGACTTATGGCATACAGCTGTGGGGAACAGCAGCAAACTCAAATATAGAGATTCTCCAAAGATTCCAATCGAAAACCATTAGAATGATTGTAAATGCGCCCTACTACGTCACGAACGACCAACTACATCGTGATCTAAAGATACCTACTATCGCTCAAGAAATCAGAAAGTATGCTGCATCATACCAAATGAGATTATTAGCTCACCCCAACCCACTCATTCAAGCCCTAACGGCAAGACCAATTAATTTCGTACGCCTCAAAAGAAAATCATTTACTGATCTTTATTGATGGACTGCAATAAATGGATGCGCTACTGAGAGCAATACATACATGCTCACCATGTTTATTAAGTTATTATTAATTACTAATTACTTTGGTTGGCAAAATATATTGGAAGCTAAAAAAAAAAAAATTAATAATTAAGTTTCGAAAGTAAAAAAGGACCAAAAGTGGCCCGAATTTTTAAAAAGGTTCAAATATTGCATATTTTCAAAAAGTTCGGTTCAGGTGGCCTGGCTTTAAAAAAGGTTCAAATTGCCACTTTAGTGGCCCAAACGGCAACGCTGGACAAACGTCTGTTGTCAACAACAATCTGACATCAACTGATCGAATGCTAGCGGCTGCCGACATTGCCCGACAACGCTCTCTCACTAATACACATGCAACTAATAATTTCTTTGCATGTATTGGAATGCCGATAACTGCTCTAAATCACAAAAAAATGTATCGCATGCTGATATCTGGTATGTACATAACAAATATTTTATTTTTGATTTATAGATACACATGACATAGTAATGCGATTTAATCATGCACCCACGCGAGGATACGAAGAAGACGTTGGCAGTAAAACAACGATTCGTGTATTAAACTCTCAGGTACATATGCATATCCACTCACCATTTCATTACTGAAACTATAATATCAATTTTTATATACATACTAACGAGTAAATCGCTAAAAGGTCATTAGCAAACCCAATTTCAATTTTACTCATGCACCGATCTTTCAAAATGTCACAATCGCTGCTTGGGATCCGGGAAAATACAATGCTTCTTTAAAACAATGGCTGACATTAACAGATTATGATTTGTTTACGAACTATAAAATATATCGGCATAAGTATTCAAAATCACGGGCATTCTTGATAGATCCACATTCCATATGGCGCCTTTGGCAAACTTTACAAACATTTATCGGAACTCGCCCCATTCGCAAGAATCCACCAAGTTCTGGTTTCATTGGTAAGATATATGCATTAGGGTGGAGCGAAAAATTATTTGTTTTTAAACTGGAATGAAAAAATCAAAATTTAGTGCTTTTTTGGGCTCAAATTAAGTCGTGCAAACTATTTATCAATTCGGTTTAGAGCAAATGACGTTGACTAACATCACCAGCTCCGTCAGAATTGGAAAGGACATGCTTTTGTTTTTTTTTTTTTTGTTTTTTTTTTTATTGTTTTTTTTTGTTTGCTTTTGTTGTTTTTGTTGATGTTGCTGTAGTGTTGGAGAAATTTTATATATATGATGGAGAGTGCTCTCGGTATGCAATGCCTTTGTTGTTATAAATTACACTGGATCACAAAATGAAATTTTTTGTCTGTACTTTAGAAGTGGCTATCCTATCTATATGTAAAATCGGTCGCTGGTTCCGCAAATCGGGTTCATTTTTAATTCTATGGGAAGGTTCTTGAGATATAGGCAATTTACCGTTATTTGGCCAATGGCTCCACTTATTCCTGTATATCTCATTAACGCAGTGAGCTATCTTCGTTCATTTCACATTTTTCTCTAACTCTTATAGTTTCTGAAATATTGACGATTAAATTTAAATTTTTTCGATTTTTTACGAAAAAATTGAATTTGTCTGGCAATATCTTTAAAACCAATGTTTTCACCTTCGGTTTTACTCCTTTACGTGAAGCTCCATTCCATTAGCAAAAAAAATAAGCTATCAACGAAGAAAATCCATGGTAAAATGGAAAAGTTATAGGCGACCAAGTAAATACAGCCATCTCACGCAATGCTACTACACGGGTATATTTTGTGCATGTTATACCCGTAAATGGACTTGTGACTTCTGCGCTGCCAATGTGCTGCTACTGCAGATGTGTAGGTATTAGTAAAGTATATTATAATATATAATAATTATTCATATAATTTTAATTGCGAATTCTGTAAGGCTGCGAAAGAAAAATTTGTACACTAATTTTAGTGTCAATATGTGTACATTTTAATTTGATGGATTTTTTTTGCATGTTAAAAATAATAAAAAATAACATATAGTTATGAAGTTAAATCATTTTATTTTATATGAAGTTTTAATAGTGTTTCCCTGAGATGATACTTAAAAACAATATACATACATATATTATTCTGTTTTTACGATCCAAATTTTCTTGACCTCGCGGGAACACTTAGGGCCGTTTACTCAACCTCTGATTAACGCTAACCACGGTTAAAGTCCGGTTAATCATAATTATCGACTTCATCCAACCATACATTTAGCGTGTGGTCGATAATGCAGTTCACAACTTAACCAGACCTTTATCCTCCGGTTAGCGTTAATCAGAGGTTGAGTAAACGGCGCTTAACGTATTGCCGCCCATTAACCATCCAATTTATCGTACTACACCGTCGTACGATAAATCTCATGCTTCGCCACCAACGTTCCGATTTCAACGTGCGATTTCTCGTCAAACATCATTTTTACTGACGCTTTGTTGAGTAAGCAACAAGCCAATGCATACGGATTGTGCTGGCTCTAGATGTAATAATTGAAAAATGCAAATTTTTGTATTATAAAAGCATATAAGTTATATGTTTATATTTTGGCAATATTTTTGTAGGAATTTATTAAATTTTGCCACTTTTATTTCTTATTTTCAACGCGATGCGCGCGATGCTTTCACTTCAGTGAGAAAAAAATAATGAAGTTTGTCAAACATATCCACTAACCTTCCAATTTGTTGTACAACGCGACAAAATATCGAAATCGTTTGATCTTCATCCAACCGTCTGTCCAACTTGCACAACAATCCCACTAACGTGACGATTTGTTGTACAACTCGCACTGAACGAGCTCAAGTCGTACGATAAATTGGATGGTTAGTTGGCCCTATATGAAAACCCATTTAGGCGCGCTCCTCTTCGATTTACTTCGAATCACTTCGATTTTTCAGCCGCTTCACTTCCCTCGAAAATTTTGCGGTGACAACACTTGCCACAACCAGCATTTGGCGAAAAAATTTAAACATTCACAACACATATTGGCACGCATCAACACACAACTACTCTACATTTTTGGAATTGAACACCAATTTTATTTAAAAAGGATAAGTGGTTAATCCTGCTACGTATACAAAGTGACAGTGAATTATATATTTTTTTTTCGAGTGCAAATAAAGTCAATAAAAATTTAAAAATTATTAATTTAATAATCAAGGTGCAGTGCATATTTTTAAATTTCTTTTATTTCACAAATCTTTTTGCTTCAGTAACATAACCTGCAACAGGTGTTCATTTAGTTGGCCACACAACAACAACAACACCACTGAACTCTGACTTTGTCAATTTTCATATTTCTTAAAAAAAAAAAAATCACTTGCACCGATTCAAGAATATCAATATTAAGGACTGTTGGGTGGCACTGTGGCATTTTCACTGTTTTCCAATCATTTTAGTTCTTCACTATTACTTTATATAGCACCTCACATTTGAGGTTACCCTGCAAAAAAATGTGCGATTAATACTGAACGAGATTTGTCCCGGATTGATCCCTTTAGAGAACAATCGGTCCACAATTAGTCCCCGATTGTTCCCGTACGGGTATAAATGTAGACTAATTGTAGACCAATTGTTCCCGAACGGGTATAAATGTATACTAATTGTTCCCTAACGGGTATAAATGTAGATTAATCGCTTTCATCCGAACGGGTACAAATCTGGATTCCTTAAATGTAGAAATTTTACAAAAATATGCAATGTATTTAAAAAATTGTAGATCAACCGGTAAAACGAATTGAACACCCTTTCTTTTAATAACAATGATGAATAACAATTTTAACAAAATGTTGCCTAAAATATTCTATGAAAAAATCCTTTACATTACGCTCATATAATGCATACTCAAAACTTACAATTTTTTTTATTTATTTATTGAGATTTTTTCAAAAGTAAAACATTATATATCTTTATTTAAATATGCATGAACATTTACAATTTTTTAAAGATTGTTATTAAAAATTGCCTTGGCGAACAGCTTGGAAAAATCTACATTTGTACCCGTTCGTGCTGGAAGCGATTGATCTACATTTGTACCCGTTCGGGATGAAAGCGATTAATCTACATTGGTACCCGTTCGGGTATACAAGTTGAACAATTAGTCTCTTCATAGGACATGCTCGAACAAATGCGATTAATTCACTCCATATAAAGGGATGTAAAATTGTATTAGTCGCATGCTCCCTTGCGATTGATCCCGGACACGTCCCGGATTAATCGCATTTTTTGCAGGGTATATAGTGTACATACTTGTGCACACACACACACACACACGTACATTTATATAGCACTTAGTTGCAGCCTTTGTGTTTTTTGATATTTCTCGTACGTATCCATATATACAATTATAAAATTTTCTGCAAAATAAAAACGAAATTAAAATTAAAATTTCTCGCATATCATTATTTTAATCTTACGGGCCAGTGCGGCAAGTTGGTTATAGGCAAATCCCTTTTAGCTGGTACATTAAATCTATACTAGGTTTCTATCTGTGTCAGTGTATTTGTGGCTCACAGTCCAGTAACCATTTTTTTTTTTTTTTTTTTTTTTTTTTTTTTTTTTTTTTTAAAGTAGGGGGAAGCATCGAAAGCCGAAAAGTGCGAGACTTCAACCCGCTAAACCTAACCTACTCCCGCCCCAGACAATACTCCCACGGAACCACCGGACAAGGTATTACTTCCTGGGAGTGGGGATTAGACGTTTAAGTCTCCAGAATTTAATTACGGACGGACCGACGCCTACGTTGATCTATTAAACGCAGTTGGTTCATAATTGAGGCTGACACCTCGCTAACTATATCCCATATAGCAGAGGACTGGCACATCAGTGCAGTCAAATTTTCCACCGTGACAGCTGTTCCTGATATACCCTGTATTCGCCTACTTTCTGCTAAGAATCGAGGACATTCAAAAAACACATGGTCTGCGCTTTCTACCTTCCCTGGACATTCAGGACAAAAGGGACTCTCATCTAACTTGAACCTATAAAGGTAAGCCCTAAAGCACCCATGCCCACTAAAGACCTGGGTGAGGTGGAAATTGGGTTCGCCGTGCATTCTATCTACCCAACTGCTAATGTTCGGTATAAGCCTGTACGTCCATCGACCTTTCGATGAGGCTTCCCAGCGTTGCTGCCACATTAGGCGGCACCTTCTTCTTATCTCTGCTGTTTCGATGCATGTGATTGGCTTTGTTGCGTTATATAGCTCGCACACTTCTCGTACTTGGATATCAATTGGAGGCATGTTTGCTAGGACTTCAGCAGCATCGCCTGAGATAGTTCGAAATGCACTTATAACTCGAAGAGCGGCGAGTCGATACACTGACTGTATTCCTTTCACGTAGGACTTACGCTCGAGGGCGTCGAGCCACACCGGGGCCGCATAAAGTAAAACTGAGCTAATTGCTCTTGAAATAAGATGCCGACGGCTTGAGCGCACGCATCCCTTGTTCGCCATCATTCTTGAGAGTCCACCATAAATTTTCATTGCTTTTTCTGCCGTGTGATTGAGATGGTCTTTAAATGTTAGCTTGCCATCTAGGATTACTCCCAAGTATTTCAGAGTTGGCTGGGAGGTTATCTCGCAGTCCCCAACAGATACACAAATTTCCTCCTGCACTTTCCTTGTACTTACGAGGAGTACCTCCGTCTTATTTTCTGCCAGGCTAAGGTTTAACAGCGTAAACCAGTGACGAATTCGACAAATTGTATCGTTGCAAACGCGTCGGAGGTCTTCAAGAAGTTTGGCGACTCCTACGACTATTAAGTCGTCTGCATAAGCGATCAATTTCACGTTTGTTGGCTGAGGAAGCTTTAGGACATCATCATACATTACGTTCCATAGCAACGGGCCAAGGACCGAGCCTTGCGGAACTCCACTAGAAATATTGTAATTTTTAACACCTTCGTCCGAATCATATATGAGTATTCTATCAGTGAAATAGCTCAGAATAATGTTCATGAGGTATTGCGGCACCTTGAAATTGCGTAATGCCCTTATTATGTGGGACCATCCAGCCGAGTTAAAAGCGTTTTTTACGTCTAGCGTAATGAGGGCGCAGTAATTTTTTGAGCCCCCTTTCCATCTTTTACCACTAACGGCGGTTTTTGCGATATTAATTACCTCTCTTGTGGCATCAATCGTCGATTTGCCTTTTCGAAATCCGAATTGCCTTTCTGAGAGTCCGCCGGCGTTTTGGATAGCGATCTCCAATCGGTTGCATATTAATTTCTCATATATCTTGCCAATTGAATCTAGCATGCAAATAGGGCGATAGGACGAAGGTTCATCTGGGGCTTTTTTAGGTTTCAGTATCAGAACTAAGCGTTGGATTTTCCATGGGGTGGGAAAGATACCCTCTGCTATACATGCATTATACATCGATGCAAACATGCTTACGTTTGAATTTATTGCCTCTTTTAGGGCTTTGTTAGGTATACCGTCCACTCCAGGCGCTTTCTTATCCTGTAATCTTTTAGTTACCTCCAGGAGTTCTTCTTCTGTTATTAGTAAAGGCCGTTCTTTGGCGTAACCTCGTGGAATTTGTAGTGGCTCTTGTTTTGGGAACAAAGTCTCAATTATCTTGAGAAGGAACATTGAACATGTGGGCGGCTGAGTTTCACACTTGAACTTCGCCAGGCATACTTTGTAAGCTTTCCCCCATGGGTCGACGTTTGCTTCTTCACAGAGTTTATTAAAACAGCTCTTCTTGCTTTGAGCAATGGCTTTTTTCAATGCTTTTTTGGATGTTTTGAAGCATTCCCGTAGCTCTAGTTCTTTATCCGCTCTCCTATTTCTATGGTATCTACGCCGTGCTGCAATACATGATTTTTTGAGCATTGCTATCTCATCATTCCACCAGTATACTGGTCTTCTATGTCGATGAGAAGAGCCACGGCGCATCGCTGCGTCACATGCTGCGACCAACCTTTTTCCCATGTCAGCCACCAGGCTTTCAGCATTTCGATGTTTTGGTGGTGATGTGTCCCATGCCAGATTAAATAATTCGGCCTCGAGATCCCGCCTCCTCCAGGTGTACTTTTGGCATCTCGTACGGACCCCTGGGTGGGGACTAGACGGTTGTGCAACTTCGGCAACGATCGCCATATGGTCGCTATTGGTGTAGATTTCAGAAACATACCACCTTATTCTAGGACTAAGCGAGTCGTTTGCAAACATTAGGTCAATTATTGAAGATTTTTCCCCCTTTCTAAAGGTGCATTTTGATCCGCTATTTATTAGCGTAAGGTTCGCTTGGCTTAGAAATTCAAGTACGAGCTTTCCCCGATGGTTGGTGCGTGAACTTCCCCATGCTGTACACCAAGCATTAAAGTCGCCGGCAATGATTATTGGGACCTTTTCTCTAGCCGCCATTGTTAAATTCAACAGCATACTTTCAAATTCCGTTGAGGAAGCGCTGGGCGGAGCGTAGCAGCTAAATATATAGACACCGAATATTTGGACCCACGTGAAGCCGTTACTTGCGCCTCTTGCGAAAGATTGGAAGGGGCGGCCTTTGCAAGACCATATTGCCGCTTTCCCACTTGAGTCTGCGACCCAGGTGCAGTCAGGCCTCTGGGTGTATTGCTCGCTAAGTATGGCTACATCGATATCTTCTTCTATAACTGTTTGCTTCAGCAGGTCTTGGGCTGCGGCGCAGTGATTTAAATTTAACTGTAGAATTTTCATTTTCTTAGTGCTTTTGTCATCTCGATATTTGTTGGGCACTTTGCGCTGAGGGTAGAGTGATCACCTGAACATAGCATACATTTATAAGCACTGGTGCACTCTTTTGCCTTATGGCCTGCGTTTCCACAACGCGTACACATAGATGACCTATCGATGTTGTTTTTATATTGTCGCGCTAAGTGCCCTATATTAAAGCATTTGAAGCAGCGGTTAAGTGGCGTATGTTCACGTATGCGGCAAATTGACCAACCGATCTTTACTTTATTTGCGGTAAGAGCTTTCTTTGCGTCTTCTGATGGTAGCCTTATAAGTGCTATTTGATTGCCGTTTAAGGTTTTCCGCATCGACACTACGCTTGTTAAGTCTATATTTTGGACTCCACACTCTGCTTTTAGCGCGGCACACACCTCGTCGGGAGTTGTGATCTCATCCAGGTCTTTGCACGCAATCATGACTGTATGAGTTTTTGGTTGAATAACCGCCATTTCTCCGACAGTTTTTTCAAGGACCTCTTTAAAACTATTGGCTCGGTTATTCGGGTCGTTCTTAAGTTGGAGCAATAGGTCTCCTTTCACCGTTTTACGGATATAGGTGACTTTCGTGCCCAATTCGTCCAAGCCGTGGTCGCTTTTTATTTTGCGCAATATATCGGCGTACGATGCCCCCTCTTTTTTTGTTAGGATGATTGCATCCGGTTTGGCTTTACTTTTCCTCTCGGCTGTTTTACTCTTTTTAACAACTTGGACCCACGTTTCATTATTATAAGCGTTTTCAGCTGAAACGCGAGGTGTGGTTATTTTCTCGGCTTCCCTCGTATCATCTTTGATATTATTTTTTGCCTTTTTTGGCGACGGTGCGTGTGCGGCTAGATCACGGGCCCTTTTTAAAGGATTGCTAACGATAGGGGAAGTTTGGGTTGCTTTTCCCAACGATTTCTTAGTTGGATTACCCTCTCTATTTTCCTCTTGATCGTATAACATCTTTATACCGCTCAACAGGTATTTCATAGCCTGATTTATATGCCTTTGCCCAGACATCATGTTCTCCAGCTCTCTTATTTTCGCACCGAGCTGCTTGAAGGAAGAGGTTTTACCCCCTTTAGTGATTGCAGAGGCAGACACTTCCTTTTCGGAACGCGTTTTTGGGATCGCACCATTATCGCTCGCTAATGCTGGTCCAGCAACGCTATGCACCGAACTTGTGGTTTTTGGCGGTGTTCTTGCCACCTTTGAATTCCTTCTAAAAGGGTTCTCCGGTGTAAGCACGAGATTATTTTCCGAGGCCATGCCTCGGTGAAAATTATTGGGTCACCTAACAACTAACAAATTTTATAACTCGTGCTTGGAGGGTTAAGAAATGATAGTTGTCAGTTTGTATACGAGGTTGGCAACGCAAGCTCACTGACAGATAGTTGTCAATTTCTATGCAAGGTTGGCAACGCAGGTAAACTCACTGACAGAACGAGTCAGCTGGATTGATTAAAATAAGAGGAAGACTATTTGTTTATAAAACCTCAAACATCTGCTTCGTCTTCCGAATTCTACAGTAGTCTTTGAAGTACATTACAAACTAAATACAAAATATATAGTTTCATTGAGGCAGCAGAAGCCGTAGTCGAATTCGAGAAAGAATTCAATGAAATACCTGTTTCACAACACAACAGGTATACGATTGTCCCTCATCAAGAGGAAATTAAAGCTCTATGGAGTAAAGCAAAAAATGAATATGACGCAATACAAACGGCAAAAGAAGATTTGAAGCAAGTGGCAGCAATCAAGCGAAAACATAGAACCGCTAACGCTGCCTATGCCAAAGCTGTGGGCGCTATTACAGCTATTGCAGATATGTAGCTACAATACACCAGCCCCACAGCCTGAACCAAAACGTGATAATGACAATTTTGAGCACAATATACGTCTTCCGCCTTGTGATACCGAAGTGTTCAAGGGTGACCATGTTTCATGGCCGTCCTTTAGGGACATGTTCACGGCCATATATATTTCAAAAAACGCCTCACTCCTGTGGAAAAACTTTTCCACTTAAATACAAAAACTTCGGGAGAGGCAAAAGAAATAGTTAAAAGGTGCCCATTAACTAATGAAGGGTTTGCTACAGCGTGGAAAAATCTGACCGACCGCTACGAGAATAAACGTGTTTTAGTTAACACGCAACTGAAAATTCTATTCAATTTGAAAGCGGTCGAATCAGAGTGTGGGGTTTCAATTAAAAGACTCCAACGCGAAATAAATAATTGCATTTTTGCCTTACAAAAGCATCAAATTGAGATCTCAAACTGGGATCCAATTTTTACATTTTTATGCTCCACAAAATTACCAGAATGTATCTTAACCTTTCAAAGAGGAAATTTCTGATAGCATCCAAACTAGCGTTTGCTCTCAATTCTATTGAAACGAGACGCGTCTAACAAAAACCCCCGCCCTACAAGCAGAATACAATCGAGTTATTTCAGAATACGAAACTTTAGGGCATATGGTTAAACTTCCAACTACAATACCACCAGACACATCAGACTGTTATTTCCTACCGCACCATGCCGTCATAAAGGGAGACAGTACCACAACGAAAGTCAGAGTGGGTTTCAATGCTTCTTGTCCCACAAAAGTTTAAACGACGTCTTACATACGGGTCCAGTATTACAAGCAGATTTACCTCTGCTCATTATTCGCTGGAGACTATTTAAGTACGTCTTTAACAGCCACATCGAAAAAATGTATAGGCAAATTTGGGTACAAAGTGATCAAACGAAATTCAAGCGAATAATTTTTCGGACGAATCCGGAAGAACCTATTCGCGTATATGAATTAAAAACGGTCACATTTGGTGTTAATTGCGCGCCTATCTCGCAATTAGAACCCTGCATCAACTTGCCGACGATGTTGAAGAATCATATCCCATTGCATCAAACATACTTCGCACAAGTATATACGTTAATGATGTGCTTTCTGGGGAGCACACTATCGAATCAACAATAAGAGCAAGAGATGAAATCGATAAAGCACTTAAATCCGCAGGGTTCTATTTGAGGAAGTGGACATCCAACTGCCAAACAATACTCAAAGGAATCAGAAAAGCCGATTTATTGAGCGAAGATTTTCTGGAGTTCGAAGACACCAGTACCGCGAAAACTTTGGGGATCAGGTGGAACGCTCATTCAGATCTCTTTTATTTTACAGCTAAATCTATAGAGGATACAAATGCCATAAAAAAACGCGCAATTCTCTCTGCCATTGCAAAACTTTTCGACCCATTAGGGTGACTCGCTCCCGTAGTTATAATCGCAAAAATAATAATGCAAAATATTTGGTTGGAAGGAACCGATTGGGACGAGCCTGTGTCATCAACTACATTAGAAAAGTGGCGAAATTTCATGGAGGATTATACCCCTATCAATGACATCAGTATTCCTCGCTGGGTACATTATACTCCGTCATTCGAAATGGAGTTACATGGATTCTGTGATGCTTCGGAAAAGGCATATGCAGCAACAGTATATCTAAGGGCAAAGGTGAAGAACAAGTTCACGTCAATTTACTTATGGCAAAAACAAGGGTTGCTCCAGTCAAGACAATTTCACTCCCGAGACTGGAGCTATGTGGAGCAGTACTCTTAGCCGACATTATGGAGTCTGTTATAGAAAATCTTTATTTAGGCTATTTAACCATACATCTTTGGACCGGTTCTACTATAGTTTTAGCATGGATTCGCAAACCACCATGTTCTTGGTCCACGTTCGTTGCCCATCGGGTGACAAAAATAGTAGACAAAGTAGGGAGTTCAAAATGGCAACATGTGGATTCATCACCCACCCCAGCTGACTTAGCTAGTAGAGGTATTTCGCCTAGCGTCCTAATTTCCAATTCCTTGTGGTGGAAGGGCCCTTCGTGGTTACACGAAGATCAAGATAACTGGCCAAAACAGGATGAAACTCAGCAGGATGAAACAGCTCAGTTGAGGAGAAAGGGACAACAATTTATACCACACAAATAGATTATGACATTCTAGAAAGCTTTTCTGATCTCCCAAGGGCGCAGAGAGTTATATCTTACATGTTCAGGTTTGCTCGATACACTCATCCAAATACTAAGTCAAATGCAATTTCAGCCGAACAAATAAAAACTACCACCCTGCGCCTTATAAAGGTATACCAACAAGTACATTATGCAGAAGTGTACGAGGCAATTAAAAGCAATAAACATATAGGCACAAAGAGTGAAATACTTTCACTCACCCCTTTCATCAATGACGATGGCATAATGTGAGTTGGAGGACGCCTCCGCGAATCCCTCGACCTAGCAGAGAAGGAAAAAATTCCCTCACGCTTGCCGATTTTGTACCCGGCACCACGCCGTCAAGTTATGTCCGGTCTTTCGGGCTTTGGCCCCGATAGATCGCTTACGGGAAGTGGTCATCAAAAGGGTGTGTCAAAATTGTTTGCTGCCTACCCACCGCTCGGCTGCTTGGACGAGCAAATATTCGTGTCGGCGATGCGGGGATCGGCATCACACACTGCTGCATATGGATGCAAGTGAAACTCGATCTCGACGTTACCACGTCTGATATATCGATGGGTACCCGAGATGCAGACAGCAGTCTCGTCGGGTCTGATCTGGTGCAGGAGCTCAGGCCTGCTCGAGTGGGGCGGGGCCTCGTCGCGTTCGCCCACCACTCCAACACGAAAGGAAGCCAGGTATGGAGCTCCAACGCTACCAGCCACGGCAAACACAAAAGCGGCAAAAATCAAAATTCAGATCCGGATCTGTGATCGCTTCCGTCCCCCGGCCTCTGTGTTCGGGCAATCGTGGACGTGTGTGCTACCACCACTAAAATTAATTGGTACATGGCAAAAAAACTGAAGATAAAGATCAATAAAATTAATGGGATAGCCAGTTGTTTTTTGGTGTTGCGTGGCAGACATGCCCAAACCACCCCTGTATCCACCTATGCGGTGGTGCAAAATTTCAGGAGGGTAACGCCGATCGCACCAGTGGACTCAGCCGTAGCAGCACGCTATCAAAACATCCGTCTGGCTGATCCGCACTTCCATGAGTCCTTCCAAGTACACATCGTGCTGGGAGCGGAAGTAAATGCCAAAATACTGCTGCAAAACAACGTGCCTCCGGGAATCATGGGCGCACTGCTCGCCCAAGAAACAATCTTCGGGTAAATGCTTTCCGGAGCATGTGGATAGGGTAGGAAAACATGAAATGCAGGATTAACCACGTATATTTGTACTAATGTTTTCTCTCCCGTACAGGTCACGAAAGCGGCATTTACTTACCTAAATTTAAGTTAATTTTATATACTGTATTGTGGAACGATCTTCCGTCATCCCTTGTCAAGTTTGGTTTGGAGACAAACCGGTTTCGGCTAATATGCGCCATCTTCAGTGTCTTTTTTCGTTCTGAGTTATTTTGTGTAAGTTCGGTAGTACTTATAGTAACTAACTTCCATCGTTTGGTCACGTACTTCGTGTTCGGGTGACGTGCATGCGTGCGTGCGTGCGAGTGTGTGCGTTTAGGTATGTAAATCTATTATTGTATCCTCATTAAACAGGCACGTACTCGCGTTTTTGAGTTATGATACTTTTGAAGTAAATAGGCTAAAAGTAAGTATACATGTAAATATTCTATATAAAATTGCACTAGTTAATATATTAGCGATTTTAAAGCATAAACATATGTCAAAACTGCTCATCAATGCTTTTCTCTCTAGCTACACATGTGTACATATGTACCCTACCAGACAAGCCTGATCACTTTTTGCTAAAGTCAGTTAAAATGAGCATATTTTTGATTAGTTGACTTGCCCACTAGAACAGTCACACATTTGTTTCTTTCTTTTGGTTTGTATGTGCTCTCTCAATAAGAGTAGACAAATAGAAAAAGTGATATGTTAGAGCGAGAGCACATATTATTCAAGAAATTGGCCAAATATTGGGGAGGAAACTACCAGAAAGTTGGTGTATTCTATGCCAAACCTACTTAATGATGTTAGAAAATGAAATAGTGTACGCCTAGAACATACTAGCGTTTAAAATTTAGTTGTTATTTAATCTGAAAGTGAAGTGTGCCAATACTTTTTTCCGTATAAAAATAGGAATTTTTTCATTACACGAATTAATGTGCTTAAACCATTCCATCAATCAATGTAATTTTTTCTTTACCGTATTCTTAATACTTGTACTAATGCAACAAAAATAGGAAATAATAAAAAATGTATTTCTTTGGAAGAGTATTTTGAGGTCGAAACCAACTTTGTCTGCTGTGCCAATACTTTTTTCCGTGAGTGTATACTCATAAATTTTTCATCTCAATTGCAGAGCTTGGTCATGAAATTGCACAGACCTCACATCACATTCAACAGCCCCAGCTAGTCCATGAATCCTCCAGCAATGGCCAACTTTTGGTAATTGTTCAGCCAGAACGGCTGTGCTCACGCATTAGCAAACAAACCCCGCTGTTGTGCCGTAGACCGTATGGAATGGTGCAATAAAATTCATTTGATTGTCCATGGCACAGATCGAGGTAAGCTGTTGAAATTGGAAGCTGCTTACCAGGTGAAATAGTATATAGTGCTTAAATTGGGAAAAGATTGTAACAGTGACTTTTTTTAATTATAAAATTGGTTGCATTTTATAAAATTTGTATGTGTACACACTAGCTTTATATGAAACGCTGCAATGCATTCATTGTTTGCTTTGTAATTGATTGTTTATAATTATTTAAATTAAATTTAGTATTTAAGAAAATTTGTCAATAAAATTCATAATTTTAAGATGAAAATAGCTAATTTTGAATATATTTTATTTTTCCGGGAATGCAGGTGAGTACATTTTTTCAGCACATTTAGCATTCGCTTTGAGTAGTTTTTGGTGAAAATTATGAGCACTTTGAGCATTCGCTTTGAATAGTTTTTGGTGAAATTTTTCAGCACTTTCAACATTCGCTTTGAGTAGTTTTTGGTGAAAATTGTTAGCACTTTTAGCATTCGGTGCGAGTAATTTTTGGGAACTTTTTCAGAACTTTTGTCATTTGGTGCATGGTGTTTTTGATGTAAACATTCAACAGTTTTGTTGCTAGCGCAAAGTACTTTGTCAGTATATTAATGATGATTTACATGCGAGTAAGATATATTATTTGGTTATGTGAGTATACCATTAGTAAACAAGTAAGGAAGCCTAAGTTCGAGTGGAATCGAACATTAGATACTCACTGTATGCTTTCATTGTTTGTTTGCGTTTGTTCGATATAGGGTGTATTTTATATGAAACGAGTGCTGCATAAACAGGGCGCAGCCACGCCCATTTTCAAAATTTATATCAATCATCCAAATAAGCATATAAATATTATTGTTAGTGCAAAATTTCATACCTCTATGACTTTTAGTTACAAAGACTTCACGTTACAAATTCCAAAAGGGTGTTCCAGAAATATCTTTGTTAAAAAGTGGGCGTGGTCATAAACCGATTTCACTACATATTTGCGTGTCTATTAACACATATTATAAAAGTGTATAAACCAAGTTTCGTCATAATATCTCAGTTATTTGTCGAGTAATAGGCTCGTAGATTTCTTTGTATAAAAAGAGGCGGTGCCACGCCCCTTTATAGTTCCCATATATATAAGTGGGCGTGGCCGTCAACCGATTTTGATAATTTTTCGCCAAAACATTTGTCTAAGTAAGCAAATTACGCGTACCAAATTTCATCGATATATCTTTATCGGTTTCTGAGTTATGGCTTATAAAACTTTCAATATTTGCCCCTTAATAAGTGGGCGTGGCACCGTCCATTTTCAAAATTTTTTGTATTTTTTGTTTTATGTCCGTAGTTGGACTCATGCCACAAAATTTCAGTGATAGATCTTTATATTTGACAGAGATATCGCTTAAAATGATTTTATTAGGCCCCTTTATAGTTCCCATATATATAACTGGGCGTGGCCGTCAACCGATTTTGATAATTTTTCGCCAAAACATTTATCTAAGTAAGCAAATTACGCATACCAAATTTCATCGATATATCTTCAACGGTTTCTGAGTTATGACATATAAAACTTTCAATGTTTGCCCCTTAATAAGTGGGCGTGGCACCGCCCATTTTCCAAAATTTTTGTACTTTTTGTTTTATGTCCGTAGTTGGACTCCTGCCACGAAATTTCAGTGATAGATCTTTATATTTGACATAGATATCGCTTAAAATGGTTTTATTAAGCTCCTTTATAGTTCCCATATATAAAAGTGGGCGTGGCCGAAATGTACAATTTGTGTGATGTCAGCTTAACGAATACACGAATTATGTTATCAATGTTGCACATACGCCGTGTACTACTGCAGTTACGAAGTCTACTAAGTTAATCTGCATTTTTGTGAGCATTTTTCAACCGATTCCAGATTTTATAGGCTCATTTGAAAGATATTTTTTTACAGATTCCTCCTAAAATTAAAGTACATAAACAGATGTAACCATCTTCATGGCAAAAATGTGTGAAATCAAAAAATTGAGATTTTTCCATTTTTTCCGAAATTTAGCCTTAACTTGTCACGGCTAGGCATCCTCGGATCGGGTTGAAATTTTACTATGTTATTTACTACAGCTAACCTCATATTTTTAGAAACACACATTTATGGATTTTCAATATTTATTTTTTTCTATACAAGCTGCGACCAGTCTAGTAATTATACATAAATATATAAAAAATATAAAATTTCTTTTACCTAAAACGCGCAATCAGGTAAGACATATTTCTGATTTTGTTAGTTCGTATAAATGCGTTTGGTCCGTGTATTTTATTCGGCCTTGAAATTGTTAATAATTTTTGTCGCAAAATGGACCTCGTTTTCAGGATCAGCGCATGAAAGGCCATAAGATACGACGTTTAAAATTCATTCCGTTTAAAATACACTTTCAACCATACCCATCTACTCCATCTTATTAAAAAAAAAATATATATTTTTTTTTCGTTAATTTTATTTAGCGAAAAGCGAAAAAATTCAAGACTACGTATTACCAGCGATGGTAGAAGTGATAGCTATTTCGAAGAAAACCAATTCCTCATCATCAGACTTCTTTTCGGGTTCAAGTCGGGAATACGCAGTCTTGAACTTGTTCGCTTTTCGCCAAATAAATTTAATTAAAAAATCTTCTGTGTACCTACACAATAATTCAACAAGTAAATTAAAATAGAAAGGCAGGGTGTTGCAAATGCACATTACTTCCGGCTAACCGAAGCATAGACCGCCTAAAATTTCTTAACAAATTTGTGTTATCTCATGAAAATCATGTGTACATAAAAATACAACAGTAAAGTTGAGCGAGTAAGGGTGGCAAAAGAAAAGCGACAAAAAGTTCAACTGCGTACCAGACCGTGTTTGGGTGAGTTGGTTAGCGCGTCGCTAACATTAACACCTTCTCACGGTGGGTCTAAGTTCGATTCCCGGCTTTATCCCGAAAAGAAGTCTGATGGTGACGAATTGGTTTTCTTCGAAATATCTATCACTTCTACCATCGCTGGTAATACGTAGTCTGGAACTTGTTCGCTTTTCGCCAAATAAAATTAAAAAATTTTCTGTGTATCTATACAATAATTCAACAATTAAATATTTTTTTCGTATAAAATATAGCAAGCACTCTACCCATGCACCACAGCGGCCAAACCCCACAGCGGGACAAAACCCCCCGAAAGATTCGTTTTGTATAAAATTGAACCATCTTTAACTAAGAGATGCTTTATTCGCATACATTTCTTTTTCAGGAAAAAATCAATGAGAATAATAATTTTTCGAAATTGGTAATTCGAAATTTAGCGCTTTCTGACGAAGTACTAGATATAATTGTAGAATTTGTTGAGCCGTAGGAAAGTGCAAGAACCGTAGGAATTTTACCACAATTAAATTAACACGCTAACCGTTAAACCGTTCACGAAATATCTGGGAGTCATATTGGATAGTAAGCTGGCGTGGAGGCTCAATGCGAGGAAAGAGTCAAGAAAGCCACCAATGCGATGTATGCCTGTAGCAGAGCACTTGGCAAAAGTTGGGGCCTATCGACTCAACTAACACACTGGCTCTTCACGTCAGTTGTGCGTCCAATAATGCACTACGTAGTTCTAGTCTGGTGGACGGCACTTGATAAAAAGGTGAATGCAAGAAAGCTAGAGGGATTACAGAGGATTTCTAGTCTGTGCACAGGTGGGAGACGAAATAGATAAATGCAAATATCAACAAGTTTATGCGTACCAAAGACTTTATACCATTTATGAATGATAGAAATTAAATTTTATCTGTTTAATTGAATAAGTTACAAATACTCAAATTTATCTTGTACATATGAACAATCCGTTGTATGGGAGCTATATTTTATACTGGATTTGGGCGATTCCGACAAATGATAAACTTTACATAAAAATACATAGTATTTCGGCACAAAGTTATAACACTATTTCATGTTCATCGCTGGTATAAAAAGCAGCAAATGATAGTATATCGCTCATTTACTTCTATACACAGTAAAAAATTATAGTTTATTTCTAATATCATTTGGTACTTAATTTAATCATTCTTGGAACTAAATTTGAATTTTAATACCAGAAAATCTTATTTTTAAACTATGAGAAGTTTCACAATTTTATTTATTCCAAAATAGTTTCAAAATAAAGCCTTAAAAAGTATTAAAATCCTCTCTAAAGAAGTTAAATCATTTATGGTTTAAAAACAAATCCTGAAAAGTATAAAAAACTTTCTCTTTCTCAATTATATTACCATCAAAGTATTTTTGGTTTGAAATCAAAACCAAAAAAAGTATTAAAAAAATTATTAGAAAAAAGTAAAAAAAAAATCAAACAAAATGTTTCTGAAACTGCAATCCGGAGGAGTAATTAAATCTACTCAAATAAATGGCCCGAATCGAATAATTGTAACAAGTAAGTAATGCAGGAGATTAATTAAATATCGTGAGGGTAAATTTTGCTTTATTTTTTCAGTCATAAGGCAGTTGAGGGTCCCTCTTTCAATATCACTGCAGGAACCGCGACGGTGCCGAAATTTCCCTGGACATCTCCAAAATATTAGTATAAAAGTGAAAATATGTATATATATCGAGACCTAACCGCCATAATGGAAATCAACAATTTACTATCACATGCATCAACTCACGAAATTTCATGGCTGTGTAATGTGCAGTTTCGAAGTTAGAGACTAAATAAATTTCAAGGCTGCATACAAACTGTATGCAAAACAAATTAAAAAAAACTGTGTCCGGTAAAATTTACTTTTTGTTGGATACACTTTTATGAGGATTAGGGCTCGATATATAAGGTACTTTAGTGTTTGCTACTACTGTTTTGGATTTTTATGTAAATAAACTATGTTAACGTTATTCAATTTCTCATTCATCTTTGGGATAATGGGTTATTTGCAGTATATCCACTGGAAATTTTATGGGGGTTTATTTTTAAATCAAAAAAAGTATACAATTCCAATTTTCGGATAGATTTAATAACATTTAAACTATTCTTATTACCAAAAATATTATAAAAATAATCAAAATTTGGTTTTGATTTAATTCCATAGAAGTATAGAATTTATTCCAATTTTGGATTGATCTTATACCATTTTTACTATTTTTAATACCACAAATATTCTAAAAATAATGAAAATCTGGTTTTGATTTAATTCCAAAAAAGTATTAATTTGACACCAAGAATAATTTCAGTCTCTCAATATTCTCTTCTTTTTTTTAAACCAGAATGGTTTTAATTTTATGCTTTTTGGCATTGTTATATATAAATACTAAAATGGAATTAAAATTAAACTAAAATTTTTACTGTGTACTTTATACCTTAATAAGCTGATTTTACGAAAAAGCCCTTTAAGTTTTCGATCGCTATATATGTATGTACATCAATAGTAGTACATACACTCAAAAAAAAAATTAATCAGATTATGGAAAAATGGGAATGATTCGGCGCTAAAGACATATTTCCATATTTTGATGTACAATTTTCTTTAAAACGTGGTTTTTATTCCTTGATTTTTCAGTGTATAGCACAGATAATTTTTTGATCTCAAACTCTAAATTTTCAATATATCAGACCGAAATTTCGTCATATAATGCACATACATATACCCTGCAAAAATCATTGGATTATATGCTCCATTTGTGGTAAGTTGGAGTACTTTCAAAGTGACCACTAACATAGCCCAAGCGACCGATTCGTGTATCTGCATCGGTTCGTAGTTAGCCGAACATAACAAAAACCAAATTTTTATCGCGACGAAGACGATATGTGTATCCATACATAGCTACATACATACATATGTTTGAATGTATACACGTCATTCGTCGTCGTCGCGATAAACATTTGGTTTTTGTTGTTATGTTCGGCTAACTGTTAGGTACTCCATCAATTAATCCAATGTAGGTACTCCATAGATTAATATGATTGTTAAGCGGGACTGGAGTATATACTCCATTGCAATGACATGCAATGTTAAATGGACCATATTTTTTGTATGAAATGTGGCAAGTTCTGGAGTAAGCGGTTGGTCCATAGCGAGCACTCCATGGATTAGCGAATGGAGTACTCGGAATTTTTGCAGGGTACGTACATACACACACATGCATGCATACCCACCCTTACCTGAAAACTCGCGTTTTTGAGTTATGATACTTTTGAAGTAAATAGGCTAAAAGTAAGTATATATCGACGGCTGAGAATAAGATCGCCCTATTTCAAAAATTGTTTCCAGAACGCCCTATTTGAAAAATTTTTTCAATAACGTCCTATTTCAGATTTTGCTTCAAGAACGCCCTATTTGAAAATTTGTTTCAATAACGTCCTATTTCAGATTTTGCTTCAAAAACGCCCTATTTCAGAGAAAATTCCATATATATTTCTCTGAAATAGGGCGTTTTTGAATACTTGTCTGAAATAGGACGTTATTGAAACAAATTCTGAAATAGGGCGTTCTTGAAGCAAAATCTGAAATAGGACGTTATTGAAAAATTTTTTCAAATAGGGCGTTCTGGAAACAATTTTTGAAATAGGGCGATCTTATTCTCAGCCGTCGATATGTAAATATTCTATATAAAATTGCATTAGTTAATATATTAGCGATTTTAAAGCATAAACATATGTCAAAACTGCTCATCAATGCTTTTCTCTCTAGCTACACATGTGTACATATGTACCCTACCAGACAAGCCTGATCACTTTTTGCTAAAGTCGGTTAAAATGAGCATATTTTTGATTAGTTGACTTGCCCACTAGAACAGTCACACATTTGTTTCTTTCTTTTGGTTTGTATGTGCTCCCTCAATAAGAGTAGACAAATAGAAAAAAGTGATATGTTAGAGCGAGAGCACATATTATTCAAGAAATTGACAGTTTGCCGCAAAAATAAAATCGAAAGAAACGTCAAACGGTGATGAAAAAAATTTAACAAAAGAATTCAAGTTTCCTAATTTATTTAGAATAAGTAAATGCATTTCACAAAATAAAAAGCTTAAAACTATCATCCGACATAGGTAAGTTGCAATGTACAAAATTTGGGTTTTATTTATGTATACTCATAAATTTTTCATCTCAATTGCAGAGCTTGGTCATGAAATTGTACAGACCTCACATCACATTCAACAGCCCCAGCTAGTCCATGAATCCTCCAGCAATGGCCAACTTTTGGTAATTGTTCAGCCAGAACGGCTGTGCTCACGCATTAGCAAACAAACCCCGCTGTTGTGCCGTAGACCGTATGGAATGGTGCAATAAAATTCATTTCCTTCCACTTCGTCCATGGCACAGATCGAGGTAAGCTGTTGAAATTGGAAGCTGCTTACCAGGTGAAATAGTATATAGTGCTTAAATTGGGAAAAGATTGTAACAGTAACTTTTTTAAATTATAAAATTGGTTGCATTTTATAAAATTTTTATGTGTACACACTAGCTTTATATGAAAATCTGCAATGCATTCATTGTTTGCTTTGTAATTGATTGTTTATAATTATTTAAATTAAATTTAGTATTTAAGAAAATTTTTCAATAAAATTCATAATTTTAAGATGAAAATAGCTAATTCTGAATATATTTTATTTTTCCGGGAATGCAGGTGAGTACATTTTTTCAGCACATTTAGCATTCGCTTTGAGTAGTTTTTGGTGAAAATTATGAGCACTTTGAGCATTCGCTTTGAATAGTTTTTGGTGAAATTTTTCAGCACTTTTAACATTCGCTTTGAGTAGTTTTTGGTGAAAATTGTTAGCACTTGTAGCATTCGGTGCGAGTAATTTTTGGGAACTTTTTCAGAACTTTTGTCATTTGGTGCATGGTGTTTTTGATGTAAACATTCAACAGTTTTGTAGCTAGCGCAAAGTACTTTGTCAGTATATTAATGATGATTTACATGCTCTGTTAGAACGAGTAAGATATATTATTTGGTTATGTGAGTATACCATTAGTAAAAAAGAGGTGACATATAAAATTGGGAGGAGAAGTGCTCACTTTTTTCACGCGGCCTGAACAAAATTGACTACTTTTTTAAGGACTGTAGCCATTAATGTCAATGCTCATATAAATACCTATAATATGCTCATCTGTCTGGTAGGGTATGTACATCCATAGTGATAGCGCGCATATACACCTCGTCGAAAAATATGAATTAGTGAGAAGAGCGCGAGTGAATGATGAAACTGACTATGGGGGGTTATAAAGCACACTTGGGGTGAACATATATTAAAAAATTGAGGAGACCTTTTTTTAATTTTTTTTATTTGATTTCAAACTTTTGGAATTTTTTTTTTACCCTGCAAAAAAAAAAACAATATATAATAGAACCTATATAGCTAATTCAAAAATGAGCTTTTGCATTTCATATTGTGAACCATTTTCTATATTACAGATGTAAATTGGATGATAGATCTTCTATACACTTTATTTTTTTTAATTTTGAATATGTCATTATAAATGTAATTTGAAAAATGCACTTTTAGCCAGTTAGGAGAATAATTAAAACACGCGAAGGCGCACGTGAAATTAATATCTGTTAATGTGATCTGATAAAGAATATGTTAGTTCATAAGACAAAAAAAACCAAGCTACCTTTTTTTTTGTTTTTTTTTATTTTATTCCTTAAAGTTGGCGAAGAAAAATTTTTTTTCTATATTTTTTATCAGTATTTGAAAAATCATTAAAATCAGATTTCAAAGTTAGAACAAACGAGAATACTTCCTAGAAAAGTAGAGGTCATTTTCTATATTTAGATGTCAAAACCAAATATATATGTCGATAAATGGCTTAGATAGAGCTTTTCGTATCAGGTCATAAAATTCATAATTCATATGACATATTTTTTGTTCAACTTTGAGGACCCTGTATGGCTAAACGAAACGGAACTCAAAAAATATTACATGGGCTTTTTTTTTGTCCCATAAGATATCTGTCGATTGCAGTTAAAAAATATTTATTTATCACTACTTTAATTTCCAATTTATTTTTGGCCAAAAAATCCCATTGTGCGGCATGTTAATATCGACGCGTCGGTCTCCTGCCAGAAAAACGAATGTGAAATTTTTTTTAAGTGCGATGTCTTCTCTTTATCGGGTATATATTGATGTAATAACAATTAATATTTGTATAAATGCTTGCGTAAACATACATACATAATATGTACGTGTATGTACAAAAGTATATATACAAATATTAATTGTTATTATATCACCCGATAAAGAGCAGACATCGCACTTAAAAAAAGTTTCACATTCGTGTTTCTGGCACCAGGCCGACGATATGTCCTGTATATATCAATGGATGTTAAAGTTTTAGTAAAGGTAAATAAATTCTTATGCACATAGGTAAGGAAATAGAACGTTTACCAAGTGAACCAGATTTAGGAGCAGTCCCAAACGTTATCAGATTGGTATGACCGATTCCACGGAATGTAAATGCATTTGTGGGAAACTAAAGACTTGAGAGCCTTAAAAAATAAGAAATCTCGCATTTCTAAATTATATAAGAAGACAGGCTTGCAGAAAGTCTACCTTCAATGCTTAACTTTACGACATAAATATTTTACATTTAACAAAAAGTGCTACAATGAGTATCTGAGAAAAATGAAAAAGAACATTTTTCGCAACCCTAAATCGTTTTATGGTTTTGTGAATTCAAAACGCAGAGTGAGCGGATTTCCCTCATCTATGAGCTTTCGGTATAGTGTGTCTAATTATAACACAGCTCAACAAAAAAGTCGATATTTTGGTGCAGCCCTGCTTGTAACTGCAGTTGGTAGTATACGATGTACTGATACAAAAATGATAATAACTTTTTTGAATCGTACGTGTAGTTTTTGAGATATGAGCCCTTAATATGTTAAGACATATTTGGCCCGATAACTTTTTTTTTGCTAATCCTATCAACGCACGTTTGATGTCGTTGAAAAGGCGACGTTCCACCGCTTCTATCGGTGTAATCATTATGAATGTATTTTTATAAATGTCAGAGAAATTGTAAAAACAATCTCAAAAATTCAATTTTTTGTTTTGTAGTGTGTTGATAGGATACGCAGAAATTTAGTTATCGGGCCAAATATGCCTTAACCTATTAAGGCAAGGGTCTCCACTGCCTACGCGCTTCCGCGCTTTTTGTTTTTGTGCCGCGCTTAAGCATAGGCAAGCGCGCCGAAAATCACCGCGACCGCGCATGCTATCCTCTCGCCTACAAACGAAGTTTAATGTTATACCCATTAGGAACGGCAGCGCAAAATTACTATTAATTTATGTAAAATTACCTATACAGGAATAATTTTGGAATTGTTTTTGGTCTAAACTATTTTTTCACTATCAGACCTGGAAGACAAAATTAGGTGTTAGTTTATTTTATTATATTGAACACTTTTAAAAGTATTCAAAGAAACCTGAATTTTGAAAGCAATCAATTCCGACTGGGTTTGTGTACACGCCATTTTTGGCTGCCATTTTTCTTTTTTATTTTCTGCAGAAGCTTACGAAAGCGAGGTAACGCCCACGCACTGAGAAAAATGTATTACATCTTTTATTTGAAAATTAAGATTTGATTCGGAATTAGATAGTGATATGTGTATGTTCATATGTACATATGTATGTATGTACGTATATACCTATGTAGATTTTTTAACACCCTTTTATTAGCTTCACCTGTATGCATATGGGTAATTTCGCTGTTTTAGCTATAAATTAAACTTTAATTATTAAAGCGTGCGCTGATAATGAAAAATATAAAAACGCACAACACCTGCTCCGTCTGCAGAAGAAATCGATAGAATATAAAAAACTAAAGAATGCGCAGCTATGTTAAAAATCGAAGCAAAAATTTAGTAATAATTGTTTGAACATTTTCGATTTCGATCACTATTACCAGTCCCTGAATTATATAAAATTTATTCGGTTTTATTCAGAACCAAAAATAAAATTAAAAAAATTAAAATAAAATTAAAAAATATTTAAAATATTTAAAAAAAAATACCCAGAAATAAATTTATTCTCTTTATCTACCCCTCTCAAACAATTATCAATTTATAAATTTTCGAAATTTTTCGGGTGTAATTTTAAAAATGGAGGAAGTGGGCGGCCGCAATTTTTTTGCTCTTATTGTCGGCCATGATTTTTATGTCAATGTACCGTTGCTCGCGCGTCCATAAGGGCTTTGTGGAGATCACTGTATTAAGGGCTCATATCTCAAAAACTACACGTAAGATTCAAAAAAGTTGTTATCATTTTTTTTTATATCAATGCATCGTATACTACCAACTGCAGTTACAAGCACGGCTGCACCAAAATATCGACTTTTTTGTTGAGCTGTGTAATCAAAGCATTGGCAATCTCTTTGCACAATTTCTCTAATTTAATTATTCTAAAGATAGCTTAAATTTCAGCATATACCCATACCATCTTTCTCAAAATAAAACAATTAATGTTGCCTATATAAATTCAGATGAAGTTTTAGATCACCTTAAATCCCTAAAAGAGTCCTTTAGTTATGGTCCGGATATGATCCCCGTATGTTTCCTTAAAAAATGTGCGGATCATATCGACGCTTCCAAACAATACTGTACTAAGTCGACTTAGTACATTTTCCTGTTTTTGGCGTTTTAAAGTACAGCGTGTCTTAATTTAGATGCTGTCTAATTTTGGTATTAATCGGATAATCCAATCAAAAGTTATAAGCAAAAGTGTACATATAATACAACTAGAGATTTTTACAGAATAAAAAATTTGAGAGCTTGCCATGGAAAACCACGTAGCAAATTTTTATTTTTTTCTTACGGTTTTATATAAAGCGTACCCTGACTTTGATATTGTCGAGTTTTGGTGTTGATCGTTCAATCCAAACAGAAGTTACAAGTGAAAATATACTTAGCATACAACCGAAGTTTCATATCGAGTTTAAACTTTGAGAGCTTCTCCTGCAAAACACAGTTTTCAGACTTAGTACAGTTTTGTTTGGAAGCGTCGATATTATCTACATTTGTCAAAGCTATTCAACCTGTCATTGAAATTTGGCATTTTTCCTATTGCTTGGAAAGAATCCTTCATTATTCCTTTACATAAAAGCGGTATTAGATCTTCAATTGAAAATTATCGAGGCATAGCAAAATTGTCTGTTATCCCAAAACTGTTTGAGTCAGGGACCGTAATCATTATGAGTTTTATAATAGAAATCGCCATTTAATCATTATATGTTGAGTTTTTTTATATTTCATCAAAAATAATCATAATTTTTTGAGTTTTATTTTTTTTGATCAGAAATAACACTTATTCCTTGAACGATATTTAATCTTTCAGAAATAATCATTATTGTGTGAGTTTCATTTTTTGATCAGAAGTAACACTTATTCCTTGAGTGATATATTTATCGTTCAGAAGTAATCATTATTGTGTGAGTTTTATTTTTTTCGATAAGAAAATATCACTCATTCACGAAGTTATATCGATGGGAATTTTTTAGTAATTATATTCCAGAGCACTTCAGAGAAAATTTGAGTTTTTCGAACTAGCAAAAAAATAAAACTCAAAGAATAATAATTATTTCTGAGCGATAAATATATCACTCAAGGAATAAGTGTTATTTTCGATCAAAATAATACAACTAAAAAAATAATGATTATTTCTGAGCGACAAATATATCACTCAAAGAATAAGTTTTATTTTTGATCAAAAAAATAAAACTCAAAAAATAATGATTATTTTTGATTTTTATGGACATCGCTTAAAATTTTTCGATCATAGTGGATTCGGATAGTACTCTTTCAGATATGCACACACACAAACTCAATACTCTTCTACGATGTTTGCAAGTATTTGATTTTTTTCACTGAAAATATAACGAATAATGATTATTATGGGTCCCTGGTTTGAGTCGATTGTTAGCAACCAGATAAAAAATTCGATTGAGTCATTGATTGGGAACTCTCAGCATGGTTTCTGTAGGGGTATATCAACCATCACTAACCTTCTGGAATTTACAACAAGTGTTTCTAATGGGTTTAGGGAAAATGCTAAAACGGGTGTTATTTATACTGACTTTAGTAAAGCCTTTGACAAGGTTAATCACAATTTACTTATCCACAAGCTTCAACTACTGGGTTTTCAACCTATCCTCCTAAACTGGATTTCTTCTTATATTTCTAACAGAATACAAAGGGTTGCTTTTAAGAATGCCTATTCATATAGTATTGATGTGCCCTCTGGGGTTCCGCAGGGCAGCCATCTCTGGCCGACTCTGTTCTTGTTGTTCATTAATGACATCTCATGTGCTGTAAATTATTCTAAAGTTTTAATGTACGCAGATGAGGTGTAGGAAAGAAGTAATAAACCTGGAAGAATTTAGAACTGAGCTTGCCGACACCCTTTGCACAAATTTTACCACCAAGTGATTTACGACATGCCAATGTAGGGCATGTGGTCCGCTGTGGTGCAGTGGGTAGAGTGCTCGCCTGCTATGCCAGAGGTCTCGGGTTCAAACCACGGTCCGAGCCAAACACCAAAAAATTTTTCTAATTAGTAAAAATCCGATTATTGGATTTTTTAAGAGCAGCGGTCACCTCTCGGCAGTGGGCGGCATACCCTTCGAGAGTATTTCTGCCATGAAAAAGCTTCTCACAAAAAATGCATTCGCCGTTCGGAGCCGGCATAAAACTGTAGGTCCGCCCAATTAGTAGGAAAAACAAAAAGGAGCACACCTCGAATTGGGAGAGAAGCTCGGCCATAAAACTCGTCAGAGTTATAATAGCGCCATTGTATTATATTATATTACAATGTAGGGAACGAAAAGGAGTTTATGAGTTCCATAAATAAATGCAAATATTATAATTGTGATTAGCCTACACCATTGGTTTGTAAAAAATTTTAAATTTCTTTATGTGACAACAAAAAACCAGTGCTTCGCTTTATTCCATGACTGAACATATATAAAGATATTTGTGAAATATTTATGGCCTTAATGCCCAAAGTATCAAATTTGATACAAACTTAATTTTGTCAATAAAACGATTAAAATTAAAAGTTAAAGTTGTATCATCTAGTGACTGAAATAAAATCATTTATAATTTTTTAATATTGATTTGGAAAATCAGGCTTTTAAGGGTTAATAACTTTTTACCATTTTAATTACTTCACCGTATCCGATTTTAAACTAAAAGAAAAAAAAAACAATTTTTAAGTTTAAAGTTAAGGTCACTGCGGAGGCAGAAGATATTCATTAATTTGAATAAAAAGATACAGTTATGTTTACTTTATTATAAGACAAAAAGCCCGCGCGCCCGCCCCTATTATAACTCTGAAACTCAAAATTTTTTTGATATATATTTAAATACTCCACCCTAATATACATGTATGTAGTAGTATATGCAGGTGCAGCATTAAGCAAAATACTTACTTTTTCTCCAAAAATTACAGGTCTTGCCTTGCTGCTACCCTTTTGTCCGCACATCGATTTTATAGAGTATATTCCTTCGACGCGTTTAAATGGTCGCTGCCACTACTACAGTAACGAGGTAAAAAATATAGGTATATAATTTTTAATCTATCGATAACACAAATAATATTAGAACTGGTAAGAATTTCTGAAACGGACCACCCAAAACATAAAATATTTCCATTCTGGTTGGCAGTGGCATTTTTGGAAAGCTCTTTGTGGCACTAATAAACCACGGATTTGGTTTTTGGCGACTATATATTTTTGTTATATAAGAGTCAAGTTTTCTCAAGTGGGCCACCTAAAATCGATTTTTCGATATTGTATGGTTTATGGAACAATAAAATTTATTTAAAAGAAAAAATAACATAGTAGACACGGGAGACGTGAGCGGATTCGAACCCGCGCCGTACAATTCGCAGTCCCTGCACCTCACAAGTGAGCCATTTATATACCTACCGCATCGTTGTCAAACAGCGTACTTCAGTAAGTAGTTTTTGCACGGTCACGCTCAGCAATAAGTATTTAAGCTTTTCATATCCCTGCAGCGAAAATACCAGTTTGCAGTACAATCATATTGTACATGTGAAATTTTTCATACTAAAATTCCTAAATTTGGAAATTTGTTGAAATAAAATAAAAAAAAAACATTATGTCAACCACATTAAAAAAATTTTAAAGACATTTTATTACTTTTCGAAAAAAAAAAAAAATGTCTCGTGCGAGAATTGAACCCGCGACCCTGCGATACAAACCTGTAACAAAACCACTCAGCCAAGCCGCAACTTTCTGTTGCTGTGTCAAATTCAGCATTTCATTACCCACTAACTCAACATGCGTACAGTATCCATGTGTAAAGCATAGACCGGCAAAAGTGTCCCGAACGGGCAAATGAGAAACATCATACTTACACATTTTAACCAGTAGCTTAAATCGGTCTGCCCTCTACGACAAAAATTCTTTCAGAATTTTGTCGTACTATAATGTAAAGTCATATATTGTTTTAACGTATTTATCATCATATCACATACATATGTACCTATGTGGGTATTTCATTTTAAATGTATGAATGTATAAGTACATGCCACGATAAAATAATAAAAAAGAAATACATATAGGAAATAAAAATCTTTTATAAGAACCACCAAGTGTGATTTATTTTACGAATCGAAATTTTTGTTGTCACAAAAAGACAGAAATAAATGATTTAAAAAGTATTTATCATAGACAAAAATTTTTACTTTCAAATATTTTTGTTTTTTGTCTGTAAAAAACCCAAAGGAATTTTAAGGTTGACAATTATATTCAATCTATGAAATATAGTTAACGTTTAGTTCTATTCAATTTGAGTATACATTTTTTTTCCTATGGCTGCCTATGCCCGCCTTCATAAAATAACTTATTGGAAAGGTATACATAGGTATTCCATTTTTATAGGTTCTATAAAAGAAAAAGCCATTACCCAGTCATTTGAAATGCATTCCATTTTTTGACTTAATTATCAGAATTGAAAGGTAGATGAAGATAAGATTAAGCACATCTCACACTGAAAAACTCTCATTGTATGTGAATACACACGCTTTCGCGTTTACTTATGCAATGCACAAACCCTGCAAAAATCATTGGATTATATGGTCCATTTTGTGGTAGGTTGGAGTACTTTCAAAGTGATCATAAACATAGCCCCATGGGAGCGACTCATGTATCTGCATCGGCTCGTAGTTAGCCGAACATTGCTACGAACACCAAATGTTTATCGCGATGACAACGATGCAAGTTCGTACATATTTATGTTTATCTGCATGCTTGTTTGAACGTGCGCGATTTAGTAGTAAAGAGACATTGAAACGCAACGCAACAGATACCAAAAACGAAAAATTAGTATGTATTTTATTAAAACAAAAAGTATACTAATAACTGAAAATTTATTGGCAGTCTTAGGCACAAATCTTTTCAGAGATTATTCAATTTCTTTAATTTAAGTACTCCATAAATTAATCCCATGTAGGTACTCCATGGATTACTCGGGTGTCATGCGGAAATCGGAGTATATGATCCATGCCTAGGACATCGCCATGTTAAATGGACCATATTTATACCTTTCATGAGAATGAAATGGTATTATAACTTAGTGCCAAAAAATTTTTGTCGAAAGTACCAGAAGGAAGCGTGGGGGACCCACCAAAATATATACCGATATGATCAGAATCACGAGCTGAGTCGATTAAGCCATGTCCGTCTGTCCGTCTGTCCGTCTGTCCGTCCGTCCGTCTGTGTGAACGCAAACTAGTCCCTCAGTTTTTGAGATATCTGAATGAAATTCGGAATACAGGTATGTTGTTATATGCAGCTGATCATTTGTCGGAACCGGCCGAATCGGACCACTATAACATATAGAAAACAACCGATTATTCAGATATACATGAAATTTTTGGAAGTAATTTGTGCATAACTTCCCCATTTAAACAGCTAAGGACATGAAACTTTGAAGTAGACGTGCCCATTTTGGCCCAAACAAGGTAACCGAAAATTGTCTAGATCGGACCACTATAACATATAGTTCCACAACATCCGATTATTCAGATATACATATTTTGGTGTATAACTCCCCCATTTTAACAGCTAACGGCGTGAAATTTTGAAGTATTTGTACCCATATGGGCCCAAACAGGGTTACCGAAAATTGTCAAGATCGGACCACTATAACATATAGCTCCCATACAACCGATTGTTCAGATATGGACATTTTGGTGTATAACTCCTCCATTTTAACAGCTAACGGCGTGAAATTTTGAAGTATTTGTACCCATATGGGCCCAAACGGGATTACCGAAAATTGTCAAGATCGGACCACTATAACATATAGCTCCCATACAACCGATTGTTCAGATATGCACATTTTGGTGTATAACTCCTCCATTTTAACAGCTAACGGTGTGAAATTTTGAAGTATTTGTACCCAAATGGGTCCAAACGGGATTACCGAAAATTGTCAAGATCGGACCACTATAACATATAGCTCCCATACAACCGATTGTTCAGATATGCACATTTTGGTGTATAACTCCTCCATTTAAATAGTAAAGACACCATTTTTTCTAATAAATCTTTCCATAAATAACCCACAGAATTAAAATTATAAATTAAACTTAATCCGGCTATGTACATACATAGGTAACTTTTCATTTCCCCACTCATGAAAGGTATGAAGTCTTCGGTACGGCCGAAGACAGCCGCGCTTTTACTTGTTTTTATATGAAATGTGGCAAATTTAGGAGTACCCGGGTGCTCCACAGCGAGTACTCTATACACGCGTGCATGGAGTACTCGGCTTTTTTGCAGGGAAGGAGTCGGTTACATACAAGCGTACAAGCAGTGAACTACACTGCGTATACGTAACTTGTATACATTCATACATGTGTATGTACATACCAGACTTGTTTGAGTATAAAAAGTCCCATCAGTTCTTTGGAAGAATTCGAAAAACTAGAAGATGATATAAAGAAATCACCGGAACTAAGCAAGAAATTAGTAAGTAAATATGTTTAATCTATATTTATGCATTTAAATCAAAATCTTGGAATATATCTAATTACCTAGTCAGCAAGTTCGTTTATTAAGTCTTTCCTTTATTTTTTGGCAAGAAGGAAGTGATAAGTCAAAATTTATTCCGTCAATATGGCACAAAAAAAGCGATGGATATTATTTATGGCAGTAACAAATGCGTTCAAGAGCGCGTATAATAGAATATTTATTGGGACCAATAAATAGTTCAACCGTGCTAGCGCAGTGGTTCCAAACTACCATATAACGAGTTGCCATGATAGAAAAAATTAGTTTGTACAACAAATACGCAATTATTAAATTTCATTATTGTAACTTTTTTTAATTTAAATTAATTTTTAAATTTTACTGAGTTTTCAGTACTCTAAATTGGACACAATATAATGTATATTAACATTTAATTAGTTTTAGTTATTAATAATAATAACTAATAATAATAATATTAATTTGTTGAATAAAAAAATAGTGAGAAAAATAAT